>BSQZ01000001.1:25393999-25491499 GCA_033239005.1 Lamellibrachia satsuma | reverse complement strand
TATAATATGTTCAAATGTAAATAACCAGCATTGTGTGCCGACACCAATTTCTACAATATGTTATCCCATGTTTACGTTACCATAGGATACGAAGGGTTGGTTTTATTACAAGTTACAATATCTAGTATCATGATTGGACGGCATATTGGCAATACGGTATTTACGGTAAGCATGCAACAACATTAAGCTTTTAAACAAAATCATGTGACTATGAGGAAACGTATGTGTGTAATGGGTAGTTTGTATAATGTATATAAATAGTGTCATGTGTTTAAGGTATATCCATATAACATTAGAACATACGTTCAGGCTAGATGTACCTTCTGCCGATGAAGATCATTAGTTGATAACGTTCCACTGAAGAAGAGTATTCTGAATTGGAAATACTATTTCCAATTAATTAAGTATTAAGGCAGTATAAAGCATGTAAGAATAATTTATGATAACATCACAACATTGCGGAATTTGACATCGTTTCTGTAATTATTTCTTTAATCACAATCTCCGATGGTTGTACAGTTGCTGTAAATGATGCAAAAAAGGTCCTTTCAAAAAAACAGACAGCTTCAATGTAGTATCTTCCATGTTAGATTCCATATCTATTGTACGTGTATGGTATTGTGGCAACAGGTGATAACATGGACATTTATTGCTTAATATATTGATGTGGGCATTGCAATTTACATTATGATTGTAGAACTACTAGCCACATGTCTTAAGAATGAGGAACGGCAGTTCGCTGAATAAAGAAAAGATAAGAAAGCAATGTATGGTAACCTTTATTGTCAACACGAGTAACTTTCCCTGCCTGGTTATTACAGCATAGAGAATCATTGATGATAACTACTCATTTTGTTGTTCAGACAATAAACTTCAAACAAAACAATGGGGAGGTGCATTGTTTAGTTCTTATTCCGATAAGGCGACTTTGTCCGCAAAAGGACGGTGTTTAGGAATATGGACATGGTATATAGATTTGGTCATGAAACTGTCATGATAGACTTTTAGATATTTAATCCAGGAAAATATCGTATGACTTTGGTTTCAAAATTATGTTTTAATTGGTGGATTTCTAATTCAAACCATGATCACTATTTCGGTGTCTATACTATTTTTAATGTTGTTGATCAATGTGGAATCAATGTTGATATGTTCATGCTCGCTACAAGATTTTTGTCGGGACATGGTTGAAATAATATGTCAATATTAACCACACATACGGTATTATGTACCGCTTGGACACTTTCAAAAGCAAACAACTCGAGTAATTATGAGCAGACACCGTTTATCGCGAGTACAAGAACAAACTCCGATTATCACTGCTGACAATACGCTGTGTTTACAAAGAGCTGGTCCAAGTTAATTCGAACGAACAAACTATCCGTTTGCACATACGTACTTTTTCACTAAACAGTGCAGACCAGTTATATTAACACCAGTATTGTGTATGTTAAAATAATCACTATATACGTTAATAATACGCAATGAACTAAATACCACATGACATTTGTCTTTGTTAAATAAAAGTGTAACAACTGTCTCGATGTGAGTTTTTACATGCTACGAGATGTCTAGTACATATATTATGCTAGATGAAAAATACTAGGCAATGGTCGCATCATAGTGTATATAAAAATATTTTAGAAATCAAAGCGTGTATACCAGTAATGAATATAAAATGTGTAGCCGATAATATAATGTAGAAAACATTGATATAAAGAACATCACAACTAAATAATGTATGTTTTTAATACAAGTGTGTATCAATTCATACTGCTATAATTTCAGCAAGGTCAGTAATTAACTATATTCATTCTTTTCGTCATCTCCTGTGAAAATGCACCTATAATATATAAGATTTACATTTTCATTTCAACAAACCTACTTCGTGCCCTCTATTATTGTGACCTTCCATTATCACTGAGTGCACTCACGACTACACTGCCGCCGTTGTTCGTGTGCTCTATCGTATGTTCCGATGAGTAGGTGCGTCGCTTGACTAACCGGTATCACAAACCGACGTTTTTGGTAAAACCATGTGCGCCGTGAACCTACACGGGTAAGTGAGTAAGCGAAGCCGATCAGGTGAAAGTTCACGTTGGATCGACGCTACAACTTGGTAGGAGCAGTAGTGTCGACAGTGTATCGAACGTAGGGGAAAGCCGGGCATACCCGCATACTGTTGTTGCGGTAAGACAGCACTCAATAATTAGTACTTAGGAAAGACACACATTCCGTGAGACGCCATATGACCTGCAATATGAAAGTTATGACGAAAGTGTGCTTTTGTCGTATTCTGTTGTTATTTTCATACTTAGCTATAGTGTGCGGTACACAATAACTATCTTAACATTTAGTATGTTTTATTGTAAAATAGGTAGTATATATACTGTGTTTTTCTATCAACCATGCTTTGGGGCCCATCCGTATATAGATATGCGGTTGTGCCCCGTATACGGGCGGTCGTGTCCCGGTATATTATATTAATTAAAATGCACTCCGTACTTTACTGAACATTTATTTTATGTATCCGTTGATACATTTATTATTATATAGCATATATTAATGCTATATTCTATTAATTTTTCGCACACTATCGTATGTATAGTACTATGATCATGCTTAATTTGTATATGGGCCATATTTATCGTTATCATTAGTAAGGTGTTATAAATATTCATTTAAAATAAATGTATCTACTTTAACAACAAATTCGTGTTATATCTTACATTATTTTATTATAACTTTTAGCAATATTATGTCAAATACTCTAGTTTCACATGTATCGTTAATAATTAGGCTTACGTACTCTGTGGAGCGCATTGGACATTATGTGAATTTATGTTTAGAGTGTTCAACTTATCATTAAAAGAGGGAGTGGTTCCTTTTGAATGGAAAGTTAATTACAGACCAATGAAAGAAATCACTAAGTGGATAGACGAGGGATCACCAATATATATTATCTACCTAGATTTTCAGAAAGATTTTGACAAAGTGCTGCATCAAAGATTACTACTTAGACTAAAAGCGCATATTATCGGGAACGGCATAATCGACTGGATAGAACAATGGCTGACTGACAGAAGACAGCATGCTGTGGTAGATGGGGAGGTTTCATCAGTTTTGAGTGTGGTACCACAAGGATTCGTATTAGGACCTTCATTATTCTTAATATATATCTATGACTAGGACGATAATATAACAAGTAACTGACATTTGCGGATGAGACAAAAGCGTTTAGAAAGGTTAACAATGATGGTGACAAACAACATTTATAAAACGATCTAGACAAATTAGTTAAATGATCTAAAAATGGCAGATATTATTAAATTTTGGGAAACGTAAATGCCTACATACAGGACACGGGAACTTTAAACTGGGAGACAGTGTTCTAGATACTGTTGAAAAGGACTTTGGAGTTACAATAAGTGCTGATATGATAGTTTCATAGCAGTGTGGTATTGCAGCTTCAAAGGGTAATGAAATTATTGGGTTGATTAGGAGAATTATGACATACAAGAAATAAGGTAAGTATGCCTCTGTATAAAGCAATAATTAGGCCTCATTTAGAGTATGGTATACAAGCTTGGAGACCATATCATGAAAAGGATATAGATCGCTTGAAAGAATGCAGAGAGGAGCAATTAAAATTATTGCAGAACTGGGAGACCTAAATTATGAAGAACGACTGAAAGGATGTGGTTTAACAACCTTAGAGACAAGGCGGTTAAGAGGAGATCAAAGTGAAGTTTTTTAGGATATTGAATAGGAAATGAAAATATTTATAGAAACATTTTTGTCTCACTCAAGAAAGATGATAGAACTAAATTATATGAGGTAACATTAGTCAAGGATCAATGTAGGCGGGATATCAGGAAGTACTCGTTCTTACAGAGGACAATCAATGAATGGAACATATTATCTACACATTGTGTAACATCTCAATTTAAGAGCCGTACAAAAAACAGTCATACTATTTCATTTGTTTGTGATAAAATAAGCAATAAGCAATAACCAAAATAGTCAACGCATTTAACGAACACTTTTCAAATATAGACCCAAAGTTAGCAATCAAAATAAATTGTACAAATAATTATAAAGAGTAATTGCTGAATGAATTGCCAAATAGTATTGTCAAGGAAGAAACTACCTGTGCATAAATAATTAATATCACCCAAAAAATAAAATAAAATAAATTAAATAAAAATGTGCTGGATATGATAACATATCAACACAATTGATGAAGCAATGTGTGGAAAGCATTCCCTTGCCTATGACGGAAATGTTCAATTTTATGATACGATCTGGTATATTCCCCAATAATTCCAAAGTCTTTGAAAGATTGATTTATTTAGCTTTCTTGGAAAGTATTAATTGCATCCCAATACGGTTTTCGTAAACAATTCTCAACTGAACATGCAACTCTAGAATTATCTGACAACATAGTAAACGCACTGAATGACAAACAGTTGTATTCATTGACCTTTTCGACACTTTAAATCACACTATCTTACTTGATAAACTATGGTATTATGGAATACAGGGGTCCCACGCACACTTTTTAAAAGCTATCTCGAAAGTTCGTTATTAGCAAAGAGCAGTTTATTATTAATAAAGAGCAATTGTCTGGATACCAAAATACCATATGTGGAGTCCCACAGTGATCCATTCTAGGCATTATTATTATATATATATATATATATATATATATATATATATATATATATATATATATATATATATATATATATATATATATATATATATATATATATATATAAATTTTATGCCATTACTATCAAACACTTCATTATGTTTACTGATGACACAAGTCTACTCTTCAAAACAAAGACCTCAATAGTCTTACATATAATGTTAATACTGAACTGGTGAACATTTCGCAATGGATAAATGCCAACAAACTTTCGCTTAATATAAGCAAAAATATATGTATGCTATTTCAAAACACCCAAAGTCAAGTACACAATCGAGTGGACATTGTGCTAAGTGGTGATAAAATAGAAAATGTTAAACACAAATGTCTAAGTATCTGGATAGATAAAAACATAAACTGGAAAAAAATACAAATGAAAAATGCAAGAAAATTTCTCAAATATTAGCTATATCAAATAAAATCAAACCGCTACTACAATCCAGCACTTTAAAACAAATATATATATAATGCATTAAGTCAACCTCATCTGTCATACGGCCTAATTACATGGTACAGTAATATCCATTGAAATTAGCTAAAAATAACAGACTACATTGTTTTACTACTTAAAACAATGCCCGAATTATCTCTTCACATCTGTCACAAGAAATAATGAAATATACAGTCATGTTATCAGACAGATCAACAATATTCACTTAGGTGAAATCAGAACAGAAACTACAAAACAGGGATTGTGTTACAAACGGTATTCTATAATGTTGCATGTCTCAAATGTGCTTCACCTACCAATAACTAAAAAGCAAAATCTTAAAAACATTATTATCAGCTCTTACTCAGAGGTGTGCTTAATAAGAAATTGTTATTAATGTTTGACCGTCAATGGTAATTCCTAATGTTAAATGTTTTAATTATACTAATTTACCATAATAAATTGTAATTCATATGTACTAATTATACACACTAAACATATGTATGATTTAATTTTTGTTTTTTTACATCATATATATATATATATTTATATATAAATAAATTTATATATATATATATAAAACAAATCAAAAAAAATATATATATATATATATTTATATATATATATATATATATATATATATATATATATATTTATATATATATTTATATATATATTTATATATATATATATATATATATATATATATATATATATATATATATATAATTATATATATATATATATATATATATATATATATATATATATATATAAATATATATATATATTTATATATATATATATATATATATATATATATATATATATATAAATATATATATATATATAAAACAAATCAAAATATATATATATATATATATATATATATACAAACACACACACACACACACACACGCACACTATATATATATACAAACACACACACACACACACACACACACACACACACACACACACACACACACACACACACACACACACACACACACACACACACACACACACACACACACACACACACACACACACACACACACACACACACACACACATTAGTTTGTGTGAAATCAGGCTCCGTGGTAACAACGGATTAAACTGCATAATATTGATTACTTCAGTAAAATATAGTGATAATATACTAGTATATTATTTCCAAAATCCATGTCATAATATGACAAAAGTAGTTATAGTGTGCTTTTGGGGGATCAAAAGATCCGCCCAGTAGAAAGATCATCCTCACTTCCGGTTTAATTAGCCAATCAGAAGCCAGGGATTAAGTCACGTGACTTCTGGGTAGCCTCAGCGCCCCCTAGCGGTAACCTCCACTATAAGTGATCTGATGTGTGGTGACCTATGACCTATACTGACCAGGTAGTGACCGCTACCTATCCAGTGGTGGTTCGAAGTAGCCTGCGATACCCTACCCGCTGTAGCCCGCGTTACCCTATCACCAACCGACACAACACCTCTTCGTGAAGTCACAAATTTTAATATATAAAAAATAGCCATACATCATAGTAATAAAAAATAGCTATATATCATATGAAAACACGTCATATTAATATAGTAATATAATCAGTTAAAAATAGTTATATCATATTAAAGCACATAAAATCAGTATATCAAATCATATTAAAGCACATCATATATAGTAATATAAATATCATTCAATATATCATTTAAAAATAGTCATATTAAAGCATATAAATAGCTTTCATTATTTCATTTAAAAATAGCCATATTAAAGAATATTAAAGCATAGTAATATAATTAAAAATAGTCATATATCAAATCATATGAAACGCAGTGTTCGTCTGTTAATCATCTCACAAATCGTTCTCTTTTAGAAAGGAGGCGCTGGCATGTTATTCAAGTCCAGACGCGGCAGTGACTTCCCTCGTCTATCGATCAATTTTGTAGGTCGTTCTACTGTCTGTGTCTGTTTGTGTACTACATTGCTGCACCCCCCACACGATCTTTTCATTTCTATGACGGAACGTGGAATTGCTATTTCTCCTTTATCGTTAAACCCCCACAGCATTTCCATATCAATCTGGGAACTGAATTTAAACAGTTTCATTTCTTCCATCACACCAGCCCATAATTTTCTGTGGGCTATAAATGCAGCGTAGTCATTGCACTCGTTGTCCCAACTCTCGGATTGATAGCCATCGTCGACGATGTCATCGTTGACCACGAGCGGCGTACGAGCACGTAACTCTTTCATCACGAATGCCCAGTAGATTCTATGGAACCTGAAAAACCAGAGTGAAAAGACACATTGAGCCATTGGTAAAGGACTGTGTTAAAAGCATCGCATATATACAGCACATGCACATCTGTTAATAATAAACTACGAGTAGACCTTCTGTGAGCGGTGTACTTTGGATCCAGCACGGCGTATGTAATACTACACCGCCAGCGGTAGAAGCGCGTAGAATCTAGGTCGTCGAAAAACTGATAAGAGACTGACACGACGACCTCGCTCGGCCGACGCAGCGCGCGTGCTATTTATAATCAGACTACCGGCCGCTTAGCAAGAGGCATTGTAACTAGGTCACAGACGCATAAAAGATGTCTCTTAAAGTTAAACTGTGTGTGTTATGTAGACGCTTTTAAAACCTTTTATAAACACAGGAGTACGTATCACCAAACAGCCACGGACAATATGTACTTACGATCGATACAGTATCAGACTCAACGCAACGCCAATCTCGATATAGGCTTGCATCAAATCGGAAAACAAAGCGACACTAGACAGCATCGTGATGACGTCAGAGACAGCAGCAGCAGCAGTAGAACGACGGTTGCAGAATGGCGGTAAGTGTATAAAGAAATACCTTGCCTGAGGACGGCTTTATATAGGAAACGCTAAACAATGCAGACAGCTGACATAAGCTGCTATAACACAATAACAAATCCATCAAAGTCAGAAAGTTATGTTAGAAAACACCCATAATAAAATTATTATTAAACTGGAATGCTAACAATCAACTCCCAAATCCGCTAGAACAATAAGTCATCCTTCACAACGAAAAACATGTTCGATAAGTCTGTCACAGAAGTGTCAGAGAATCGATGCTGAAAGCAAAATCTCATTTATCACGTGTAAAAAACCAAGTCAACCAGTTCTCAACCAACGTTGTATCGATTCCAGACATTGTGCGCGAAACAGTAAACAACTCCTCCCTCGATAAGCTTGTCAACTAACTAACGCTGAATCCGAAAACTCATTTATCACGCATAAAAACACCGTGTACTTATGGAAGTTATTGCTGCATGGAAACTGGTGGACAATAATGCATATGCATTAAGTTATATATGCATGCATTAATACATGCATTAATTTATGCATGCATTAATTTATGCATACATTTTATGTATATAAATACAGTGCATGTAACATTAAACAGCATAAAATCAGAATGACTCCTCCTGCTATATACTTCCGTGGAGAAACCTCGTTTCTATCCAATTTCTACGCATGTAGGATACATGCATTGGGTCATGTTTTTAACACAGTTGAAGCTGCATACCAGTACAGGAAATGCATCTTTTATGGAGATGTCGACACGGCACAGAAAATGCTTGCCACAAGAACCGGACTACAGGCGAAATATCTAAGCAAGACCATTCGAGAGAAACAGGAGTTACGCGCGCAGTGGAACAAACAGAGACGATATGTAATGAGAGCATTAGTTGCTATTAAATTTCGCGACACGACATTACGCAAACTATTATTAGAAACATATCCAGCATCGTTAATGGAAAATGTGAGAAGTAGGGAGGGATACTGGAGCATGTCCACTTACACTGGACAGCGTGGACAGAACGTGTTGGGCCAGATACTCGTGAATTGCCGCGAGTTCATTCGGAAAAAAAACAGGCGCCATAAAGTCTGGCGCGCACAACGATAGGAATGCGCGGTGATTGCGCAATACATACCAGAGGGCCAGCTGGTAAATATAACACAGACGCGCCATGCAACCGACCCGCTATATAAGGGACCCGCAGCTGCAACTGTCATAACACGATTCTCGCAGCTATTCGTTCACTCGAAAGTCTCTCTCGATCTACAGAATCAAGATGGCCGCCGCCGCCGCGCAACAGCAGCTGTTCGACGACGAACATATGATGACTTTGACGCGTCTGCAATCGGAGGTAAGTGCTGGAACATACAGGTTTCCAACACCGTTAACTATAGTCGCTACCGCACGGCAGGAGAAATATGTAGTATATCTGGCATGCTCGCAGTGTCCCGTTGGTGTCCAGCGTAGTACTAGTAAGGGCTTCTACTGTTCGACGCACAAATGGGAGCGGTCTCCAGTGTACAGATTCAACCTCCGTGTCCTCCTGCAGGACAGCATAGGCAGTGAATGTTGGTGTAGCGTATTTGATACGCTGGCAGTTAAAATCCTTGGCTTCACCGCGAACCAGTACGTCGCAATGAAGTCAGAAGACGAACGGGTGGCTGCCCTGTCTGTGTTGAGAGGGGTCCGTGTCAGAGCGACCATAAAAAAGCGTGTCAGCAAGGAGTACGTAAACTACATTGCGTCAGAGTTGGAAGTACTTGACGACGCATTCTCTTTGTAGGAGGAAGACAAAGAGAATGCCATCGCCACCAGCTCTGACAGCAATGAAAGCACAGGTTCTTCTGATGTCGAAATAAACAATCAAAAGACACGGGAATGGGAAAATACCATGAATAAAAAGGTACAGCAGTGGTTAAACTCGTATGAACAACGTAATCTGTTACCATCCACACCATCCATCACTTCCTCTACCGAACCGACTCTGTGTATAACAGACGAGGAAAATAAAGATGCGGTTATTAGCGTAAGCAGCGAAACAGCTATGACCATAAGCAGCGGCAGCAGCGGCAGCAGCGGCAGCAGCAGTGGTGGTAACCATGGCAACGATATGCAGGCGACAGCAATGAACATAGACAGAATACGAAATCGTACAGAAGCCATGATGAACCAGAACACCTTCAACACATTGATAGACGCAGCTTGTGTTCGTTATGCATGTAATGAAGTTGAGCGTATATTAGATTTATCGGAAGGTGAATATTACGTACCGTCTTCCGGTCTGATCAATCACGTCTTGCGCTGGGTTGTCATAGCGATAGAGGAGAGGGTTGGTAAAAGACAATGGCATGACGATATGGCAGACACGATCAGAGCGACCATAGCCAGTCTATATGCGGGTAACAATGAAGTTCCTGACATTGATTAAACAGGTGTGTCTTTTGTTGTCCCGTCTATAGATCCATAACGGGCTGCTACAGCTGAGAGAAGCGTATATCGATGACGATGATGACAAGACGACAACACCACCGCAACAGCAGCAGCAACGAAAATTACCGCCGTTGGCTGCAAACGATCTGCGGGTGAAGCTCAATCGAAAACGTCGCTTCGCTTCACCCACAGCAGCAGCGCCAGCAAAGACAACGGCGGTGACAGTCGCACCGATGTCACCGCCACCCCCACCACCGTCGTGTCTACAGGACACCTTCGAGTTCACGCCAGCGTCGCCACCATCGTCACCGTCATCATCGTCGTCGTCGTCATTTGAAATCATGAACAATGCATTGTTGAAAACACCATCCGACATGCAGCAGCCATCAACATCATCATCACCGTGCACGTGTGATCGCTGCTGCGAAAACATTACCATCCAAGCATCCTCACCGACGAAGCCGAACATTTTAGACCCAGAAACCGCAAACATCATGATCAACGAAGCAATCACACACCTCATTATGCACAGATCCTATCACACACCGCTGACAGTAGCCGAAGCTACTGTTAATGTATGTACAGAAGGATGCGCTCGGCTACTGTCAGACGAGATGCAAGCATACTTAATACAAGAAGTGGCGTGTTTCAATCCTTGGATGTTGTAAACAAAGGGTTGAAACACACCACACACACACACACACACACACACACACACACACACACACACACACACACACACACACACACACACACACACACACAAATGATTTGAATGTTTAGTTTCTGTAGTAATTGTTAATGAATGTAATCTTATGTATTTAGTTGTTATATATGTTTAGTAATTTTATTGACTATAATCTTATGTATTTAGTTGTTATATATATATCATTAGTGTCACACAGAGTAATTGATTTGAATATTGTAGTTGTTATATATCATTAGTATCTTTAGTAATTTTTATGGACTATAATCTTATGTATTTAGTTGTTATATATCACACAGAGTAATTGATTTGAATATTGTTATTGACTTTAGTCGTATGTATTTAGTTTTTATATATCATTAGTGTCTTTAGTAATTGACTTTAATCTATGTAGTTGTTATATCATTAGTGTCTTTATTCTTTTGTGTGTATTTGTTGTCTATGAAATACATATAGTAATCTTTATGCATGAAGAGATCGACTTCTATATATATACAATTATTCGCACACGTGACCTCTGTCGTGGTGTAAAAACCCACAAGTCCGCCATTATTCACACACGTGACCTCTGTCGTGGTGTAAAAGCCCACAAGTCAATCATTATTCACACACGTGACCTCTGTCGTGGTGTAAAAACCCACAAGTCGTTCATCATAGTAAAACATCCACAACTCGACATATCATCTTCATCAACTTATATATAGAGAAGTCTATCTTTTCATATTAGTATATATATTTTCATAGACAATGTATTCTATTGAATAAAATAGTCAAAATGGAATGGAACGTGTTGTACCTTCATTATTCGCATGACTGACACCCCTCTTCACAAAAGGGAAACCCGTAGCCGATTATGATGGACAATACTAAGTGACCAAACGTAGCCAAGTAAGGAACGCTGTGATTGGTCAATAGTACCCATGTTAGGAACGCCCCTTTTTAGTAATTGACCAATAGGAATCAAGCTAGGAACGTCTCTCATCGGTGATTGGACAATAGTAGCCATGTTAATTAGTAATTGACCAATAGGAATGTCTCTTATTAATGATTGACATGTTACCCACCTCGCACACACACTATATAGATGTACTGAGAGTCCATTCCCTCTCAGTTGTAGATGCAGTCATGGAAAGACACCAGTGTCGTCACTGCGAGCTCGCCTTCGACACGTGCGCGGAACTACAACGTCACGTGCAGAGTAATCACTCGACGCCATCATGCGACTTACATTCATACTCGATGGCACCGCCTATGGTGGCGCCACGCAGCGACTATGCAAAGAAAGCGAAATACGCATGTGAGAAATGCGGCGCCACCTTCGGGCTATATAGCAACCTACAACGTCACGTAAGGTCGGTATGTAGAGGTAGTAGTAGTAGTAGTAGTAGTAGTAGTAGTAGTAGTAGTAGTAGTAGTAGTAGTAGTAGAGGAAGAATAGTCTACGCATGTAAGAAATGCGGACGGAAGTTCGAAAGACGTAACGATCTGACCAGACACGCACGAACCGCGTGTGCCGACGTCATCGAGCCACCAGCACCAAAGAGAGCAACAAGAGAAGACACTATCCCATCTCAAAACCATCCACTCGTTACCGAGGAAGATCCGTTAGACCCACCTGATCGACTTCCCTTCGCCGATACTCTGTCGACGGAGTTGCTAGATGTCGTTCGTGCGCACTGGTCTGCTATACGGACCCACGCGTTCAGAGGTCCACTTCAATGCAGGTACGATTACAGATTAATCACGCTAGACACGACCGACTTGGAACCGTCTTTGAAGATCATGTTCCAGGAACAGACCAATGCGTTCAAGATTAACCTCAGTTACGGGTTCATTCTGAGAAACAAGAACACGGGTCAATACAAGTACTATCATACCTCTTGTAATTGCTGTGGACGCTACCTGGACGAACCCAGTCTCGTCACCAACAGCAAGGACTTTGATAAATTTCTCGAACGCATCCGAGAACCCGACCTCTTGCAATGGGCCATCAATCAAAGACCGGATTCTGCGTGGGTATGCGAACTCGTGACGAATGTCACTTTTTTCGTTAATCGCATCATCGATCATCCTATAGGATGTGTAGGCATGATCTCTCTACCATCCTACATCAAGAGGAAGAAAAGCATCATCGGACTGGAAACGGATCCCATCCATAACAAGAGGTACAAAGATAACCTGTGTCTGTTCCGATGTCTGGCCCTGCATCGAGGATGCGATCTATATCGATTGGAACCGGCGGTGAAGACGCTCTACGAGACATACGATCGAGATCACGTACCCATGGAAGAATTTACAGGGGTCACGCTGGATGAGCTCTATCGCGTAGAGACCACGTTCCAAACGAACGTGTGCGTGTACCGTCTTGTCAACGAGGAGGACGGTAAGTCGACTGCCGAACTGGTTCGTCGATCGTTATGCAACTACCCCGAAACAATGTATCTCAACCTTCACGGGACACATTTTTCATTCATCCAAGATGTCTGCATGTACTGCAACTCGTATCGATGTCGGAAGTGTGGTGACTCGTTATGGAAAAAGGCATGGTTGCTGTATCGACACGAGCGCACGTGTACGGGAGGTGTGCGTCGAGTCTATCCTGGTGGCGTGTACCATTCCACACCATCGGTGTTCGAACGTCTGGACGACGAGAACATTCGCGTGGCTGAATCGTTGCGCTACTATCCGTATCGAGCCACCTTTGATTTCGAGTGTTGGTTCGACACGGAACAACTTCCGTCGGACAGTGACAAGGTCCACTGGGTGGCGCGTCACGTTCCACTGAGCGTCAGCGTAGCATCCAACGTCCCCGGTCACGAGCGAGTGCAATGTCTCGTCACGGACGGAGACACCAACAAGTTGGTGAGTAGAATGATGAATATCTTACAAGAGATGAGTGACGCCGCGTACGACAAGATCAAACACTCGTACGAAGATGTCTTGGATCAACTCGCAGAGGAACTGACGAAATGGGACGAAACCGAGAAGGCTGCACGAGCAGCCGTCGATAAGAAGAAATCTCGTCCGACGACCAATCCATACAAAAAGCTGATGGGACAACTCTATGGCTGGATGCATCAGTTACCTGTCATCGGGTTCAATTCGGGTAAGTATGATCTCAATGCCATCAAACAGTTTCTCATACCCTACTTCTTATCCACCGGATCAAAGGAACAAGAAGAACAACAAGAACAAGACGACAAAGACGAAGAGAATGAAGGGGTCGGTACTTTTTTCGTCATCAAACGCAACAACACTTTCATGTGTCTTTCGACGGATCAGCTGAAATTCCTAGACATGACCAACTACATAGCTCCCGGGTTCAGTTACGACAAGTATCTGAAGGCGTACGGATGCGAGGTGACAAAAGGTCATTTCCCGTACGAGTACATGGACCGTCTGGAGAGACTCGACGACACTGCACTTCCGTCGAAACAGGCCTTCTTCAGTCGACTGAAGAACGAAGGTATCTCCGACGAGGATTATGCCAGTTGTCAAGAGGCCTGGCGCGACAATTCCATGACGACTTTGCGAGACTTTCTCGTCTGGTACAACAACAGAGACGTGGTTCCCTTTCTGCAGGCCATCGACAGACAGTTTGCCTTCTACGAACAACGTGGTATAGACATGTTCAAGCAAGGCATCAGCGTACCTGGTCTGACCTTGCTCTACCTGTTCAACGACCTTCCCGAGAAGACCTACTTTACCATATTCAACGAGAAGAATAAAGATCTTCATCATCTCGTCAAAGATCACGTGGTTGGCGGGGCTTCGCTCATTTTTCATCGCTATCACGAGAAAGGATCACCACGCTACGTCAGCACGAGTACGGGGAGGCCGCTCGTCCTTGTAGGTCCATCGTTGGATACGATGCCAATGCCCTGTACTTGTGGTCACCATGCAAGACATGCCTATGGGATGGTACACGCGACGACGGGAAGAGAAGGATTTCCGACCGGAATCGGCGCAGCTGTACGGTCAGATGGCCGCGGAATGGTTGACTTGGGAATCCGAACGCACGGGACGCGTCATACGACACCAGATCAACGGTAGAGAGAAGAGAATAGGCAAACTGCTGGTGGACGGGTGGTGTAGCGAGACGAAAACGGCTTATCAGTACCACGGATGTTTTTTCCATGGTCACTCGTGCACTGGCAAAGAGGTCAACGAGGTCAATGGGAAACCCATGGCTGAACTGCTCGAAGACACCCGAAAGAACACCGTCTACCTCCGTCACTTTGTCAAAGTCGTAGAGATGTGGGAATGCGAGTGGAAACAGACGAGACGAGATCCTGTCGTGAAAAAGCTTCTGGATGCTGCATTTCCGCGCCGACGTCACGCACGATGGACGATGACGTCACAACAGATCCTGAGCGGCGTGCGTGCCGGAACCGTGTTCGGTCTGATCGAGTGTGACCTTTGCGTACCGGAAGCATTGCGAGAACACTTTGCCGAGATGCAGCCCGTGTTCAAGAACATCCGACTGACACGCGACGATCTCGACCGTTCATGCGCCGATACGCCGAGGAGCACGACATCATGACGACACCGAGACGCATGCTCGTGGGTAGTTATCGAGGGGATAAGATCCTGCTTGCCACGCCTCTGCTGCGATGGTACATGGACCACGGTCTCGAGGTGACGCACGTGTATCAGGTCATCGAGTACGATCCCGTCCCGTGTTTCAGACGGTTCGGCGATGCAGTGTCCGCGGCGCGACGCGAAGGAGACGTCCACTCGCACAAGGCCATCATCGCAGACACCATGAAGTTGCTGGGGAACTCGGGTTACGGAAAGACCATAACCAACGTGGACCGACATCGCGACGTCAATTATTGCAAGGAGAAGGCGGCATCGCTCTTGGTCAACGATAAGAGATTCCGACAACTCGATGTCATCGTGGATGATACGTACGAGATAGAGATGAACAAGAAGACCGTCACGTACACCCTGCCCATACACGTGGGATTCTTCGTTCTGCAGTACGCCAAGATGCGCATGTTACAGTTCTACTACGACTTCATCGACAGGTACCTGAGCGCCCTCTTTTTCAGTACTGCGAGACAGATACAGATTCTGCCTATTTGGCCTTGGCCGGCGAGTCCGTCGACGCCCTCGTGACTCCGGAACTACGAGAACATTACTTCCGGCACCGCTCCGAATGGTTGCCGTCCGAATGTTGCGACGACCATCGGAACGAGTACGTGCGCTGTCGACTCGCCAATAGACCGTGGGTCGGCTACGAGACGTGCTGTAAAGCGCGTAGGGCGTACGACAAGAGGACACCTGGTCTGTTCAAGGTGGAATGGTCCGGCGACGGGTTCGTGGGGTTGTGCAGCAAGACGTACTATTGTTTCGGACCTACCGACAAATACAGCACCAAAGGACTGAGCAAACGTCACAACGACATCGACAAGAACGCGTTCCTGGAGGTGCTCACCAACCGTCGGAGCGGAAGTGGAAAGAACCGTGGGTTCCGGGTGCGTCACTCGACCGTGATGACGTACGTGCAGGAACGAGCGGCTCTCACCTACTTCTATCCCAAACGAGTGGTGCACGAGGACGGGGTGAGCACGGGTCCGGTGGACGTGTAGAAAAGGACGATGCACGGCGGTCGTCTTTCATAAGCGACCATGGACGCGCGGTGGAAACATCCTTTCACGTGCATCGTCGCCGGTCCGACGGGATGCGGCAAAAGTACTTTCGTGACGCGTATGCTACGTCACGCTGCTGCGATGATCGATCCTCCTCCCGAACGGATCACGTGGTGTTACGGAGAATGGCAAGAGGCTTACGCAACGATGGACTTGACGAACGTGCGCTTCGAGGAAGGATTGCCGAGTGCCAGCATGTTCGATTCGTCGACGAGGAACCTCATCGTCATAGACGATCTCATGGCAGAAACGGACGAACGGGTCACGACCTTGTTCACTAAAAAGAGTCATCACAGGAACACGTCCGTGCTGTATCTCGTACAGAACCTTTTCCCCAAAAACAAAGAGAGTCGTACCATCAGTCTGAATTCTCAATACATGGTGGTGTTCAAGAATCCTCGTGACGCATCGCAGATGTCGCACTTGGCTCGACAGATGTATCCGGGGCGCGGCAAATTCGTTCAAGAGGCTTTTAAAGACGCCACTTCGGTACCGTACGGTTATCTATTGGTCGATCTCAAGCAGGACACGCCCGAGGACATGCGTCTGCGCACGGCCATCTTTCCAGACGACGGTGTTCAGTACGTGTACTTGCCGAAGGTATAAAAAGACCGCACGCGTGGATAGTCTCTTCATTCCCACCATGTCTGCCCTGGTGAAGAGACACATTATATGCATACAGGCGCTGAACAGGATCAAGAACAACAAACTGAAAAGAGCCATCATCGAAAACGCTGACGCCGATCTTTTGTGTGCGCTAGCCGAGTGTGCCTACAACATATTAAAACAGAACATTCCATTGTCTGCATTACAGAGGCGTCGTTTGAGTAAATACAGGAAGAGGTTACGGGAGTTGGCTCACAGTCGAACGTCGGCCGGTAGAAGAAGACGCCTCTTGCTGAACCGACAGGTCGGCGAAGGACAGAGCGGAGGTGTTGCAACGGTATAACGTCCTGTCCGATAGCACGCCAAGGCAACCGTTCGGTGTTCTCTAACCGTTGGGTCGAGGCCGGTGTCGGGGCCCGCAAGCAACCGGGGAAGCGCCTGCTAACGAGATGGGCCGAGGTCGATGGAACCGTTCCCAAGACCATGCAAGGCAAAGCCAGACGGTTGATGGAACGCATGAAAAGAAACATGTCTTGGACCGCCCGCGGCGAACTGATACACGAGGGTGTGCCCATCGCCGGAAGTAACGTGGTGGATCTCGTGAACGATGTGTTGCGCAAGAGAAAGACCAATCCGACGGGATGGCAACCGTTTGCAAGACAACTCCGTGCCATGAACCTGCCCATGGAGTTGGTCGGTAACGTCGCCAGGAGAGACTACATACGCCAGGCACCGACACCGAGCACATCCACCACTCCAGGTCGTCGTCGAATGCCGGCTACTCCTCGCTCTGGTGGTGGTGCTAGCGCAAGAAGATCGCTCAGTTGGACACCCCTCGCTCGTCGACGCGGACAAATGGAACATTCCATGCTCACCCCACCTCCAGAACGTCAACGCAAGGCACTGACGTCATTGGCTAGTTGGGAAGACATTTAAGTCGTTGCAACACGCGTCCACAGCTCAGTGTGCACTGCGATGTCGAACGATCCACAGGACACGTACTACCGTTCCGTCGTTGTTACAGTATTTTGCGTTGGACTGTACTTGATTGCTGACGCCGTAGTGCGAAATCTTTACAACATTTGCTCTGCAGAGTATGATCACAGTACTAGAATATAGATCATTCGTCATCGTCTTGTGTGTGGTAGTAGGTCTTCTGGTGTACGTCAGCGTACTCTTTCTTAGTCGTCACGAACCGTGCTGCGCACCGTGCTGCGCAGTAAACGTCACAACCGTCAGTCCTTCGGAACTCTTTTAATGGCACCGAAGAAAGAACGAGCACTTAGGACGGTCTACTTCGATCCGAAAAGGGTAGGTAGTTACGGCGGACCCGATGCCTTGCGACGCGTCACGCGCATATCAAGAAAAAAGGTCGCGGAATGGTTGTCGGAACAGGACGCCTATACCCTACACAAGCCGGCTAGACGTCGTTTCGAGAGACGACGCGTCATCGTGAGCGGTCTGCATCAGCAGTAGGTCTGCATCAGCATGAGTAGGCGACGCTTATGATGGTGACGACCATATAAACAACACTTCACTTTGAACTGTGATTGTAATGCCGCAGCGTCCTGGTTAGACCTTTCTTTTCTCACATTTATTTTGTTACTTTCGTTTATATTATGTATCAGATATACACTGTTCATTACAGTAAAGTCAATGGTTCATTGGTTGTTTTGTTATATATATATATATATATATATATATATATATATATATATATATATATATATATATATATATATATATATATATATATATATATATATATATATATATGTTCAGTTATATGTTCAGTTCTTATGTATGAGAGCAGCACACTACGCAACAGTTGTGGGCGCCAATTAATAACCAGCCAGCCAAACTTTTTAACAATTACAAAATAACTGCACAACTTAAGCCCAGATAATAATACACATCCACCGTAGATGTGATATTTGTCAAACTGTTTTTTATAACTTCTCAGCTTCAAAAAACATTTTTTATTTACGAAATATGCTTCAACAATGATAATAATTTATTGTCATGGTTGGATCAATATGTCAGCTTTAAACAGCGAATGCTCTCACTGTAAATATCAACAAAGAACTTCTCGCAACTATGTCGCATTATGGTGTATTTCACTTACGAATATATGTTTTGCAAACGTCCGAAATGTACCAATCTTTGCAGCCATTAGTACAGTGTCCAGTTGTAGCAACGCATGCGGAATTGCCTTTGCATGGTCCGCAGTTTTCCAGGCAGTTCACCCCGTAGCTCTCATTCTTACAGGCTGTAGACAAATGTGTTAATGTATATCTTGAGAAGAACGACTATGAACATACGAACATCCACAAACGAAGTCAGTTCGAATAGTCTATTAAGACGATTGCATCCAATGTCTGTTGCAACTTTCTGAGCAACAAAATCTTAGAGATAGTTATTCTGTCAAACTACTTGCACATCAACAAACACTGAACACAGACACGCTTGTTATGTACTTCCAGTATGTGCTGAATATGCAGTGGGAAAAAATTGTATTTCTTTAAATCACACGCAAGTTTATGTTAACAATATTTTTACAATGCACACATTTCATGGAAATGTTACTTTAGCTCTACGCACGTTCCTTGCAGTCAGGTTGCTGCTTGCCTGGTGCGCATGCATCACAGCCGATGACGTCATTGCATGCACTTGTAGAGGGGCAATATTGGCACGCTGTGAAACAATACATGTGTTAATATTGTATGACACCGGTGCTCAACAATCTGATTTATTTTTACGGTTTGAGGACCGCGTAATTAAAACTGATCGAGAGACTGTTTGGTCAAATTTTACCTAGTAGAATTAGGATGATGACGTCGACCATTACGGATATCAATACACTGTGTTCAGAATAACTTATAAACAGTTTTGAATGTTTAACGTAAGTACACACATGCACGCACGCACGCACGCACGCACGCACGCACAAAACAAAAAGAGACAACGTCTACTTACAGAAATTTCGGTGTCCAATGACAACCACCTCGCATAGACCAGCCGAGTACGGCTGATAACCTCCATCTCGCCTGAAGCTGAGATAGCGAGTGATGGCGTTACAAGTCGTGTTCAATCTTCCCGATTTAGGCACGATGCAGGATTTCCTGTAGCAACTGTGACGTGCGCAAACGGTTTGGCTATTTATAATTGAGTTGTAGCCAACACTTAGATTAAACGTATTGAGTCGTTGCTCGCCTGAAAAATAAAACTAAAAAGTTATAAACCCACTGTATATGTCATGTGTTAAATATGTTCAAGCATTTTTACAGTAAATGTATCGAGTCGTCGCTCGCCTGAAAAAAATACGAATTATTCACAACGTAAAGCAAAACCTGTCGTGAACTCAATGTATTTGTCATGTGTTAAATATTTGTTATCACTTGTCATGGTTGTGTCAAGTAAAGTTAGTTGTTCCCATCGCTTATGGTTCACTTGTCAAGATGCAACGCAAATGAAAAGTTGCGCTTCAATAGTCAAACATTTGCAAATATAAAAGCTGGTATGCAGTTTTGTGGGCGTGCGTGCGTGCGTGCGTCCGTACGTGTGTGCGCATGGCGCTACCATCAAATGTTGTGTAGTCCTTCGGTTCTTGAAACAAATACACCATCGCGGGAACACCAGACGATTATATTGAAACTATTAATGTTACACTTACAACAATCCCCTCTGTTGTGGATGACTACGTAGTATATTCTGTACGTTCCAGCCAGATCAACCGTCCACCAGGCGGGGTTACCACTTGGAAGTGCGCAATGTCTGTTAATCATTTTTCCGTCGATATTTCCATCAAGCGCTGCAACGGCTGGGAACCTCTCACGATATCCTCCGTTTTGTGTTGCCTTCTTTTTGAAAGCAATGTTACCTAAAATATATGAAATATAACTACGTCGCATGTTTGGCTGATCCTACGCACTACTGTAGAAGAATCCGTAGTTATTTTGCCTGTCAAATTATTAAAACGCTGCTCATTGTATTGAACCTAAAATGGTACATGCAATGAACGATACACAAGGTTCCGTGAAATAATTTTGTAGTGTCGATCGACGACAAGAATTGCATGATTTCGACACTCACCTATCTGGCAAGCTGGGCCGTGCCAATGATAGCCACTCGGAAGACCGTCTTTACAACGTCCGCCTTTGATACACTCGCCAGTGGTTGTGTTGCAGCCGTCGGTACACCTGCAGGGGAAGATGCACGACCCTCGACTGGCGGACGTGCTGGCGAATCGACAACGGGCGCCTGCAACACCAAACACATAAATCATAAAATTCTTAAATATGCTATCGCCATTCTACGTCATTTAGCAATAACTGTATGGTTTTTGAAGTTAGGACGTTCCGTTATGTTGGCCCGCTAGCGTAAGATTGGTCGGTCCCCAACACAAACATTTCGCACACGAGCCACATAGCCTTCCCAAGAGCTTCTACCAAGCAGGAAGTAAATATCGTGCATAAAATAAATCGATCACATGTGGCTGACTCCAAACAATTTCCAACTTTTTGCGTCATACCTGGTATGGTGATCTGCCAGCACGACCAACAAGCCACCAGTATGACAAACATCATATGGCGGATCTTATGGCCGATACGTTATACCGAATATTTGCGGCAGTCGATACTGTTGCAGCTAGTAAGTTGCAAGGAGTGCCACGAACCCAACGCGAACTAGCCTAACCTGGCCCTTCAGCGAGTCACTCGGGGCCCATGGTAGAAGCGTGCTCGTCGCGAGTCCTACCAGTTATCGTCTGATATCTGCAATTCTACTACTACCTTCTCACAAAACATCCACGATGCCCAGAAATTGCGCCACTAGCCAGAGTCACATTCAAGTGTCCTTTTCAGGGCCGGCTCTGGCCACCAGTCAGAGTTATACAAAATGGTCCTTTCCAGGACCAGTTCTGACTATTATGTCTTTCAACATTGAAGGGCTCTCAGCAGCCAAGCAATAACTTGTCGCTGACCTGAGCAAAAAACACTATGCATACAGGAGACACATCGTGGGCCGGGCATCCGGCCTAACATTCCAGGAATGGAGATAGCCATCGAGAGGCCCAACGCACAATATGGCAGTGCCATATTTGTCAAGTCAGGCACCATCGTCAATGCCACATCACCAACGGACGTCAACAACATCGAGATTTTGAGAGTAGATCTCAGCTGTATCTCCGTGACGTCAGTCTACAAACCACCCGGCGAAGTGTTCTCTTTTGATCAACCACCGACTGTGGTAGGAAACCAACCACAGGTGATCATCGGAGATTTTAACAGCCACAGTTCGCTGTGGGCTATGCCACAACGAACACTGACGGCGTACTGGTAGAAGACTGGGCTGAGATCTTCGCTGTAAGCCTGATCCACAACCCAAAACTTTCCAGTTCATTCAACAGCGGCCGATGCGGCGAGGGTACAACCCAGACCTCATCTTTGCCAGCAACCGAATTGCCGATTGCTGTAACAAGTTTGTGATGAATCCAGTACCTCGCTCCCAACACCGACCCATTGGAGTGCAAGTGAATGCAGCTGTCACTGTACAAACTGTACCATTTCGGCGACGTTTCAACCTCAAAAAGGCAAACTGGGAACAGTTTGCGCAGCAGCTGGATGTAGCAGTGGAAAACATCCCCGCCACAGCCGAAAGCTACGACCAGTTTGTAAAAGTCTTACGTAAGGTTGCTAGAAAGAACATCCCCGTGGTTGTAGGACGAACTACGTCCCAGGTCTGACAACTGAGACCACCGAACTGTACAAACAATACACAGAGAAATATGAATCAGATCCCTTCGCGGAGAACACCATCACACTGGGGAGGAGCTGATAAACTCCATCTCAGAGGAGCGCCGTAAATCATGGCAGACTCTGATCGAATCAACGGACATGACACATAATAGCAAGAAGGCTTGATCAACAATACGCAAACTCTGCAACGACCCACGCAAGTCAAAACAGCACTACAACACCACTGCGAACCAAGTCGCACACCAACTCCTAACCTAAGGAAGAGTACGGAATAGACAGGTAAGGTACGTATCAACCGACAGCGGTACCCAGACGATCCGGGTTTCACGAGAGCTTTCACGGCAGATGAGCTCGACGTCGGTACTACTGCATTGAAGAAAGGCAAAGCATCCGGCCTGGACGACATCCAAACATAGCTGATCAAACAGCTACGACCAAAGGCACGGGATTGACTACTACGTTTTATAAACAGCTGCACAGCGAGTAAGAAAAACCCAAAGCTCTGGCGACAGGCTAAGGTAGTGGCAATACTAAAGCCCGGGAAGGATCCATCTGAGGCGAAGAGTTTCCGACCGATTTCCCTGCTCTGCCACACATACAAGCTGTTGGAGCGGCTCATACTGAATAGACTAGCGGCACATGTTGATGAGAAACTCATCCCGGAACAAGCCGGTTTCCGCCCTGGAAAATCGTGTACGAGCCAGCTACTCAACTTGACAGAGCATATAGAAGATGGTTACGAGAAATGCCTGATCACCGGTGCTGTCTTTGTAGACCTGTCTGCTGCGTACGACACGGTCAACCACCGACGCCTCCTCAGCAAAGTGCTGGAGATGACTGGCGATCTCCATCTGACCGACCTGACACGCACAATGCTCGAAAGCCGACGTTTCTTCGTGGTGCTGAATGGTAAAAAGAGCCGTTGGCGACGACAGAAAAACGGACTACCAGGGAAGTGTACTGGCACCGACGTTATTCAACATCTACACCAACGATCAGCCCGTGCACACTGATACACAGAGTTTCATATATGCGGACGACTTATGCATGGCATCGCAAGAAAAAGATTTCAATAACATCGAAGTAAATCTGACGTCTGCACTAAGCATCTTGTCCACATACTACGACCTCAACCAACTGCGCGCAAACCCATCTAAGACGCAGGTGTGTGCTTTCCGCCTGAGGAACAGAGACGCTACGCGAGAATTAAACGTTGTTTGGAATGGGACCCGTCTCAACAACACATCAACACCAGTGTACCTCGGCGTTCATCTCGATAGAACTCTCTCCTTTAAGACACACATACAAAAAACCAAGATGAAAGTAAACGCAAGAAACAACATCATCCGCAAATTTGCCAACTCGAAGTAGGGGTGCAGAGCATCAACTTTAAGATCTAGTTGTCTCGCTCTCTGCTACTCAGCTGCCGAGTATGCCTGTCCGGTATGGGAAAGGTCCACACACGCAAGCAAGTTGAACCCTGCTCTACATGACTGCTGCCGAATCATCTCAGGCTGCCTCAAACCGGCGAACGTCGACAGCGTACACTTGCTGGCCGGCATAATTCCCCCTCAAATCAGGAGAACTGTTGCCAGCCGCATGGAACGATCACGACTAACGACATATACCAGACACCAACTGTTTAACCATATGCTAACTGCTAGCCGACTGAAGTCGCGGAAGAACTTCATGCACACAGTGACACCGCTCGACTCGTCTCCTAGTATCACTAGAATACAGATGTGGAACAGCAAAATAGCTGATATACCAGCCTCCAATAAAATGGGATTAGAGGCGGCTGAATCCCTGCCAGCGGAGTCTGACCAAGCATGGCTCTGTTGGCGTTCTCTGAATCGCCTACGCACTGGCGTTGGCCGTGTTAAAAGTACGATGAGGAGGTGGGATACATTGATGACACCAAGTCTTTGAACTGCACCTGGGGGGAACTGCAGACGATGGTCCACCTCCTCTGCTGTCGACTACTGGATGAGACCTGCACCGCAAAAGACCTCGTCACTGTCACTAAGCGAGCAAAGGCGTGCGCCCGCAAGTGGCAACACATTGTGTGAAGGACACGAAAGAAGAAGAAGCGAGTTACCCGGAGGTGTTCGCGTTATCAATGTATATATTACAAAATTTCTGCTCAGTCACGAATTATGTGCAACACAACGTTAGTATTTCGCATGGTATAATCAATAGAAAATTAGTTATCGTAATTCACTATTCCGGGTTCTGTTGTTGGCTACAGTCAAATAGTAGCCCAGTCTCATTAATGGAGGAATTCACATATGCGCTCAGAACCACCAACACCTAGCATTGCCTAATACTAAAGTACGGTTTTATATATTGCGGTATCCACTGCCGCAGACCTGGGGCAGACACTTCACCAATGTATCTAGGTAAGATACATATACATTGGAAATGTCACAGATACAGATACAGATACATATACATGAATTTTAAGTGTATCTAGATACATATACATTCAAATGTATCTAGATACAGATATGTTTTCGATACCGCTTTGAACACTGTCAGGGAAGCATCAAAGCATCAAAGTAAACTCAGTTGCTATGATGTTATTTGATGTTTGACATGTGCCACTTCACGGTATGCTCACGATTTCCATATGAATGACTTTGAGTGATCCAAATGGCTTAGCTAATTGCTTTTAAAAACATGAAACAAATATAATTACTAATTATATAATCATCAATGAAGCAATATTCCTTCATCAACATTCTTGAACTACTCCAGACTGTGAGTAATTACTGGCTTCTCTATCTAATTGCAATTCACCAATGGAATATTTCCAGCAAAATCTGGGTCTGGGACTCACTACTCTCCAGTCCGTATGATCGTTCAAAGCGCTTTACACTTCATCCCCTGGCAGACATGTTACTTTACACTTCACCCCCTGGCAGACCTGTTACTTTACATTTCACCCCCAGGCAGACCTGTTACTTTACACTTCACCCCTGGCAGACCTGTTACATTACACTTCATCCCCAGGCAGACATGTTACTTTACACTTCACCCCTGGCAGACCTGTTACGTTACACTTCATCCCCAGGCAGACCTGTTACTTTACACTTCACCCCTGGCAGACCTGTTACTTTACACTTCATCCCCAGGCAGACCTGTTACTTTACACTTCACCCCCTGGCAGACCTGTTCATTCCAACATCAACTCGACTTCTCTGGGAAGGATTCAGTCATACTGCAATTATTGCGCGAGGATTAATCGGTCACATATGTACACCACTGTCTATAACCAGACTCTCATTTATACAACTGAGGCAACGTGGAGTGAACGAAATTACTGAAGCTGCGAAACGACAGTTAGATGATTCGAACCCGGGTTCTCTCGATTGCGAATCCAGGGGCTTATCTATACTTGTTGGATGCTCCGATATGTCAGACCACTAAATGGTAATGGTAATTCTCGTTGTAAAGGTTGAACGAAAATAAATCGATGTTACGAAACGTTAACCTGAACTATGTAATATTGTTTTACCTTGTTAGGAATATCCAGCGGTGGCTATTAATCAGCGAAGATCCAAGGGAACTGCCGGTTTGTCTCCCTTAATGTGGGAACAATGACGGACAAGAAGGTGGAAATGAGACAGAGCGGTGGATTTGGGAGAATCATTCAAGTCTTCAAGATAATACATTCAGAGGGAGAAGTGAGCATACACCCATAGAATCATATCGTACAATGCGACTACGATGTAATGTCCACACATTTGTAACGTGTTTATGGTGGTATCATTTGGTAGGGATACATTTATAGTAATACATCTATCGCAAAACGTTGATTAGGATTCACCCGCTTGTCTCATTCTGTGCTCCTACAATCCTACATTGTGTCTCGTCATCTTTCACTGCCTCCCTTTGTCTGCCTGTAAACGCTTACACTCGAACATGTCACCATGCACGCGCTTTATGGAACCGGGAAGTAACCTGTCATGACACACCCCATATGCAACTAAAGTCGGTTGCACATTATTAACTCACACTCATTTCAGTACATTTTCAAGGTAGTATAACCTACCTGAAGTACAACGATCTGACAGCACAACCACCACTATCAGTGAGACAAGCATGCTGTGGTGGAACTTAGTTACGAGACTGTCCGCCATAGATATTCCTGTAGTAGCAGTCAATAACGCTGCTTCCGTCGAAATGTTGTTGCGCCCTTCGACTCAATGCGAACTCCAACATGACCTGCTTCATTAATCACTCAACCGTAACGGTTCGGCTCGGCTCGCGGTGCCCGGTTATAAATAAAAATATGACGTGGCAGTACCGCTGTGCAAAACCCACCGATAAACGTTGGAGGGAATGTGGGCTGGGCGATTGCATGGTGCTTAGCAAATATATTAGTTTGATTTGTACGCCTCAACAGCAATAAAGGTTTGAGTACACACAGTTTTCAAGTTATACGCATTCTAAAAATACTATTATGTGGGCGTATTGCCCTTTTTGCTGGGGCAATACACCCACAGAAAGGGGCAAATCGCCTACCGTTTCGCCTCACAACAAATCAGAGAATCGTGTTGACATAAAATGTGTCACATATAACAGACATATGGCACCTACCAATTAAGCAAATCTATTTCCATATTATACGGCTGTTGGCAGTATGGTATAATTGATGCAATTAAATAAATGTATTATGCATACTGCAAGTCGTCTCATTTATGGCAAGCCAGCACAGTTCCTATCAACATTAACCTTATAACATTATATTGAAACAAATGTCATAATTGAAAAGCATTACTGTAAAGTTTTCTCCATTGCTGTGAGACATTACATGACATGATGTGACTGTCCTAGTCCTCGTCTGATTCACAATTGGGATCAGTGAACCCGTGTAGCTTGGTGTGCACTGCTCTTGTACCCTGGTGTGCACTGCTCTTGTAGCCTGGTGTGCACTGCTCGTGTAGCCTGGTGTGCACTGCTCGTGTCGCCTGGTGAGCACTGCTCGTGTAGCCTGGTGTGCACTGCTCGTGTAGCCTGGTGTGCACTGCTCGTCGGCCCATTTCTTGCACATTTGACACTGGACCCATTTTCCCCGCGTTTTGCTACATTGAAATTGAAAGGCTCGCCACATACAAGACAAGGCCACGTTTTGTCTTCGTGGACGCTGCTCTCGGGTGTAGCTTGTTTCTTTGTCTTGCGTTTCATTCCCGATGCAGTGCGGACAACTTTTGTCTTCTTCTTCCTTTTTTGATCGCCGGCCTTTTCTACCAAACCCCGTTTGTCTGTAGACGACGCGAGGCACACCGCAGATTCAGCCTTCCGCATACGAGCTCTGAGTGTAGCAATCCGCGGAGAAGGAGAAAGCTTCTTGACGATCTTCCGAGCGGTATCTATAACATATAGTTCAATACAATAGACACTATTTCTACAGAGCCTGTATCCCCGGGAATACGAGATCTACGTCAACACTTGTACCTATAATATGTTTGTACAACCGCTAGGCCTATATCAATAAAATATACAATTCCTAATTTAGCATAGCCTGCCATAGAACTACTACTATACATAATCATATATTGTAGTCAGCACAGGTACTTGGGTCGTTATTGTTACACTTTATTACATGTATCTTCTTATATGAATAAAGTGATGTTTCTTGAAGTCGTCAGCAGTTGAATGGAAACGCTGGGGACCTATATGGGGGCAAGCAAGGGAAAATAGGTAATTTTAATTTACGCGTGTTTGGCTTCATATTGTGAACATACCTTCAACAGAAAGGAACTGGCGTGGAGTCGCAGCAGCACCGCTCTGAAGGCCGGATGGTCCTGGAATAGGCGCGGCTGGAAATCCTGGTGGTCAACAACAACCGGCACATCACCTGCATGCACATCAGCATGTGTGACGTTCGCAACGGCATCCGCATCGGCCTACTCAGTGGTATCGTGTATGGATGGCACCTCTTCTGTCAACGCGGCAGCAGCGAACTCGTTGTCTTGAAAGATGGTGTCATCGAAGGGCCACAGTCCGCAGGCCCGGAATCCACTGATGGCCTTGTCTGGCGTTGATGTTCGCAGGAACGCAGTGCCAAAGATCCCTGCTATGTCGTAGAATGATATTATGTGGCCATGTTGTGACGTTGGGCAGTTGTCTGCAGAGACGTTGTAAGCACTCTTAAGAGATTTGAAGGAACATCGGTTGAGAGGCTTCATCTTATGGGTGCAGTGTGGAGGAAGAGTGACCAGCTCGATTCCTTGAGCCCTGGCATAGTTTACAGCATCCAGGGTCATGTGGCTGTGATGCCCGTCCAATACAATCAGGTGACGGTTCTGCGTTGATGTATTTGTGTAGAGAATAAACTGTTACCTCCACTTCAGAAAGATTCCGGCATCTGACCAACTGCTTGCACTGGCGTGGCCGACTGGCTGTCTCGGGTCACCCTGCGCGATCTGGTCCACCATTCGCATGAATGGCGGAAGGTAGGCCCCGGCAGCACTCACCGCGCAGATCAGGTAACGGTTGTTCCTCGTTCGCCGCTGGTCATTTTCGCTACCTGAAGGACCCCTTGGAAGCGACGACCTTGCCTGGCTGGTGGACATTGGTTATTCCAGTCTCGTCCATGTCCCACACATTGGACGGTAGGTATTTGTGGCCATTGAGCACATCTTTGTAGATCCCAAAGAACTCGTTAACTTTCGGTTGGTTGAAACCAACATCCCTTGAAAAGTTCATTCTTTGGGGCTGACGAACGCTCAGGTCGGAATGTCCACCTATAAAGCTCTTCAGTCTGTCTTTTCCGGCCAACTTGTTTGTCTGGTTGAACGGGTGGTTTATCCCCGTGGCCACTGCCACGTCGTATGCCAGATGTCTGACATCAGTAGGAGTTAGGCCACACAAGGCCCTCTCCATTATCTGGTGCCGATGACGAACCTAACCTCACCTGTCCAGGTGTGGCAACAAGGGCATCACGGTGTCTGCGAATAGTGCAAGCCGGAACTCCCAATTCTTTTCTGACACGGATAAGCGGCCAGCCGTCTCTGACTAATCGCAATGCATCTTGCAACTTGCCATCACCGTATAGTCCTCTGTTTTATTTCTTGTAGTGCCTGACCACGATTTAGACTGCAAATGAACATACAAGATAAATAAATGAGCTATACTAAAGAAATGTATGCCTATTGTCTGCTTACATTAAGTGGTGCACAGAGACAGGTAGTAGAGGGATTGGTATTGGTAGTTGTATAATTATTAAACCGAAGGTATCACTGTTCTTTATGTAATATATATAAATAATATATACATGCCTATATTTGTAAAATGTTAATATGCCGTAGGCGGGGTAAAAAGAGAGATGGCATCATTTGAAAAAGCATAACACGTGGTATACTGCATTAGGCATTCGTTGGAAAAGTGCTATGGGCGTATTGCCTCACATGGGCGCATTGCTTCACCCTACCCTACTCGCGACCCTTGTTTCCTCTTTCAACGTCAACCTGTGTTCATCGACATGTTTATTGGCTGATATTGTAATATTTAGAGAAAACGTCCCGTTTATTACCGCGACATCGTGGCTCTGTTTACTTTGCTTTCGGCGCTGTATCACACACATGTAGCACGCGGTATGTTTCAAGCGAAAAATAACTGTTCGTCCGTTAAGTATCTTTTTGTTTTTATTTGTTCAGTTTGATTATTGTCTTTTGTTAATAAAGTTACATTCCTATTTTATTTCAGAGCTGGTCGACATGTGCGGGTGATAATCGCTGTCAAACAGGGACAAAAGACTATCCAAAAAGAAGGCGGTGGAGTGGTAAGTTTAGTACATGTATGTATGTCGGCAACCCTTATTTGAGCAAATAAAACATATTTTAATGTCAACAATTTTGCTTTTTGCATGATGTGGATAGTTGTATTTTACATTTTCACTTTGCGTAAGTTATGTTGCTATATACGAATACACGAATACACGACTGTTAGCCGTAATAACTGCAGTTTTTCTTCTTTGTCTTTAGATACTATCAAGAGACGAGTAGTAGGATATGAATTGCGGTTTGTGAAACAATTATAGCAGGGAATTTATAATTGGCCCGAAGCGGACGACTACGCCTGGGTTGGAGCGGCATACATAGTTCGCTCCCTGGACCTCAACAGACCGGGAAATAGAACTTCTTCATCAATGCATCCAAAACTGAAGTCATTAGAGCAAACTGTGATGCAAAACTACTTTTACTGAACGACAAGATCCTTGACGGCGTGGATCGTTTAACATATTTTGGTAGTGCAATGTCCAAATTATGAACTTGGCTTGGGAAGACTTGGGGAGCATAACAAAAACTCACCAAACTTTGGAGGTCTAAGGGTATATTCATATTTTATGCGAAACATTTAATGGACAATAACGGTTTTTCAATTAAAATAAAATGTTTAACAGCAATGTTATTCCCGCGCGTCTCTACTGCTTTGCAACATAGAAAACAACAAGTTTCCAGACATTATGCCTGCACAAACTTCTAAACATCAAATGGAACGAATTCATCGTCTACGTGGAAGTCCGTAAAAGAACAAATGTAGATCCACTTATGAAAACAATATCTGGAAGAAGATGGATATTTTTGGGCCATGTCCTTAGAATGCCGCCAACAAAAACACCGAAACAGGCACGGTACTGGAAACCATATGAAAAAAGGAAGTAGGGACGCCCATAAGAAATATGTCAAAGAACGATCGCATGAGAGGCACAAATCCAGAAAATAAACACACATTTTATGTTTTTTTCACGAATGTGCTGATGCATAAGTTATAAAGTATTCGGTCCATATCCACCAGCTCGTGGCTCTTTATTTTACCTGTTTGACACATAGTTGTCGCGGTTGTTTACTCATCAATGGAAATGTGTTCAAACAATGTTGCCTTCGAAATAATTGCATTAATTAATAGTTCGTTGTAAGCGGTGCCCACTTAGTCGGTCTAGTATTGGACCCACGTGCAAACGGAACCGGGGTCCATTTACCACTGTGGTAAACGGACCTGGGAGTCCATATTCAATCGTGGTAAATGGAGCCCGGGCGTGGAAAACATACCCACATCTATTCAGTTTTATTATCGGTACATATTACAAGCAATGATACTTAGGGCATTATTTTACTTGAATTTCTATTTTAGCACCGCTTGGCTAAGGGGAGGGGGTCTGTTCTCACTGACCATGGAAAATGTACCCCCCCACCACGTATCTCCAAAGTTCTGCTTTTGAAATAAATGAATATTATTTAATTAATATTATTACTAGTATTAGTATGAACCGTGGAACTGAATCCAGGGCATGGAAATGGAAATATAATTGTGAAAAAAATATGTGGGACCGTTCTCAATGACCGTTGAAAAAGTACCCCCCTTTTGATGGACTACTTGGATATGGGGGGGGGGCTATTATTATTACTAGCATTAGTATGAACCGTAATTTACTGAATGGTAATAAAGAAATGACCGGTCAAATAGGTATGCTGTATTAAAACTCATGCTATGTAAGAATACGGAGAGATACGTAGAGCACTAGATGACTTTTGATGGGCTGCTTTAAAAGAAAATGAGTTCTTGTGAGGACATTTCAAGGGTGTGATCATAAGAAAGAAATTGAAAGTGTTGTTCACACATGGTGGCTGACGCGGGCAGTTTTTAGCTCCGTTCCAAGTTGGGCGAGTAGATTAACTTCACATCGAACGGTGATGAGCAGGTAAATGTCCAGTCGTGGAACTGAATCTCAGGCGTGGACTTGTGGACCGTTCTCAATGGCCATGGAAAGTTGACTGAAATGGATTTCTTTGTTACAGTAGTAATAATAATGCTTCGAAACGGCAGCAAAAGTATTTGATGTTGTAATCACTACGCCCCAAATCACTGACCGCACCCGCAATAGCTCCTGCATAAAGTCATTGTTTTGATGGTTCTACCTTTGGATATTAGCTTATAATTTATATACAGATATTTACCATTTCCTGGAATGTGAGTAGCATGGTATCTCGGTAATGGTCGTCATCCATTAGAGAACTTTGCTGGTAATACTGCGCCAGGAGTGTGGAATCGTTCACGCGTGACTGGTGACCTACTTTCTGCACCAGTCGCCCCAAATCAACAAACCTTTCAGGGTTTGAATGGTGACCAGTGACGCGCGGTTTGTCTGCGGTCGGAACTTCCATTTACACGCTGAACAGTCGGACTAGATTTTACCGAGCTATTTTAATCTGGGTCTGACCTATTTAATCTGTTTACAACTAATAGCGACGCGCGCCTGACAGGGACAAAGGCAGACGGACGTCCTTCAATCAGACCAATACGTCCTTCAATCAGACCAATACGCCCGCGTCACGAAGTGTCACAAAGCTGCCGATAGGCAGAATGATGTAAGTATGGACTTCTTCAACGAGTGATTCTGCAGCACTTGATAGCATAAATATATGTAAAGCAGCTACGCTTGGACTGTTAAATGTGATATATTTGCGTAATAAGGGCGACTTCGTTCATTAGAGGCTACTTCTACGAAAGTGGTTGACTGGTAATGATGCTACATTGATTGGATGCAGTTTTCAGCCTCTCCCACAAAGTGATCTAAACCATGGAGGAGTTGGGGTTACGTCCAAGGTTTTCTTCCACCTTGCACAAACCAAGCAGTGGTCCGCGGAATCTTTCGAATGTCTCGAACTCGTGTTACGTGGTGCGACTGTAGCATTAACTCTTTTCATGAAATACCAGACACCATCGTCCGGGCGCAAATCAAAGCCGTACATCTATTCTTATATGAATTCGGCGAATGGCTCAAGCGTGTTTACATGCAAGATACATTATGCTCGGGGATATCAATGTAACATTAAAATTTATTACTAAGTCACCTTCTCGAAATTGTGAAACCCCTCTCAATTATTGCGTTTCAACATATACGGTATGTGTATACTAACCAATCAGGTAGCATTATATGCCCCTCAATCTTCCTCGTTGACTTACAATTGCTTCATTTCTGGGAATGATCACATTTTATCTAGACATTTGATTGTGTTTATCTGACATCAATTTAAACCTCGACATGTGACAGTGCCTTTAATAAATTTAGACAGCTTGGTGAAATCGATTTATTTTTGTTTAATATATACATCACCCAGGAACTTTGATTAAATAATATGTGTAACTTTGTATACCACATGCAGAAGTCTGGAAATGGTATTTATTTGTACTGCCATTTGGAATCAGTATATATATATATATATATATATATATATATATATATATATATATATATATATATATATATATATATATATATATATATATATATATATACACACATAAATGATTCTATATAATGATATATAATGATAGTAATGATCTTAGAATAAATACAAACATTTATAAACAAAATTTGCAATGACGTCCTGACCTTATTCTGTAAATTTGCAGGCCACAACTGTGAAATTTTTAAACATGCAAGTATATGACTGTCACGTAATGTATGACTGTCACGTAATGCTTACATATATTTTTCCATATGTAAATTCTTTCATTCAACCTCACTGTACAATTAAATGAGTTCATCACTATTTTACTTTTGTCTTATTCTATGACACAATTAAACATATCGACGATGCTTTGTGACACAGTACTTGTGGCTCCCTCTGCATTGTGCAAATATAACCCGTTCTCTGTAGTTCGCCTCGATTATTATGTAAAGTTATAGAGTCTCGCGTGGGCAGACGAGAGTTGTTGGTTGATCGATCTGATGAAATAAAGACACGCGGTATTATGTGAATCCTAACACAAAGTGTGGTGCATAAAGTGAGTGAGACAAACCTCTATAGTGGTGACCCTGACGTGATGTTTGCAACAATATATACGCCATTATACTGGTGTTAGGAAGCATTGACACGCGAAGTTACCGTCGTAATTCGCAGTTACAAAACCAACCACGCCGTGCGCTGACCTACAATGGAGCCGCCTAGAGCGCAGCAAGTGCAGCGTGCACGGCCGATCTATTGTCCGCGCAACAAACGATAGCCGCTAGTAGCGAACTGCTCGCCGCTGCCGGAATTTCAATGGAAATGCCCGCCCATCCACCGCTAGGCATGGAAGTCAACGCAGTGGCGGTAAAGCTGCTAGCTGCCGGACAATCCGCGAAAGTGGTTTCTACACTGCGAGGCGAAGTTCCGGTTGCATAGGATAACAGCGCAGCAGACCATGTTTGACCACTGCATAAATGTCATGACGGCCGAGCAGTCTGATGTGGTCATGGACCTAATGGAGAGAGGGCCGTCGCCTACATGCTCCGATGATCTGAAATCCACTATAGAGGTTTGTCTCACTCACTTTATGCACCACACTTTGTGTTAGAATTCACATAATACCGCGTGTCTTTATTTCATCAGATCGATCAACCAACAACTCTCGTCTGCCCACGCGAGACTCTATAACTTTACATAATAATGAAGGCGGCCTACATATGCCCCCCCACCAATATACGAAGTATACGAAAACCGAAATAAAAATAATATGACAGTCAAATTCATGTGACACAATCAGTTCAAGATGGTAGGCCAATAATATAACACTAATGTAACACAATTCCAGTTCAATCGGGACGGTAGCGGGCCGGCAATCTCACCAGCCTGCCACTGGAGGTAACCACGGGAATCACTTCTGTGTTGCCGTGATGTGGCGGCGGTCTCGCTTCTGCTGCTTGAGCGTGGCGTCTTGGTTCGTTCTCGTTCGATGCCTCCTCCAAGAAGGCCGGCTTCAATTGATCGATCGACACCGTATCGTGTCGTGTGCCGAGATCTAGTTTGTAAAATTTCTCGTGCCTTTCGACCACTTTGAATGGCGCTTGTAGTGGCCGTCTGTGCACATCAACCCGAACAAAAACGTGTGTTGCCGTAGACAACTCACGCGGCACGTAGTTTCGTCGTGTCTGGCCATCGTGCCAGTCGGGAGCTATCGGTCGCAACTGCCGAATTCTCTGTCGCAAGTCGCTCACAAACACAGGATCTGCCGTCCAGTCACCATCCGCCGACACAAAGAACTCGCCTAGCAGGCGCAGAGCCTCACCGAAGACCATGTCGGCGGCTGAACAGTTCAAATCTTCTTTCACCGCCGCTCTCATTCCCAGCATGACGAGAGGCAGCGCGTCCACCCAGTTTGGGTCGGCGGCTAGTTTTGCCTTAAGCGCGGCCTTCATGGTACGGTGCATCCGCTCCACTAACCCGTTCGATTGTGGATGGTATGATGTGGTCGTGTTGGTGGCTGCTCCCAGCATGGACGCAGTCTTCCTCCAAAGTTCCGATACGAATTGTCTGCCGCGATCGCTCGTCAAGGTAGACGGCACACCATATCGCGAAACCCAATGATACAAAAACGCGCGAGCGCATGTTATCGCAGATATGTCACTCAATGGTATGGCCTCCGGCCACCGCGTGAACCGATCCACAATCGTCAATAGGTAGGTGAAACCTTGCGATGCCGGCAATGGACCGACCAGGTCTACGTGCAAACTGTCGAACCGTTTCACCGGCATCGGGAGCGGCGTCAACGGCGCCACGACGTGCTTCGACACCTTAGCGCGCTGACAGGCCTCGCACGTACGAGCCCAATGACGTATGTCTCTGGCCATACCATGCCAGACGAACCGATCACAAATCAACCGGCGCATAGCTCTGGCTCCAGCGTGAGCCAAGTCGTGGTGGATATCGAAGACTTTGCGCGTCCAGGCAGCCGGCAGCAACGGACGAGGCTTGCCTGTGGACATATCGACGAGCAACCGCTCTTCAGTATCCGGCAACTGACAGCGGGCTATCTGCAAGTCCGACTCGGCGAGAAGCCTCTGTACAGCCATGTCTACAGCTTGTTGTTTAGCCATAGTGACGTAGTCTATAACTTCAGTGGCCACGCCCTCCATGCTCGCAATAGCACTCGTCTCCTGCGAAGGCGCTCTGGAGAGTGCGTCGGCCACTACGTTGTCAGCGCCTGGAACGTAACGTATGTCGGTAGTGAATTCAGACACGAAGCAGAGATGTCGCTGCTGACGCGGCGACCACTTATCCGATACATTGTTGAAGACGAACGTAAGCGGGTTGTGGTCAGTGAATAGCGTGAACTTGCGTCCCTCAATGAAGTAGCGGAATTTCTTCACCGCCAAGTACATCGCAAGGAGCTCCTTGTCGAAGGTGGAGTACTTCTTCTCGGCTGAGTGGAGTTTGCGCGAGAAAAACGAAATAGGTGTCCATACTCCATTCAGACGCTGCTGCAGAACAGCGCCCACGGCGGTATCTGAGGCATCTGTGTTGATGCTCGTCTCTGCTGTCACTGACGGGTGAGCTAGGCCTGTAGCTGAGGCCAGTGCCATCTTGCTGCGCTGAAAATGATCTTCGTGAAGTGCCGTCCATGCCGCGTCAAATTCACTGTCTTTCACATTCACGAGTGCGTACAGGGGAGTCAAAATAGCGGCAGCGTGTGGTACGAAACGCCTGTAGAAGTTCAACATCCCTAAAAATTCCTTCAGCGACTTAGTTGAACTCGGTCGCGGAAAGTCGGTGATGTGTTTTACTCTTTCCAGCAGCGGACGCACACCGAAAGCCGTGACACAGTGACCGAGAAACTCCAAACTCGGCTGGCCCAATACGCACTTCTGGGGGTTAACCACTAAGCCGTAATCTGCGAGCCTGCTGAATAGTTGACGCAGATGGATGCGGTGTTCGTCGGCTGACGCGCTCGCGACCAGTATGTCATCTAGATAGACATATGCAAAAGGAAAATCTCTAAACACATGGTCCATAAACCGCTGAAATGTCTGTGCCGCATTCTTTAGCCCAAATGGCATACGCGTATATTCAAAGAGCCCGAAAGGTGTTATGATGGCAGTCTTCGCGATGTCTGCTGCACTCATGGGTACTTGATTGTAAGCACGTACTAAATCGATTTTGGAGAATATGCTTTTTCCTTCCAACTGGCCAGCAAAATCCTGCATGTGAGGTATCGGATAGCGGTCGTCCTCAGAGACTGCGTTCAGAGCTCGGTAATCTCCGCAAGCTCGCCACCCGCCAGATGGCTTCGCTACCATATGCAGAGGTGGCGACCACGGTGAATTCGAAGGGCGAATTATGTCAATCTCCAGAAGTTTTCGGAACTCATCCTTCGCTACTACTAGCTTGTCGGGAGAAAGTCGACGCGCGCGAGCAAACACCGGTCGACTACAACGTGTGTCGATGTGATGCTCCACTTTTCCTTGTAGGCGACATTTCTTGATGCATGGTGTCGTTACCTCGTGGAATTCATCCAATATGTCCGCATATCGATCCGTCTGAACCAACACACACAGCTTAGATACGGCCGAACGCCTATACGAGGCCGGAACGGTGAGAAATGTCTCAGCATCCATTAACCGTTTTCGCCCGACGTCTACCAAAAGTCCAAAATGTCTTAAGAAATCGGCGCCTATGATTGGCTTAGAGACTTCCGCGATGAGGAATGTCCACGTAAACGCTTTAGCCAACCCGAGATCCACTTGCATCGATCGCTCGCCAAAAGTGCAGATGGATGATCCGTTTGCTGCCTGTAGTTGTATATCGACTGAAGGATTTCGACGGTCCTCAGCACTAGGCGGTAAAACGCTGATCTCAGCTCCAGTATCGATGAGATATCTCAACTTCGATACAGGATCGGCAATGGTAAGCAAGCGACTAGTAGATGTGCGCAGGTCGGTGGTCGCTGCTAACGACCTGCACGGCCGTTTCCTGCTTGACGGCAGCCCTCAGAACATTTGTTGGCGTTCGCGCCCCATACCAAATGGTACCAGCATAGCCCATCAGCATTGAGGCCGCGATACATCCTCGAGCGACGACTAGCAACGGTCTCCGAACGGGAGCCACCACGCGCACGACGATTGCCGGCATACGGAGTCGATCTCTTCAGCTCCGCCACTTCCGCAGATATCATGTCGTTACTCGTCGTAAGTCTTGCCAGTTGCTGGTGAAAAGAAGCCAGCGTAACGACGTCGTCTTCCCGTGATGCCTCCGCTTGAGTGACCGAGAAGCTGGGTGACGTCGCCTGCATCGCCGGTACGCTGGCTAGCCGGTCTGCCATCTGCGCCAACTGTTCAACGGTAAATAGGTCGGCTTGTGACCTGATTATCAGTTGCGTCTGCGCCGGTAACCGCCGTACAAATTCTTCTTTTGCGATTTCGTCACCCTCGATTGACCGGCCAAGTATACGCTCCATGAGACGTAACAAGTCGGAGGGGCGTTGGTCGGTGATCGGGCCTAGCTTGCGTAGTCGCTGTATGCGCTCGGCCGTGCTCGGTGTACGTCGCTCGACGTACGCCTGTTTCATATCATCGTAGCATGTAGGCGACGGCCCTCTCTCCATTAGGTCCATGACCACATCAGACTACTCGGCCGTCATGACATTTATGCAGTGGTCAAACATGGTCTGCTGCGCTGTTATCCTATGCAACCGGAACTTCGCCTCGCAGTGTAGAAACCTCTTTCGCGGGTTGTCCGGCCATAGCGCTGGCAACTTTACCGCCACTGCGTTGACTTCCATGCCTGTGTCGCCACTGGAGTCGATATTGGGAAAATATGACCCCACCCTGTGTAAACTTGTGGCGCTCCTGCAATATGTATTGGGAAAATGTGAACCTTGTACAAAGCTGGCTACGGGCCTGATGTACACTAAACAAAAGACAATGACGCATGTGACTTAGCTTCAATTCTTCAATTACACTAATCTACAATAACGCGTAGTAAATATAATGCCTCTAATATGCGGCCTTTATTGATAATCACGACTTAATAATCTATAATCTGAATCGGTAAAGGCACCTGCAGTGGAAGCCGCCAGCACCTGTTTAATAATTAAAAAACGGTTAATATTTGCTGGACATTGGTAATCTTAAGGTGGGCATTACAGCATTTACAGACGATTATCGTGACTTCATCACAATATTGTTTTACAGGCCAATTAACTTTATTTACCCAATATACGAGCCGGGAGATAATGTCGAGCTACAATAATGAAATATGGAGAGTAGCTCAAACTATCTTACTTTGATCGGGGGTAGGTTAGTAAGTTGCGCGACGTGTACTTAATCAACTGAACTCAACAATAGGCGCAGGCTCGGAAGGCGGAAATAGTTGTAGCACACCTGCATGGTGGTCAGTGAAGCATGACCAGCCACAGCGTTGTCAAAGTCAGCTTGTATTAACATAAGAATATCGCGCGCAACTGTACGTTATAATTAATTAATGTGTCCATGACATGACATATTGGTTTTGTGTTGGTGTTGTGATTGGTGTTTCGTATAGTCGAGGTCGGGGGCTGCCAGGGCATATACATGTTAACCTCGGCGCATCTGTTGGACGCTGTCATGGTATATAGATGCTATCCCCAGTACACGTCCTTTAATGAGACGGCGTCAGTGTTTGACAGGTAATCTCGAATGTTCAGCCGTGGTCTTGTTCAGAGGTGTATGCGTTGCGCGAACGTTGTGTTGTGTTGCCCTTAAGTCGTGACAGAACACAGCGATACAATGGACACGATCTTAGTTCAGTACACGCCTACCTCGCGTAGCTATGGATGACTGACTAAAGGGGTCAGGTGAGAGTTCGCGTTGAGACGACGTCACTGACCCCACCATAATGGCAGCAACAGTGTTGACGGTGCCGCGACCGACTGTTCTGTAGGAGCTTCTACAACGAAACGTTTCGAGTCTAAGATGGGCCGCATGATGCTTGTCATACTTGTGACTCTGTTGGTCGTGATGGCAGATCACTGTACTTCAGGTAGGCCGCAATATCTAAAAAAAATAGTTGATAAGGGTGTGGGAGTCAATCATGCGTGACCGACTTATTACTGTGAAAGTAGTTTACTTCCTTCTTCGTTGACGCCGGTTGAAAGACTCGAAGGTTCGAGTGCACATATTTTCGGTCGCGGACCGATATAACTCATCAATTTGAGGTTATTAAACCGAACGGAAGGTCGTTGCACTTACACTTGGATAATAATGGACACTAATAAGGCTACTAATTAGCCTTTGTATGATTAGCCCAGATCATATTCCAGTATTTATCAATTATAATTTTTTTCAATGTTAGTAGAGCTTGCAGATATACTATAGTCAGGCAAGGAATTCCAAACATCTAACCCTCCCTGATTGAAGAATCGCTTTCTGCATAACTAAGTAACTTTCTACATAATTAAATTTCTTAATATGACCTCTGACATTGTTTATATTAATGCAAACTATGGTATGGGCTTACATTCTCCTTCCCAGTTAACAAATTAATTTCTCAATTAAATATCATCGTTATCTCCGTTCTTCAAGTCTACATAGTTTTAGTCTTGTTAATCTTTCCTTATAAAAAATCCTTAAATCCTATAACCAGTTTAGTTGCTCTACGTTGCCCTTTCTCAAGCATTATTATATATTTAGCATAATAAGGTCACAATGCTTATATACCATATTCTAGGTGTGGTCTGATAGACAATGTTAAATGTTTCTCTGTCAAAAAGAATAAATGATCTCTTTTCTATCTGAAAGAAAATCAGCTATCCATTCTAAAACTTTTGCTTTTAGTCGTTTAGTCGTTACTTCACACACCATACATTTATTGTAAAAAAGTGCATAGCATGATAATTGGAGCACACCTGCATGGTGGTGTTTAAGAACCCACTTTATGTGTTTGATGTTGCAGGCGCCCGTTGTCGATTCGCCAGCACGTCCGCCAGTCGAGGGTCGTGCATCTTCCCCTGCAGATGTACCAACGGCTGCAACACAACCACTGGCGAGTGTATCAACGGCGGAAAATGTGAAGACGGTCATCCGAGTGGCTACCGTTGGAGCGGCCCGGCCTGTCAGACAGGTGGGTGGTGAAACTTTGACAGGGATATTGCTGACATGACAACTGTATGTCGTGATCAGTGGTGTCAAGAAGCTTTTGTTAAATCAAGGTACACGTTTATTAGAAGAGCCAATATCTTTTTAAAGTTCTAGTTTGATTCGGCGTATAATTTCTGGAGTTGCAAGCTCAGTAGAAAGCTTTTTATGTAACGTTTTATAATGGAATATTCGTTTATTTGATCAAACATAGTTCTTTACATTTTTAATGACTGGTAAGAAAGGCATTGGACAAGATAATTTTCAGGTGTGTAACTGTAATAATGTTTCATTTGTTAGGACACATACCTGTCATGTTATATTGTTAAAACAATTAATATGATCACTTAGTATATTTCGTTTTTTATCAATTAAAATAATATTACTGACATTCACTATTCTGCAGAACTACTTCTTATGTAAACTGGTCAGATATATCTCCAGTATCGTATCGTCATCTATTGGTTTAAAACAGAAGGTTCGAAGACTGGGCATTTTTCGAATAATCTTTGAAGGATGTATCTCCAGTATTTCAGAGGCAAGAGGAGGACCAATGTTTGCTAAATATTGACAATGATTCCTTTGCCATTTACCATTTCCGCCATCGACATTGAAAAGAAGGGAAGTTTTCTGAATAATTTCTTGTTTAAATGATGTATGCTTTAAAAACTGGACTTATAATTATGTTTGCTTAGCCAATCGAATTTTTATTTTAGGAATTCAATTTGATCTAAGCAAGCTAGTTTTGAGAGTTACACATTGCTCCGTGTTTACAGGAGTTTTATTCTTGATTATAATTTATTTTTGAACTACATCGATCTAGTGATACTCTAATTAATCCAAGATACTTTTCTGTGCTTATTTTATTAACACATTTTTATAGGTAAAATTACCGTTAAAACTAGACACGGAGCTATATTTGAACACTAGCCAAAGAGGTTGTTAAGTTTATCATCACTATTTCAGGTTATTAGTTATATTATAAATTTCGTAAATGAATCTTGACTATGCGGTTTAATTTGTGTTAAATGCTGGCATTTTGTTATTTTTTTACATTATTCAGCCAAATAAAATATGGAAAAAAAATTATGATACAAGCTCGGGGTTTAAAAACTCCTTAGTCCTGATGTACAGCTCATCGATCCACCAAATGTTAATTAGTGCTATATAAATGTATCATCATCATCGTCGTCATTGTTATTATTGTAGAAACAGTGTGTGTCATTTTCCACACTGAGACGTGGGCTACCTGTTGTAGCTGAAATCATGAATCGCGTGTATTAAAAACCACTCAAACACTAAAGTAAACGACGCTTCACACGCCCTGGTGTTATCGTATTAATACTCTTTCTCTTTCAGGAAATATCGCTTATGACAAGACTGCAAGCCAATCTGGTGGTGGTGTAAGGTACGCAGCCGGAAAAGCAATAGATGGGAATATCGATGCTAATATGCATCACAATCACTGTGCACATCCAGGTGCAGCGACTAACGCCTGGTGGACGGTGAACTTCGGTGAAAGGTACAGCATAGGCCGCGTTGTCATCTACAACAGAGGGGATTGTTGTGAGTATAGCTCTGATACTGTTCTTTCCCGACCTTTTCTTAAATATCCGAATACATCTGTGTATGTGATTTAATTATTAAACAATGAAATCCCGACGCTAATCTATACTTCAGAAAGTCAGAAGTACCACAAACAAACAAAACTAAGCTTAAAAGGACGTTTATCTGGGATGTTGTTTTTAAATATATTTAGTCATTAAGCAGCTTTATCTTTTTTAGCCCAGCCAGGCTAGGAATCCACTGAAATCAGTGTCATCATGTTATGGGAAGATTATTATGAATATCCCACGATTTAGTGTAGGTGACAACGAAATGCTACACTCCTGTCAGAGGTATATTTTATGTCGACAAATGATCGGGTAAAATTGACATACACTTCTAATCACCAATATGTGTTTCATCAATGAAGTTGTACATAACAATTCCTTGTCTCCAGGCGAGAACTATGACACTGAGATTCCCCGTCTGACCATTGACATGGGCATGTTAATATATGGGCGTATATTGTCCAACTGTTCATTTTAGAAAACGTGTGGATCTGGGTTTAGATTGTATTGAAGGTGATGGTGGTACTTCACAATTTCTTTGTCGCGTACAATAGTTTGTGTAATTTTGTCAAACGCCAAACACTTGCATATTTAGTTTAATTAAGAGGCTTTCTGTATTGGACAATACGAGAGGGAACAGCGGCATGGAACCGACGCAGAGGCAATCCACCACAAATATGGGAGACGGATATCACTTCGAACGATAACAGCGGCTTGTAGAACAGCTGGAGAAAGACATTGGTTTCGGCAGCGATGTCCTGAACAGGACACGCAAATTGAAGAAGATATGTAAGACTAGTCGAGACGAAATAAGCTTCTAGTTATTTGAGAGATCTTCACCGGTTTTTCATCTCATCATATCACCTCATAAAAACAAATAAGCTTGAGTGTCACAGTTCTTGAGATAGGGGTCCTTCCTCGGTATTCTTGGGGACCATGAACAAAATGTTAGCTCAACCTGTCGAAGGCGTGGTTGTTTACATTTGATACCTGATATTATCCAAACCCAGGCCAATTAGAATTTTAAATTAATTAATTTTAAATTTTAGTGTTAAATTGTGCAAGAGATTGTGGTCGTGCCACCCTATTCATTCGAGTGGTCATTGACATAGGCCAACGTCACGCTTGAACATCTACTGGAGTAACTCGTCTGCCGTCACGCGCCAGTGCTGTTTGGCGTCTCGGTGAGACAGCGGCAGACGCGGTGGGATGATTAAGAGACTCTGTGGGAACCCTGTTTTGCACGGAGAGCGACTCAATAGCGGAAAGCCTTAACAATCATGACGAGCTTGTGCTCACCGTCACTGACGCCATGCTTGCAAACTTAACTCTTTCGCACCTCAAACATTAACACAGGTAAACGTGGTAGCGGAACTACGTGGCGCAAAGGTATCAGAAAACTGTCCAATCTACCAGTTTGCACTCACTTTAATATGGTGTAACTTTTAGCAGATTGTTTACCAATTCAAATTCAGATTATGCTTCGAATGGTGCGATTTATGCAAGGCTGCTTAAAATGCAATAACATCTGCTTGAAAATGTTCTCTCATCTAGCCCTTCAATGTAGTGGCTCATATATGTCTAAAAGCTTCGATTACGTCTTATCAAAACTCAAACTTGATACAAAACTCAAACATGACTTTCTGTAGTATGATATCAAACAACTTTTATGAAATGGTTCAAGACCACTACCAGGACAGGGCTAAATTAGCAACTCATATGCAAAGTGTAATTTACAAAAGATGTGTTGGAGAGTAGAAATAATACGTTCAGCACATTTTTATTCATAGACGAGTTGCGCTCAATGCTTGCTGTTTTGTGTACATAGTAGCTTATATACACTGTTTTAATCGAATTGTAAAATTTTTAGTACGAATAAAATATATTATTATATATGCCGCAGTAACAAGTAGGAAAGCAAGAAGAGTCTTCGTATTTGATGATCAGATTGTACGAGACATCCACAAGGTCACCACTGCGGACAATGAACCGGTGGCCTTGCACAAAGCATCTAGAGCAACACCAAAGGACTTACTATTGCTGTCCAGTGGAGTGAGGTGTGCGAAGAGGCTGAAGAACTCACTATCGTTTGTAGCGAGGCAGTCATGTGTGACGCGGACATGACTCAGTGAAGCAGGACTTCAGTGACCTCACCAACAGTGCATCAGAGATCGTCAACAGTGTGACGACCAGCGGTGTCTTGCCCGATACAACAGGGACACACGATGAAAGGATTAAGGAAGTTAACAATTTCCTGAAAGATAAGTGTCGCGACACGGGTGCCCAGTTTATAGATAACGACCAGAATTTCCTGTTCCGCGATGGATCTTGAGACACCTCAGCCTTCCAAAATGACGGTGTCCATCTTTCTACTTGGGGATTGAAAATGGTAATGAGTAGCCTCTCACTAGCGGTAGCAAGCATCGCGAACGTACGAGCTGAACGGGTGTCCTCTTCGCAGAGCGTGCCGTCTAGTTGTAGGGGGGGGGGGCCGCAATACGTTGAGACCGACTGGCAGAAGGCCGCCGAAACAGGTCGGCAGCGCGCCGGATAGTCGTCCTGCTTATGCAGGTGGTAGCACTGCTGCTGGCTACTTGCGTATTTCTGGCCAGTGTAACAAGGTTGGGGAGACATCATCATAATGTCACCCAAACATGTCGACATGAGCATGTTATGTCGTGCTTTGTCTGTGGCCGGAAGGGCCACAAGAGCAAATATCACACGAACATGGCCATGCTACGTATTGAAAATGAAGTGCTCAACATTCGGTCCGTAATCACCCGTTGCCGTAGTGTATCACAACACAGAACATCAGGTGTGAATGCTGACAATTTAGTCACGCTCATGAACAATTCACGGTGGAGCCTACCAGTGATTTTAAGTGTGAACGCTCGGTCAATGAGTATAGAGAAATTGGATGCGTTGCTCTTGGTGGCACGCATGAACGACGTTGCCTGCTCGAATGCCACATACAACTGATTCAAGAGCGACATGTATTCGGAATCTGTCGGACTAGCAGGGTTCTGCTGTGAAAGGAAGGACCGGGTGTAGAGAGGAGGTGGAGGAGTAGCGTGTTATGTGGCAGAGGCCATGGTGTATGATCGATTGCATGGTATTGAAGATGATGAGCACGATATGCCATAGATTAGAATAAAACCTAAGAAACTACCAAGAAAATACTCGTGCATTATCATAGCGTGTATCTACCACCCACCTGGTGCTGACAACGGCTCTTTGCGGGAGTACCTGATAACTAGTCTGGACGCCTTTTTGCGACGTAGCCTAGAATGTGGTGTTATTTTAAGTGGAGATTTTAATCAATTCAATTACTCGTTTTTACGCACACATTATGGATACGAGCAACTTGTTACGACGTCCACACGTAATCGTGCAATATTGGACAAAATGTGGTTTAACATGTCACCTGTGTACGGTTGTCCGACAGAATTGGGAACATTAGACCACAAGATGGTGTTACTGGTCCCATCGTGTTTCCCAACACTTGACACCGGCATGGTCTAGAGTATCGTTGCCAGACCCATGGGTAACAATGAACTAGCAATGTTTACATCAGCGCTGTGACATACCAGATGGGAGTATATGTACACATTGCCTACGTGCGAGGAACAGTTTAATCTCTTCCAGGAAACCATAGACTATTTACTGGGCACGTGTTTTCCGCACAAAAATGTTTCACGTCATAGCACGGATAAATCATGGATCACAGATGGCTTCCGGCACCTGATCAGACAGCGTCAACATGCTTGTCTGGTGTCTGATGACATGGAACAAGCCCGAAGACTGGGGAATTTAGTGAATCGCACAGCGCCAAAATTGCGCCACCAGTTTTGCCAATAAAAAATCGCATCACTCGAGGAATCATCGACACGTGACTGATGGAAACACATGAAGTTTCTCATGAGCCCGTCCTCTGGTAGCCGCGATGAAATGCAGGGGCTTGCCAATAAATACACTAATGGGGATATGGACAGCTTGGTCAACTCTATGAATGGGTTCTTTGTGTCAGTGTGTAAAGACTTACCAAGACTGCAGTCCTCTCACCCATTCTTTGACGCCGACGAACCATTGCCAGCTGAGTTCATTACCAGCGTAACATATACAGAGGTGGCACTTGATAAGGTCAAGGTTAACAAAGCCACTGGACAGGACAACATTCTGCCATGGGTATTGAAAGACTCTTCGCACCTTCTCGCGGCACCGGTCACAATTATCTTTAATAGCCCAGGCAGGGAAGGATTACTACCCAAGCAATGGGTAGTAATTTGATTTAAAAGCACTTTGCCCACACAATATTTGAAGCGTGCAACCAAAGCAGTGTATCTCTCATACATGATTCAGCTGACATTACTGCGCGGTGGTCTAATAATAATGCTATGCGCATTAATACGATTAAGACAAAAATATTTTTATATGTTTATGTAAAGATAGAACATATGTTGAATATCTGCCGTATATTGATATAAATTGGACTGATATTGAAAGAGTTACTCGAGCAAAAGTTATCGGTGTAACTATTATCATCTGATTTAAGTTGGAATGCACACGTAGATGAAATAGTTGCCAATGCAAGGAAAATCGTATTTATGATCTATCAGTTGAAGCGTAGTGGAATCAATTAAACTTATTTAGTTATTTATGTATCTGTGATCAGGCCAGTACTGGAATATACTTGTCCGGTATGGCACACGAACTTGCCTAAATACTTATCGGCCAACATGGAGATAATTAAAAAACGGTGTCTCAAAACTATTTTTTCCTGGTTTTTACGTACGAGGATATTCTGCAGATGGTAAACATGCCAACGCTACACGACCGGCGCAATGAGATGTGTAAAGCGTATTTCGGTAGAATGAGGCGTGGTAACCACAAACTGGATAAGTTACTACCAGACACCCGATATTGTTCCATATGTTCTGAGATCCTTTAACGAGCTACCCGTTCCAATGGCTAACACAAATTGATATAAAAACTCGTTAATACCATGGTGTTTGGTACACTGTCAAAACACTTAAATTGTGTATCATGTTTGTTTTAACATACAACTTTAATATCTAAAGTAATTTATTTATTTCATTTTCAAGTAATTAAATTATTTTAATTTTAATGAAGTGTCGTGTACAGAATGTTCAATAATTATTTTTTTTATTAATTTCTTGTGTTTTATAACACAATTATACTTGGATGGCTATATGAATTTTATCGTGACTGCATGTACAATTCAACGGAACAGTTGCCAATGATAATGATCCCTCGCGACAGAAGTCTCTATGACGGTAAACGGAAGCGCATTCCACTCTCTGATGATGCAGGCAGTAGCCTGCGGAGGTATTGGGACTCTACTGTTATAATGCATACAAGGGTGTATGTGGCGGCACTGATTTGATTTAGCATCCTTGAAATGTGCATTGTGTTTCCAGCACTACATTTGAACACTGGTATTCATCTGCTGGGAAATGCCAAAGTCCATGCAACCATTGTCATAGTTGTCATTTCAACATTTTCGAGTTTCTGAAGATTATCCCCAGGTTGATTTCACATACCATGCCAAAACCCATGAACTTGGAACTGGTGAGTACTTTAACTTGATGTGATGTCATGGTAGAAAAGGGATTTAAATGGGTATTTGAGTGATAATAGGCTATAAGTTTACGTTCGTGTAATGTCTAGTGCGTCATTTCAGGCGAGAGGCGACTCGACACGTTTGTGCTAAGTGTGGGCGACAGCGGCGACAGACAGAACCATACAGAGTGTGCTCGCAACAACGGCACGGTACTTCTGTCGGGAACAGTGGAAAAGACATGTAACGCCGTCGCTCAATACCTCAGCTTCCGACGTAATGGAGGTTACCAGTCCGAAGTGACTGGTCTGTGTGAGGTGGTGATCATTGGCCACACATACATAGGTAAGTAGAAGTTGATATATTTAATGTTATCACAGGCAACAAATAATTAAGGTAAAATGAAACAATATTGCTGTGATTGTAGGTCATTCACATTTAGTGTTGGTTTTCATAAGGTTTATTAAGCCATAGAGTTCTCTAACTTAAGCTAGCACATCGTGTATTCGTTTTATGTTTGACAGACAAATGTTCGATGTCGTTAAACATTTTAAAACAACATTGTCTAAGAAAAAAAGAGGGGTGTTCACGTGCGCGCATAGGTGCGTGCGTGCGTGCATGCGTGCATGTGTATGTTTGTGTGTCTTATTATTGAAAAAGAACTTCGTTTTTGTATTAACCGCTGAGTGTAAACAAAATCGAAATGGAGACTTGGAGACTTCTACAATGTCATTCGTATGCGAGGTGGTGAGGCAAGAAGTGGGAGGTGGGAGGTTGGTCCTAAAAAACGGTGGCAGGTGGGAGAGTGGTTTCAAATATAGACGTGAGGTGGGATTGGTGGGAGGTTGACAAAGATACGGTACGGTCTGTGCCCCACTGAAAGATGGGAGATGGGAGGTAGGCTCCCGAAACAAGTGGATATGAAAGGTTGCCATGGAAGGCTTCCACGTCCTTCTTACCCTAACAACTGTTACATGTATTTATGTAGACTTGTTCTAACGGCTGTTGTGTTTGCACACGGATTCCAGGAAATCACCACCACCATCATCATCATCATCGGCATCATCATCATCATCATCACCACCATCATCATCAGCAGCAGCATCATCATCAGCATCATCGGCATCATGACTCGTGACCGCCGCCATTACTGCACTGAAACATTTATCTAAAACATGCATTCATGCAACGTTTTATTAAAAACATTCCATTCTGTCCCGATTATAATGCGTGCAACACGACTAAAGCAGAACATTGTGCATTGATATATTGCAATGTACAAAACACACATGATGTTAACAGAATGCCAGCAATGTCCACGTGGTACTGCATGCAACGACGTCATCGGCTGTGACGCATGCGCACCAGGCAAACAACAACCGGACTGCGTGAAAGGTGTGTAGAAACAATTCGTCATGTGTGCACTGTTAATTACGTACGTTCGTCTAGTTGAAGCACACGCTGACATTGATTTAACTACATTCAAAGTTACTAATGCTGTCGTATATTCAGTAGTCCACAATACGTAGATGAACCTACCTAAATCGACTATGAGTAGAGCGTACTTTTGGACCATTATAATACGACCTGGATAGTTCATACGCACTTCGTATCTTTAATTTCGTGAGATTCTGACTTTAGGGGCTCACCCACTATCCGTGACATGTGACGGATTGCTGTCGTCCGCACCTCCAGTTAGATTAAAGTAAATACAATTTTATTGACAATTCAGCTGAGTTGGATTCACATCATTATACTGTCAGTAAAGAATACACGTAACAGTCAATAATAATAAAATACAATAATCATAAAAACCCTACCATGATAAGTGGCGCAACATATATGATATTATTATGGTATTTATCGCCAGTTGTGTAAACGCCATGGTATCAGAGAGTTTCGATACCTATTATATTCGTCCTAGTTATTGGCAATGAATTCTTACTGCTGTATCAGGAATTTTATCAGGCCCCGTGGCCTTACTCGCCTTAACTTCCTGTAGCGCTCCCAGAAGACTGAACTGGGAGAACAAAGGCCTTAAAATAGACGGAGAATATCTTATCCATCTCCGTTTCGCAGACGATATCTTCCTGTGCACCGAAACACCACAAGAACTAGAAATGATGCTACAAGAACTATGCGAAGAATGTAATTTAAGCGGCTTGAGGATGAACATCTCAAAAACAAAAGTAATGGTGGAAGACAACACCCCAATGTACGTTAATAACACTCAGATAGAGAATGGGTAGAGTTACCTATACCTAGGCCAACGCCAAGCCTTAGGGACAAGAACCAAGACAAAGAAATCCTACGACGAATTAGAGCCGGCTGGACAGCATCGCGACATCTTCAAAATTAACTTTGCCATCTGCCTAAAAAGAAAGGTTTACAACTTGTGTGTGCTGCCAGCTATGACATACGGTGCTGAACCATGGTCACTCACAAAACAAGCTCAGAAAAAACTAGCGGCCGCTCAGACAAAAATGGAAAGGAGTATGCTTAATATAACATACCATGACAGAAAGACAAACAGGAGTCACAGACGTGATAAAAACAACCAGAAGAATGAAGTGGTCTTGGGCAGGACACATCAGCCGACTCAAAGACAACAAAGCGCATTACCATCTGGAGACCGTACGGAAGGAAGAGCTTACGAGGAAGACCAGCAAAACGATGGAGAGACGATTTGGATGAGTATTGAAATGAAACCACCTGGCAGAGGACAGCGCAAGATAGGCATACTTGGAAACAACATGCTGAGGCTTTCGCCCAACCACGGGACAATACGGCTGATATATAGATAGATAGATAGCGCTCTGATTGTTATCATCACACTGATGACACATTGATCTGACCCGCATTGATCTGGCAGTTCCTCGTTTACTGTGAATATTTGATTAACCTTATTTAAACGGGGTAAAATTTCACTGACAGACACAAAACACTCATCCATTCTACTGGCTGGTATTCCACAATCACCATTACCTGTTTTGTTAACTAGTCCTTGCATACCTGAGTTGATATTCCCGTCTAGTCCCATAAATTTGTTCATATGTTTCCACCAATCATGGGATCCTGACTCATTCATTGATGCAATTTCTGCTTAATAAAAGTCAAACTTAAGTCTCGAAGCGGCGCCGTTAATCATATTGCGCAATATCCTGGCCTGCTTCAAATCACCGCTCATGTTTTACGAACTAATGTTTTAAACCAGTCCGTTACCGGTGGTTTATCAGCCGTGTGGCGCGTTACGATTTTAGTAGAACAACACGTTTCCGTGAGTTTATTAATAACAGTTTGATGCTATGTAAATACTTAGCTTCACATGAATGTAACCTAAATAAGGGTTCCCATATAACAGCTGACGAAGCCATAGCAAATGTAGCTTTTTCGTTGGGACCCATACCTATTACAGTTAAGCGTACACCCGGTATCAATGAACCGATTAAAACCGATTAATATCATAGTATTGTCTGATTTCCCAAGCTCACAAATAATAACAGGGGGGTATATACCTCCTCCATGTTTGTCCATATTTTATCCAGTATCGTTTGTCCACGTGTTGGAACATTCACTACCTGAACAAATCGAAAGTGTGTTTTCTGAAAATAATATTATTATCATTTAACTGATTGAAATTTCTTATTATAATTGCACCGCATTATGGATGCCTGCGTAAAATGGCATCTATACACGTGATTGTGTGGTCACGTATTTTCAAATGCTCCGTTTTATATATACATGCTAAGAATGTACATGAGCATTTTTCGGGTATTTTTTTCGGCATAATCTTAATCCAGATTACCTCTAACTCACCAACCTCTAGGTTATTCAAACGTTTATAGAATACATAATTTCTGATATAACAGGCCACACCACCAGCTCGGCAATGGTCCCTGTTATTTCTCTCTAGAACAATGCAGTTCTCTCCCATATAATCTTTAAACCACGTTTCACTAGCACATACAATTGACACATCATACGTTCTAACCGTTACCTGCATTCGTCCATTTTCTCAGTGCTTAAGGATCGGGAATTTAAATTAATTAAAACAGGCAGATCCAATTTATGTTTTCCCTGTGTGTCGTGGGGCACAAGTCTGCGTATTGTTCGAGTCTTGTTCGATGGCAGTAGTTGCTATGGGCATCTTGATCACCCTAAAGAGCTACTAATGGCCAAAACGTTTAGGCCTATTTCCTAATCTCGCGTGTGGTGCTTCTTTTTATGTCCACGTTCCACGCATTTGCGATACAATACTTTCTGGATGTGCTTGCAGGTGGCAGTGACGTGGTTAATATCTCCGTATTTAGCGCACTTGCCCAGCGTGTGCGTTGTCGAATTCGGCGTTCGACGACTCTCCATCCATTACCAGGCGACGCTCTTACGCTGCGTTCGGCTTCTCCTCATGTAGATGTTGCTGTTGTTGATTCTTGCCTCTTAGTGTCTGTTCGGGGAGAGACAGATTTGACAGCAAACTGCCCACTCCGCTCTCTGATAAGTGCAGCCCGTCCTTTTGAAAGGAAGCTGAGTCTACTGCGCCATTTCGGAATGTGAAGTTAGCATCATTGTCAACGAATGAAACATCTATTTCGTCGCACGTTGCTATTATTTGATCGTTGACTTCAGCCATGCGTTGCGGTTCAGCTCTACGCTTTGAAGGCAGCACGCTACTCATTGTGATAGACGTCACCGTTTTTGTTTTTCGTACTAGTTATGCCACGTTTTCTTTTGATTTCCTCAACGTCCATATTATCCATTGTCACTTGTGTGCCTCCTACCGAGAAGATCTCTTTAACTTTGTAATTTCTGGCGACATCATCGATCGTTTTACCAATATCGGTTAAAGTAGCGCCCGATTCCCTTTGAATTTTGATTTGCGTCCCGTCAGCGGTTTTGTCTAAGCGAACATCTCGCAGCATACTGTTTCCCACAAGCAGCGTGATTCATTGTGGTCTCACGCAGGCGACATCGGCGTTGGTGTTCTGTGGTCTGCCATCCGAACATCTCTCATCATACTGTTCCCGTGAACTTACACTTCGCCCACCTCACCTCGGTGATCCAGTCATATGTATACGAGGACTGTAACCACGTCAATCGAAATGTCACTTTAATTTAACATTGATTGAGCAGGAGGTGAACAACAAATAATTTATGTTTTTAATAACATGTTCGACATTATTCCACCATTTACAAAACATATGCATGTGCGTGTGTGCCCTTGCGTAAATAAATCAATTGACACGTTACTTTGTTATAAGTAACAAGGGTTTATTATATATATATATATATATATATATATATATATATATATATATATATATATATATATATATATATATATATATATATATATATATATATATATATATATATATGTATATGTACTTTGCATTAGAATATATGTCAAACGTATATTAATTATTTTAAATTGAGATCCTTAACATATTCGTCGGCAGACTGTGACGATGGAAGCTACGGGGTCAACTGTCAGGAAGACTGCGGAAATTGCAAGGACATATCGCCATGCAATGTTACGAATGGAACCTGTACCAACGGCTGCAAACTGTGGTACACATACGATGTTTGCAAAACAGAAATACGTAAGTAAAATGTATAAAACACTCTGCTTGTTGTTGATGGCATATTACAAAAAAGAACAACATATAGCAATAAAACAATTGTTTAACTATTATTAACAAGATTTAACAAGATTGCCATCCAAGACAAGGAAGTCATTGGCTTATTTAGAGTCCAACATTTTTTTTTATCTATATGTAACCCGCATTCTTGAGATATGTGTCAACCTTGTTTTTAAACATATTCACACTGCTAGTAGTAACACAATCTGTTGATAATTTGTAACATTCATTTAGTGTCCTCTGTGAGAACGGGTACTTCCTTATATCCAATCTACACTGATCCTTTACTAATGTTATCTCATGTCCTCTAGTTCTACTATCTTTCTTGAGAAAAAAAATATTTCAATCAATATTTTATGTCCATTCAATATCTTACAAACTTCAACTTGATCTCCTCTTAACCTCCTTGTCTCTAGGGTTGTTAAACCACATTCTTTTAGATGTTCTTCATAACCAAGGTCTCTCAGTTCTGGTATCATTTTAGCAGCTCTCCTCTGTATTCGTTCAAACATATCGTTCTTACGGTATGGTCTCCACGCTTGTACACAGTATTCTAAATGAGGTATAACTATTGCTTTGTACAGAGATATAATTAGCTTTTTTCCTTGTATGTAATATTTCTCCTAATCAACTTATCTTATTGCTACTCCTAAATCCTTTTTGTTTACAGTGGTACATAGAACAGTTTTTCCCATATTATAGTTTACATCTAAGTTCCCGTGTCTTGTGTGTAGGCATCTACATTTCCCAAAATGGAATAACATCTGCCATTTTTCAGACCATTTAACTAATTTGCCTAGATCGTTTTGTAAATGTTGTTTATCACCACCATTTTAACCTTTCTAAACACTTTTGTATCACCTGCAAATTTCAGTACATTGCTTGTTATATTATCATCTAAGTCATTGATATATAGTAAAAATAATAAAGGCCCTAATACTGATCATTGTGGTACCCCACTCAAGACTGATTTCCTGTTTGAAACCTCTCCATCTACTATAACATGCTTTCTTCTGTCAGTCAGCCATTGTTCTATCCAGTCAATCATGCCATCCCCGATACCATGGGCTTTTAATTTAAGTTGTAATCTTTGATGTGGCATTTTATCAAAAGCTTTCTGAAAATCTAAGTAGATAATATCTACTGGTGATCCCCCGTCTATTCACTTAGTGGTTTCTTCCAAAAACATAACATATTTGTTAAGCATGACCTCGCTTTTAGGAATCCATGTTGAAATGATTATAATAATTTATGCCTAACAAGGAAGTCCACCATATGGTCTTTAATTAACCTTTCTAATAATTTACAAATTACTGATGTTGAACTCATTGGTCTGTAATTCTCTGACTTATTTCTCAAACCCTTTTTTAATAATGGTATGATGTTTGCTTCTTTTCATTCACTAGGAATCAGTCCCTCTTTAAATGACTAATTGAACACTCTTGCAAGTGGTATACTAATTTGTTCTACTGTTTCCTTGAGCAGTTTTGGAAGAATTCCATCCACTCCAGGTGATTTATTTTCCTTCATTGCCTTTATTTCCTTAACTATCATTTCTGAAGTTACAATTAACTGCCCTAAATAGTCTGATTTAGCCTCCTGAAATTTAGCATCTGGAACTGGTAATGAACTAATATCCTCTCTGGTAAACACTGAACTGAAGTAACCATTTAGGTTTTCCGCCATTAAAAAACCTTGTGTTATTATATTTCCAGCACTGTCTTCTAGGAGTCCGTCCTTGTCTCGTACGTTTTGTTTACTCCTGACATATGCATAACAACTCTTGCTGTAATTTGTTATGTTGCATGCTAATATTTGCTCATAGCTTCTTTTAGATTGTCTTATTTCATTCGTACCTGCAGTAAGTGCCTCTTTGTAACTTCTGTAGTCTTCATCCTTTCTGGTATGCCTATAAACCCTCCACAGTATTTTTCTAATAGCTTACTTTGAGACTTTTCTAGACCGTTTTCCTTGTTTTTTAAGGGAACAAATTGATCAATGATATTCTCAGTTTCATATGTTAGAATGATCCAACATTAACACGTGGTCTTATTCCTCACCACGTTATTCCAATCTAGCTTTGCTAGAAATATTTTCTCTTACCTTTATATTTGCCTTTTTGGAAGTTTCTCCTGTATGTTTTTAGTTTTATTTTCCGATTTTACTTTGATGGCAAAATGTAATTGATTATGATCACTGTTACCCAATGGTTCATGTATTTTGAAATTGTCCAGTAATTCAGTTTGTGAAGACAAAACTATATCTAATAAATTCTTTCCCCTGGTTGGTTCTAGCACGTGCTGATTAAGGAAGCTATACTGAATTAAATATAGAAACTGTTGGCCCTCACCCCCTGTACTCTGTAGAGATTTCCATTGTATGTGCCCGTGGTTATTATACATTCCCCTTTACTCACTTCCTTTATAACATTTTGTTTCTTCCTTTATGTTTGAATTACGGTAAAATATTCCAATAGTTAATGTTGCATTTCCTGAAACTATGTTACACCAAACGGTTTCATCGCAATCTGCTTCCCTTTCTAATTTTATGTCGTAAACCTGAATATATTCTTTAATATATAAAATAACCTCCCCTCCCCTTCTTCCTAGTCGATCGCTCCTAAACATTATATATTCTGACAGTTTTAATTCAACATCTGATATGTCGCTGTTGGCCCATGATTCGGTTATGTTTTTCTTATTTACTATGCTCTTTGCATTTAAACACACGCATTTATAACCAGCTTAATTTTTTTCTCCATACATTTTGTTACTGGTTTGTGTGTTTGAGGCACCTCTATGTACTCCCCTACGCTTCTAGTTTAAACAATTAAACGCAACACGTAATGTTTGTAATACGTGGGTAGCATATAGAGTACATTAACGTTCGGTTAAATTATGAAGTATTTTTCTATTCAAGCAGTTGTGATTTTTACAAACTAGAAGCTGCTCTAGGTAAAGTGACACTTTCCAAAAGTACAAAGACAGCAAAAGCAAGACACCAGTGATGTATTGATATCATTTTCAATCAAAATTAGTTTACTGTACTTTCCTAGCAAACAATTAAGTACGCACAGAAACATACAAATTATACATTATGTTTATTCCAACAGCGAAACCATTCTTCAAAAACTCACAAAATCCTCAAGTTGAGGTCATTACCAGCTCGTCCGCTGTAGTGAGTTGGCCCAAAGCTAATGACATCCCGCCTGGTCTGGAGGCCCACTACTATTACGTCGTGTGGCTCCAAGCCGACGGGGAGACATGGAGGAAAGTCCCACAGACAGCACAATATGTCAATGGGAATAAGCTTGAATCATCGATTCCTGGACTCGTGTTCAACACATATTATTCAGTGAAGATTGAACCTTATCGTGAACACAACGATATTCACGAAGGAGGAACACCCACGAACGTTGCCACATTCAAGTCAAGTTGCATCGGTACAGTGGTTGCTACGATATATTTGCGCATTTTATTTAATCAGCCGACTATTGAAATGTTGTGCTATTACGTTGCAAATACAGTCGTCGCGAAAGGTAACTAGATTTGTACGTAAGGTTTATGTTAATTAAAATACATCGTAGATAAATGGATGCCACAAACATCCAAGTAGACTCAGTGTAAAATGTATTCTATATTATGCAAGGATTTCTTACACTATATTTAGAACCAGTGAAAGATGATCTGCAAAATGTAGATGTCACTAGAAGATTGAATGTTGCATTATTTTTGTTTGTTTTTCAGCTCCAACAATTCCCATAATAATAAACGTCAACAACTTAACCCCGGACGCGGCCAAGAACGCCAGCGTGGTTGTTACCTGGCAGGTCAGTAATGCATATGAATAATAATAAAAAATAATGCATGTATGTGTGTATGTATGTACGTATGTATGTATATTTGTATGTATGTATGTATGTATGTATGTATGTATGTATGTATGTATGTATGTATGTATGTATGTATGTATGCATGTATGTAAGTATGTGTGTGTGTGCGTGTGTGTATGTGAGTAAATGAGTGAGTGTGTGCGTGCGTGCGTGCGCGCGCGCACGTGTATGTGTGAGGGAGAGAGAAAAAGGGAGTAAACAGGTGTGTACGACACTAAAACACCTGTATGTTTATTCAAAATGGTTGCTTTATTTATTTACTTGCACGTATTCAGTCGAATCAGTTATCTAATCTAGATTTGTAAATGAGTAACTCAAGCGTGTTATCTACCTACAGACAATAGAAGAGAGCGGATGTGATGAAGTCGTGTCTCTTGGTGTGTTGCACAAAAGCCAAGTGTCACAACATGACATCTGGTCGTACAAGGAGGTAGAAACAATGAACCAAACGCAGTTGACCGTCGACTTTCTCTCGTACGAACTGTACGAATTGAAAGTGATCGCAACGAACAACGAGAACATCAGTTCTACCAGCGAAACTTTTATTGTAGACCTCAGGACGAGTGAGTCATGAACATTACAAGGGTGTGTGCGTGTGTGTTTATGCATGTTCTCGCGTGTGTATATCGAAGCATTCGTGTGCAGGCGCTCGTATCTTGCGCGTGCTTGCCTGCTGTAGTGTAATTGCATAAATGACACTGATGTCTATATTCTACGAAACATAATTTTATTATTATTATAAACGCATGTCGATATTCTCTTTCCTGGCACACGGAAGTATGACAATGGTGAAATGGAAGCCTACATAGATGTTAATACAACTATGACGTGTTCGAGCGTTCGACCTCACAACAACCTAGATGGTTTCCCCTTGGGTAACTGTAGTTATCTTCCCTTACAAACATGCCATTGTGTATTGCAGTATTTAGATGCCGCAATTAATAAAACTAATTTAACTTTTTAAAATAAATATTGATACAACAAGTTTAAGGCAACAATAATATATTATTATGATGTATCCGGACGAGAGTTTCCTAATATCTATAAATGGTTTACCTCCGTCACCGATTCTAAATTATTTGCGTAGGTGGGTGTCATCAGAAGATGTCAGGCAGTTAACATTTATCAACGCGTTCTTTGAAGAATAACCACCTACCAACCGTCGACACAAAACATCTGTTTATACACCATAATTCAGTTTCACTGTTCTGCAGCTACAACGACGACGACAACGACGACGACAACGCCACTACGTAGTACTACCCAAGAAACTGTCGCGGGCAAGGGCAAGGCGCAGACTGGCGGAGGACTAGGGGCGGGCGGTACAGCTGGAGTGGCGGTGGCTGTCATGATCATCATTGCTGGCGTCATTGTCGTCGTTAGCATCGTTCTTCTCAGGTAGACGCTATTATTGGCTTAGATTACGTGACTGGGCTTTCAATTACTTCACATTCGTTTTAATGTAGTTTGAGGAGATTAGACCACGCACGCACGCACTCACGTACACACGCACGCACATACAATGCACACACACACACACACACACACACACACACACACACACACACACACACACACACACACACACACACACACACACACACACACACACACACACACACACACACACACACACACACACACATACAATGCACACGCACACGCACACGCACACGCACACGCACACGCACACGCACACGCACACACACACACACACACACACACACACACACACACACACATACCCTCAACAACGCAGCGTGCGGGTGTGACTAACACTACCATTGAAACATGACCAAGTTATAGTAGTCATTGTCTATTTTATTGTAGATGATACTAATGTTTAATTTTGTTGTAGTTTCTGTGTCTATGTTTCTATGTCTCTGTGTCGCTTGTGCTGTTGTTGTTGTTGTTGTTGTTGTTGCTCTCCACAGCCCCTGCAACTCATTCTGGTTGTTGTGCCGATTACGGCACGTGTTTCAGACGACGACGGGCCGAGCAACAGCATAAAACCACAGACAACGTCGTTCGTTTCAAGAATCCCGACAAATCAGGTAAGTATTGTACGTATATAAAAATTCAGCTGCGCTAAAACACGCAACATATTAACAATCTATGAAGACAATATCAACCTTATTTAACCGATTAAAAAGGTATGTTTTTTCTACAGCTAAAGCAAATATTAAATGTGTAGCCTCTAATGGATTCGTGGGATGGTGGCTTAGAGCATTTAAATGGTAAAAAAATCTACACCTTGGACTATTCTCTAATCATCTTGCATGATGACAAGATTAACAAACATGACGGGGGTTGAATTGTGTTGATTTGATATGTAAACAGGTCCCGGAGAAGAGAACGTTGTTTCTGATTGTGGGAATGCGGTTGAAAAAGAGGAAGGACGCCAGAATGTGGACCAGGCTGAATGTTCAACGGCGATTTACGCAAACACGCAACAGGTGACCCACGGCGTCACAATCAGCGACCTCGCTGCTTACGTCGAGGAAAAGAGACGAAAAAACGGCTTCGAGAAGGAATTCGCCGTGAGTTGCTCGGAAGACGCACTGTCTTGATTTGTATAGTACTAATATTTTCCTACATAGACGTTTATATAAATACAATAATAATATTGACATGACGCTCTGGTAAACATTACCTGGTAAATACTATTCGCATGGGAATTGGGGTGCTTCATTCTCAACATTTATGGGTTATGCTAATCCATACATACAATGCTCAGGATTAAGTATTGCAATATACATATAAGCATATTTTATCATACATAGACGTTTTTCTCTCTCTTTGCAGCCACGCTGATACAGTGTCCATTCATAAAATCGCACGACGAATGTATTGTTACTGCATTGTCCACAGTCGTTGACAATCGACAGTTGAATATAGAACAGTGACATGAATAAGCTATTCTATTATATTACAGGATCTGCCTTTCGGCATCCACGCAAAGTGCGAAGCAGCTAAAAAACCTGAAAATAAACCCAGGAACAGGTTTCTTAACATCATAGCGTGTGAGTATGACGTATAGAGTTACAAACATGTTTATCCAGAAGTACACTTTTGTTAGGAGTAACATGTTCTACATAATAACGCAATTGAGATGTACGGAGTTGCACAAGCTTCTGCACTGTTTTATTCAACCACACCTTCTGAATTGCAACATGTTTAGCATACGTACATGTTGTTGTCGTTTATATGTGAGAAACATAATATATAACAATGGATATATAAAGCACAAAATACAAATACAGGACAATTCCAACTACCAACACCTGAATAGGGAAGTCATACAGGTCTGCACAACCAATACACAATGAACAACTCTGCAGATGTGTCGTCATAGCACACCGGCTACTTTTCGACCATTTTGATACACTTGTGAGTATTCGTCGGTTTCTTTGTAGATGACCATACACGTGTCGTGCTGTCGGCAGAAACCGGCCAAAGTGACTACGTCAACGCCAATCACATTATGGTCAGTCACGCTACCTATTCCTTGTTAACGATGGTCAGTCAAGGTACATGTTACTTGTTTACGATGGTTATCAGGAAACGTATTACTTGTTAAAGATGTTCAGTCGGGGCACATATTACTTGTCAACGATGGTCAGTCAGGAAACTTATTACACGTTAACCAATCAGTCAGTTCATATACTTCCAAGGGGATGAGTACCACCCAAACAAATTAATGTTAGCACATATCATGTTCCATTAGGGTTATTACACTACGTCAATGAACTGCGAGGTTCAACGATTAGGCAGAAGAAGAGTATTTTGAACCATGACGCTTGTTATGATTTTTACGCATCTAGTACAACATAAAATCTGTTTTCCTTGTTACATCACAGGATGTTACTAGTCGAAGGATCCCTTCACGTTGTTCACGGATTATATTTTCTTTTGATTATGTTAGTGAAATCTGATTCTAGTAATTACAGTTCAATTAACATAAACTGCCTTGAGCATAATTTACATAAGCGGTATTAACATGAATTACGATCCAATACATACGTTAAATGTATATCTATATTCTATGCTTCATCACATTTCAACAACATGGGTAAACGTTCAGTGTCATATATTCCATGTAACATATTATAAACGTCAACCATATACCACCGCAAACGCCTGTATAGCAATGCAGATCACATAATTGTCTATAAGTCAACATTTCTCGAAAAGTTATATTATGCATATTTGTTTTATCGTATATGGCTACCATGCCACGATTGCATAACACAGATGTGATAGGATAGGGTAAAAATACATTTTATTTCTAAATGTTTTCATCTTTGTTCACAACCTCATTTATATGTGCACCGGAGGACTTTTAGTGTTTATTATAACTTAAATGTATTTTCCTCTGTCCATTGTAGTAAGTGAATGTCACATCATTTAGCATTATTTCAAGGTGTATACGTTTTGGCCATACATTTGTTTGGCTATACGAATTATTTTTGTAACATCAACATGTTTTATACCGCCAGACACCGTTTATAACAAACGTTTGAAAATTGTGTAATGAGTACATGTAATATATGAAATTAAAGCGTGAAGTAAAATATATGAAATTTAAGCGTGAAGTAAAACAATGGATATCAAGTATTATGCTCATATTTACTTTTAAATTAATGATACTTTCTTTTATAGGGATGTAACGATAAGAAGAATGCCTACATCGCCTGCCAAGGTAACGTAATGAATGTTGAGCTTCGAATTGAAATCAACTTTCATAGTGTTGCACTACATTTTCACTACTACTTTCCAGTAATAGTGAAAATAAATAAAGATATCATTTAATAAATATGCAACTATTAGTGTATTCATTATTAACTTTTCATGGTTGCATTTTCCATGGATAGGTCCACGCGATTGGAACATCGAAGATATGTTTAGCATGATCTGGCAGGAGAAGTCGAACACGATCGTGATGCTGGCAAACCTCGTTGAAATGGGCAAAGTAAGTAATTCAAATCCAACCGATTTGCTGCATATGCTTATGCTGAATATCGTATATACTTGCGTTGGGCCATATTGATATGTAGCAAGTAGGTCTGGTGTATCATCATTCAAGTTTTCCATATTGTTCTGGTAATGCTGTATCTGATACCCTACTTCACCGTAGGGAGAAGTTGATAATTGCGACGTGAACCACTCCACGCTTGGTAGGGCGGATAAAACATTTCTTTGGTTTATACATTTAGTCAATCAAAACAATACATATGCAAGTACTCATACAACAAGTACTCATACAACAATACATATGCAGGTACTCATACAACAAGTACTCATACAAAAAGTACTCATACAACAAGTACTCATACAACAGGTACTCATACAACAAGTACTCATACAACAAGTACTCATACAACAAGTACTCAAACAACAATTACACAAATAACAATTACATCTGGGGCGTGTGAAAATGTAACGGGTTTCACCGAGTAGTTTTAATATGTACTTTAAAGGAAGGTGTCTCTACAAATTATTTGTGTTTGAAGAAACATGTTTAATGTTTTTAGCAACAGTTATTTACATTGATCATGTTCGTTGTTGATATATTTATGAGAAGAACGCATAATGTCAATGTAGCTTTGTCAACAATAAAACTACAACAATCTTCGCAGCGCTGGACCAACGGTCTACCAAACCCAACTACAATGTAAGATATTGGAAACATTGGAAGGAAGTTGGATATGTGGCCTATCTGATGAAACAGACAATAAACATTTAATCAATTAGATGCGCTGGTTATACCAGTGAACGAACATTATGCCACACGAGGGCAAAATATTTATCATATTCTAGGGTGGTAGCATCGCAGTCAGATCCGTCGGAAAAGGATCCATAGATAAAAGCCGGGCAATTATAAATACTGAATAACTTTAACGAGGAGGTAAATTCAGCAAACGCATCGAATATAATCCCAAGGCAATACACGAGCCAACATATGAATAATATGCAAATATATGTTTAAAGACAATTGTGTAACATTTACGTGTTTTATTGTTTCTGTGAAGGAAAAGTGTAGCCGATACTGGCCGGAGAAAGGAAAGCCGCAGACTTGGGGCAGTTTCGTCGTGGAGAGCATCAGCGAAGAGAAATTCGCCGATTATGTGATTCGGAAGTTTTCGTTGAAGAATGAGGTCAGTTATTTGAATAAAGCTGAATTGGGTATCTGTTTGTCATAGTATGTGTTGTATGTGATCAATGGTCTCGTTGAATATCTGGCTACGTACATGTGCATTGTAGCAATTCTTCTTGTTAGTTGGCGAACAAACCCACATGTAAAGAATCATGCAGTATAATAATAAGCATTTAGTATTTTGTTGCATGTGATAAATTAGGGCAACAAATAATTTTTTTTATGTAAACATAAATATTCAATACCGCATGATGTCGCAGATGCTATATTATTTCAATCAACCTACGTCGTATCCCAACTAAGTGCTGGCATAACACTTGGATGCTGAGGTTTTGCTCTGACGGACTTCAGTTAACAAAAGGATTCAGTGTCATTATGCTGCATTGATAAGATGTATTTGGCAAAGTTTCCAGACGAAATTCTGAAAAACATCTACGCTGTTATTTTGTAAAACAGAAGTTGAAAAAGATGAGACGAATGCGCCAGTTGCACTTCACCGGTTGGCCGGACAAGGGGACTCCGGAGTACGCCTACCCTCTCCTGGCGTTCCATCGCAAGGTGCACGGCTTCGACTCGGAGAAACGCGGACCTCTCGTCGTACACTGCAGGTGAATCTAGAGGGTTGGCGAGTCCATCTGGTCTCAGCGAAGATTCTAGGTATCAAGCATTTGTTAGGAAATATATTGTGCTCACGTTTGCACAACCTCATTTGGGTTGCAATAAAATACATTTCTGCTCCGCTGTAGGTATTTTAGGTACTTATTTAACACCGTAATTGTTGTGTGATATTATTATTATTATGTAACACCGTCATTGTTGTGTAATGTTATTATTATGTAACACCTTTATTGTTGTGTGTTATTATCATGTAACACTGTCATTGTTGTGTAAAGTTACTATTAAGTAACGCCGTCATTGTTGTGTAATGTTATTATTATGTAACACCGTCATTGTTGTGTAATGTCGTTATTATGTAACACCGTCATTGTTGTGTAATGTTATTATTATGTAACACATTCATTGTTGTATAATTTCATTATTATGTAACACCGTCATTGTTGTGTAAAGTCATTATTATGTAACACCGTCATTATTGTGTAATGATATTATTATGTAACACCGTCACTGTTGTGTAATGTTATTATTATGTAACATCGTCATTGCTGTAAAATATTATTATTACATAACACCGTCATTGTTGAATAATGTCATTATTATGTAACACCGTCATTGTTGTGTACTGTTATATTATATTTTGCACAGTGCGGGCGTTGGACGGACGGGAACTTTCATAGCCATCGACATCCTCATCGAGCAGGCAAAGGCAGAAGGAAAAGTTGATGTCTTCCAGTGCGTCAATCTGCTCAGGACTCAGAGGATGAATATGGTCCAGACGCTGGTGAGATGACGTCATAGCATGTCTTTGTCATTGGAGAAAGTGGTAAAACATGATGTTTATTTGCAACGTATGGTACCAATTCACTTGACGATGCATATTCCTCAACCAAACGTTGTTTAATCATATTAAAGAAAACACTATAAATTACATAGGCTAGTGGTTACATTTGGACATTTGTTTCACAGGAGCAGTACATATATGTCTACCAGGCTCTGATGGAGTTGAACGAGGTCGCAGTCATACCGTGTTCCGAGCTGAGACAGACATTTGAAGAACTGTGTAGAAACAGTAAACTCGCCGAACAGTTCGAGGTTTGTTGTATTTATGTTTTGTGTACCTTATCTGGATCTGGATAATTACTCAGCAAAGGCCTCCTAAGGTATTGCGCTTAGAGTTTTCCTTCTCTACAGTTATTGTTTTAGGACCAGTTATATTATGTTACTGACAACAATACAAAACAATCAGTATTGTTGCATGCAAAATATTTAAAACAATTAATTTGTTACCGGATAACTTTCCTCTGCAGCGACTCAACGCTCTGAAGCCACTTCGCAAGAATGCCAAGTGTGCTGCCCTCGAACCAAATAACGTCGCAAAAAATCGCTTCATTGAGATTATTCCAGGTGTGTGGACCTCTTGATCTCTATTTTATTACTACTGTTGTTATCATGATCACATTTAATTTAGTTTTGTAAACATATAGTGTAAGATGGTGGCTAGAGGGCACTTGGTGACTCGATGTGCATAAAACAATAATTAAAACAATAGTAATACGTTTTTTCAATTGTTATTGGTTATATAAAATGTAAAGGGGCTAGGTCTATAACCTGGTCGCACGTTTGGTTATTACACCTTGCAAGACGTTGCTAAATGGTTATTAATATTTGCAATCGTGCATTTTAAATGACCATGTTCAACTCACATTTAGACGACCATCAGCGTCCGTACCTAGTTACTCCCTGGAAGGAAGGCACCAACTACATCAACGCCGTCTATGTACATGTAAGTACCGATGTGAAAATGGCAGATCTAACGGAGAACCGGTTTCTTCGAATAAAAGCGCATTGGACACGTAATTGGAAAATGACCGCCATGTCACCACGAGCCACCATTTTTGGATTGTGTCAGAACGGTTCAATCATGCCAGCATGGTTGGAATGTATCATCAAGTATCGATAAAGTTATATGACATGACTAAAATCGGCGACATTGGGTCATAAGCAATTCAGCACATTAAGAAATTCGAATCCGCGATTACGTTTGTACGATATCCAAAATATAATAAATATAAACATTACATTGTTTGCAACTAAGAAGAGGTGCATATTCTTTCATATTCCTAATTCCAATCAACCTGGAAAAAGATCAAGCATATCTGACGATGAAATGTGCATAGATTTGTGGTGGTGCGGTCAAATATAATATACGTTGTACATACGTCAGTGTAGCCGCATACTATTAATTTGTATCTTTAAAAAGAAAGTCTTATCATTGCCTTCACCTATGTAAGTTGCTCTCCTCCTTTTCCCTGTCGTCTGGGGTGAGGCTGGCACCGGTACCGGGCGTCGCTTTTTCCCCCTTCTTTTTCATAACTAGTCCCGTTTTACTACCGTTTCCACCAATCGTCTCCACTCCCCTCTATCCCTCGCTCCCATTCTCCACTCCCCTCCCACTCTCACTAAATCTCTCTTCACGCAGTCCCCCCATCTCAATCTCGGTCGTCCTCTTCTCCTTCTACCCTTCACTCCAAGCGCAACCGCTCTCTTCGTCAATCGTACCCCCTTCCATTCTTTTCACATGTCCAGCCCACTTTAGTCGGCTCCTCACCAGCTTCGTTGTGAGACTCTCTTTCACACCAACTTCCTCCCTCAACTCCTCCATTCTCCGCTTGTCGATTCTTTTCACTCCCGCAATTCTTCTTACCCAGTTATTCTCGCACACTTGTTTGTTATTTTTTGTCATCGCCATAGTCTGTAGTTCGTAGAGGTATGCTGGTGTTATGTATGATTCAAGAACCTTTTTGTTTAGCTTTTGATATATATGTCTATCTCCCATCACCCCTTCCACTTTCCTCCACGCACTCGCCACAGCTTGTATTCTCCCGCGAATTTCCATCTCCGTGCCTCCGTCCCCGCAAACACTCCACCCGAATATACAAAGCTGTTGTGTTGGTTCAGTTTCTTCCCATCCAGTCTTATGTCAAGATCTTTTTCTGCTGCCCAACCAAAAGGCGTATTATATATTTTCCTCGTCACAAACGCCCCGTATGTTATTTATTTAATTATTTATTTAATAGATATAGACACAATATGGCATACCTGTTCGCCTTCACCTACTCTTTCAGGGCTATAAGGAGCGCAACGCCTACATCATCACCCAGTCACCGATGGCGGCAACCGTTGTTGACATGTGGAGGTTGTTAAATGACCATGAGTCCCGCACGGTCGTTATGCTAGAGGATAGTGACGTCACTGATGACGTATGTGTAATACTTGCAATGTTTCTATCGACCTCTCGCGGATTGCTCTGCCAGTATTAAGTTCTTCTCTTTAGCATTACCCATAGGCCGTTATGTTTAATAACAATGCATTAAAATTATTGTCTTAATTATTATAATATTATACGTCGGTGACCGGCATTAGGTTGTGCCGTTTGTTTCTTGGTGTGTCTGTCTGTTGGTATATCTGCAGCATAACTGGAAAAAGAAATCATAAAAAATAGGAACATGATTGACTCTGAATAACTCGGACGAGTTTAATGTTGAATGATGAAAAGCTAACGTTGCACATCATTTATTAAGTTGAAAATGAACCAGTGAAACCATCGTCAGAACATTGCAGCTACACGGTGGTCCTGAAGACATCCAGTGCAGAAATGGCGTGCAATATTGAATAGAACGAAAACCACAGTAAATGTTACCTACACTAAAATTGCACAGCTTGAAAATTAGCATTTCATTTTGGATATGTTAATACGTACACTGCGATCACTGAATATTTTTTATGAACGCGTAATTGCGTAAAGACGTATATCCGTCGATTGCAGTTTACTTTGTAACTAGTTGGTGATGTTGTTTGTAAAGATATGTCAATGACGTTTACTCAGGAATGCGCCATCTACTGGCCAAACCAAAAAGCTACAAAGCGCCAGTACGGCTCGTTCCAAGTTGAACTCGTAGAAACAGACATCACCGAAAATCCCAACGTGACAGTGCGAGAGTTCAAACTAAGCAAATCTGGTCGGGTGAGTTATCATTACATTAACTGAAACTATGTAGCCGTCATATGGTTTTTATTGTGTTTAATTTAATAACCCAGAAGGACACAGTATATGGGTAAATAAAGAAAATTCTCATATCATTAAATGGCATGCAAATTAAGTGTACTTCATATGATAAAACTAAACGCGTTCTAAGTGCCGATGTGCCAAAGACGTCAGTGATACAATATGTTGTTATTCATCTCATTAGTCGGAAGACAGCGAGACAGTCATCAAGCAGTTCCAGCTCAATCACTCCTGGAGTGACGACTCGTCACTGCCCAGCAACACGACTGTCCTCCTGGACTTGCTGGATGCCGTCGAGAAGTGGCAGCAACAGAGCGGAAACGGGCCGATTGTCGTCCACTGCACGTAAGTTGGTCTGTCAAACATCTGTCCACTCTATCGTTGACCAGCATTAACCAATATTTCCAGTTTCTCCGGCATTCGATTTAGGGATCGGTGTTATCCATTTACACTTGTTGCATTATTACTAACACAAACACACTTTAGAAGCACTTTCATGACATGAATGATGTATACACTTTTAAAGATATGCGGTTTCCCCCAAAACGATAGCGAGGAACAGGTAGACGATGATGACAAGTCCTCTTTGTTTTGATTTACCACTCGGACAGGGACGGAGCGAGTCGCTGTGGACTGTTGTGTGCAGCCAGCTACCTGCTCGAACACATGAAGGTGGAGCAGGAGGTGGACGTCTTCCACGCTGTTCAACACGTCCGCACCACCCGCCCTCAACTCGTCAAACACGTCGTAAGTCTCAGGCTGTAGATTCGTTCTGTAGAAGTCATTGCTAATGAGTATAACTGTCATTGAGAATATAACTACACACGTCATGTTATTAACAAATATGATTACACTTCTTCGTTAAATCGTCTGACTGGTAACAGGTCATATACGTTTCCCCAGCTCCAATCTACCAAATGTTCATTTAGTTATTTCTTCCATTTATTTGTTCCGATCAACGAGTCGAAAAACTGGTTGTTTTCTTCCCTCTCTTACACCATTAACCTGCGTTCCACATCCATAAACTTAGCAGTCGAATATATCGCCGACTTCACGCCGATGAACCCTAACCGTGTTCGTTATCATTTTGTCCAACTTAACATATTGTTTGATGCAATTGTATTACAGGCGCAGTACCGGTTCCTGTACGAGGTGGCGCTGGCCTACATGTCTCAGTTTGACACGTATGCAAATTTCCAGTAAAAACAATGCAGCATACATTGCTGATTGTGCACAGCACCACCAGGCGGACCATGGAACACAAAACCACCAAGCGGATGCTGCTGGCTGACATTTTTTTGTAAATAGCAAATTGATGCCATAAATGCATTGACATGTTAAAACAATTGAACCCAGTTTAGCAAAACTAAATATTTAATCTCATATCAAGAAGGGCAGCTGGCATACACACGCTTTCATTAATATCATTTACATTGTTTTATTTTGTATCGTCCTTTTTATTAATGTTTCACTGTTGTTTTATTGGCTACAACATATTTTATAATATTATACATTGTATGCACGCTGTGGTTTCAAGAATATGTTGTATGCGACAGCACATGTGCATTGATTTGATTACTTCGGCATTGTTTCGGCTGAAGCCGTTTTATTGTTGGATGAACGTTTAGTTAAATCTTTGATATGTTCACTGTAGTGATGTCACGTTGACTTGATTTGTCTGTAATGTTTGGTTAAAAGTACGTATCCTATTGAGTACGTCACCGCTATGTAAACAGTACAGGTCGTTGACACGAATAATTAGCTCGAATAACTTGGACCAACTTTATGTGGCCACAGCTTAGGTGGCGGTGGTAAACAGAGTTTGCTTTTCTACACGCGATAAATTGCGTATTAAATATACATATGGCACAGCATATCAACTGACACATTGCCACACATGCCGTACATTCCTGGCATGGGATGTTGTATCCGGTGACTGTAATAAAATCAACCCTTCATAAACCGTAGAGTAAGATGAAGATGATATAATATTTCAGAAATCAATAAGCAGGCGCAAAACAAAATGTATGCTATTTACATTTGAACATATAGTAATACGTGTGATACATATAAATAATTCACCCAACATATTTACTACACCATGTTAACAAATTTACATTTTTAAATTCAAGTCCGGTTAATTAAAACAATACTAGTACTTTTTCATATTATACGTTCATCACATTCCTCTACATAGGTTTAGTTATGTGCAATCATTGTCTTACTGTACTGCTGATTTGGCCACGATCTGCAGATATTTTCACCATGATCGCTAGATAGAGTTGGGAATAACTAATTTTAAAATTACACGTAGAATCGTGTTCTGTCAGTTGCAATAACATTTAAATATTATAAATATAACATTTAAATATTATAAATATCTTCATTTGTATTCTCTATGTAATTAACTACATCAAAGAACACCACCTACTTGAATGTGCTCTTTCAATTTAATAAAAAAATATCAACCTTCAGTTAACTCGTTGTGGGTGTGATTCTAGCATACTGACTCGTACTTTATGTAATTTTAATCCAGTTAGTGAGTATTAAATATTATTATTAACGTGCTCAGAAAGGCGAAAATACGTCGGGAATAATTACAACGTTTACAAGGTTCATTTCCTGCAGAAAATAATGTGCAACATTTACAGTACGATACTAAAATCAGTTTGTGTGAGCGTGGTTTTATGCGCGCACACGTGTGCAGCTACTTAGACATGGTGAACAAATGCATAAACCACACAAACTAAGCGTATTAACTAATTTGATATTCTCTATAAAAATCACGTGCCATGTGTTCTTGACACGGGATGCACTTCAGTTAACCTTACTAACAAACTGGCTCTCGTGGAACTTATATATCACGCATGAATCTATCGAAGATTTGTTTAAGTAGATTATACGCGCAATGTAGCCGCATCAGCTAAGTAGCCGACGTGCTAAGTTCGCTCCCAAAGTGTTGGACACCCTCTATATTAGAGAGAGTTACATGCGGAATGCATGTTTGTTACTAAACAAGTTTTTTCTGTTGGCATTCGGGCTAATACTAAGCTAAACATGTTGAAGTTGTCTGATAACTAAATACGCCCTTTCACTCGTTTGTTTAAACAGTGTTGGTTATCCCGGTCGTTATCCTATGCGGTAGGGTTGATGACGTCATACACGTTGGCTTGTTCCTGTTGGCCAGCAACTGTCGGTGGATGAACGTAGTCACCCTCGTTCTCGATGGCGTCTGAAAAACATAGTAGAGAACACAGGGTTGATCTATATACGTAAAGTTTGTTCTTCTTCGATTAATGCAGTCATAATTGCGGTGCGCATTCGTTGCAGTGATTACGCACTACAAATGTATAAAATACAGTATATTTAGTAAAAACAACATCACATAAAGTAGTACCTTCTTCTTGGCGTGATATTCTCGGTGGTACGGCGTAACCTTGATCATCAATTATGACGTCTGCAACACAAACGAACAACACATAAAGCATTGTTAAAATATTGGCTTGAATAGTACAATCGAACTGAATACGTCGTGACATATATATTCAAGCCCCTCCTCAAAGCTTTGAAAAGGTGGGTTTGGGCGTACACAATCAGCCGGGGATTTATGGGATGATTTATGAAAAATGCTACTAAAGTTAAAAAAAATCCTCCAAATGGGGACTGGCATGATATGTAAGCATAAGCCGTATGCACTCAAGAACCAGCCAACACATAAGAGGGAGGCTCCAATTTTAAGATCTCAGCGCATTGTTTCATTATATATGTCAAGTACTGGAACGTGTATTCCAGCGCAGACAGAGATCTATTGGACGACACACTGTTTAATACCATTTACTGCCAAAGGAAAGGCTCTTTTTCATCGGTGATTTCAACGTTTGAGTCGGTGTCAATGCTAGACATCCTGGGATCGACGTTGACTTGGTGTTTGTGTAATGTGTGGGGTTTATATTTCCATTCTGGTTTCGGAAGGCATGATGATACTGGTTGCCTGTTCGTAGGTAAAGTAACTGTTAGTGATCGAAAATAATGTGAGTTGTATAGAATCAGCTTGTTTACATAAACCACCTAGCGATGGTAATTAGAGATTGAGAGTCGTGCTACTGGCGTCGAGTAGCGACCAATAGCAAATCGAGATTTCTGAAAATTGTTTTTTTATAACGGATTAACAGATAAACGAAATGTCGTTATGTTTGGTATCATTGGAAAACTCGTTGTTTACTTATATTGTCTATCCTTGTGTTAGCATTTAATTATGTTTGTCAAAAAAATCTTGAGAGTTGTTTATTTGTGTAGGTAACAGCATAATGGTGAAGTAAATATGTTTACGTTCTCACTTTCGACTATGGGTTGAGAAAAAGGACATTTGTAAAGTGCTTTTTTTCTGTTATAAAAATGTTGTACGAGATGCACTTTGATGCACACCATCATTATGTGTGTATTGCCTAGATTCATATACTATAGATTTTGTGTAGGATATTATTTAATTTGAATGTTTGATACTGTGGTGTTTTGGTGCAACTATTACGTAACTTTTCTCAAGTCAACTTGCAAGTTGTATATGCAACCAAACAAACCTGGGGCCGATGGACTCGAGTACATGTTTGAAGTATTCGTACTCCTACTGGATCATGTACTTGTACTCATGCTCAATGTACGCAGATTCAAAAACGTTTATTCGAACAGATCAAACAAATTAGATATACATATTAAGTTTACACATGATATTGGATAAATGCCCGAAAGGAGAAACATTGAAATAAGAATACTTATAATGTCATACTGCTCCTTTGTCGACAGTTTCTAGAAGCTTTTATACGTGATGTTAATTTCATAAATGATACAGATTTTACATTAATTTCACAAATGGTACAGAGAGTACATCTGAATACTTTTTAAAATAAGATGTTGTGATAATTATTTATGATTTTATTTTAAATATAGTAGTAGTATTTGTAGCTCGTATCCAGAGCGACTTACAACAAGTGCATTCAACCTAAGTTGGTAAAATAACTACAGGTGGCTATGATAACAAGCAAGTCTTTTCACAAAAATAGGCGCTAATAGCCATTACAGTACATGAAAAGAAGATTTGTTTCGGGGGGGGGGTAGTTTTTAGGGGACTCCCCAAGTGTCAGTGGTCATTTCGAAAACTGTACCATTAGGTAGTGATAGAGGGTATTACGAGGAAAGCGAGTGTGTTTTATGGGAGTCGATAGTTAGACAAACTGACAAAGCTCTAAATAATGGTAACGACGTAGTAGTTTGTTTCCCAAGGAAAAAAATCGAGGATATCAAGGAAAGGGTGGAGAAAATCCTGGGTCCTAGCAAGGGATGGTCAATTATAGTGTACACAGGCACAACTAATGCAGAGAGGGAGGACACAACTGCCATAGTTAAAACATACAGGTAGTTATTAAGAACACCAATACAGGCACGGGTTGAGCAGATAATTATGTCACGGATTTTACCAGTAATTGGTAACATCGGTCAATGTTATCGAAATTGCAAGAGGATGGCGATTAACACGCTTGTTCCGCAGCTATGTTGAACAGTTGGATTCGTGTGGCTGAAATGTTCATGTGGGAAGGGCTTAACCTATTGGGAAGGGTGGAGCAGGGTTTGCGGATGAATTCTTATGAATATTCGACAGTGGCATGGGTTGCATCAAAACAATTGTTGGTAGTAAACATTCTTTAAACTAGGCGCGGAGGTGGTTACTTAGCCTCAAACAGCACAAAAGGCCACAAATCAGCACTAAAATGTCCGGAAAACATTTCGGAAGCTGATTTTAAATAAGCGTGTCTAAAAACAAGAAGCACAGTAAATAAGAAAGATGAATTAAAGATTGTGGTAGAAGATATTGACTTTCACATAATAGGTATAACTGAACCATGGGCCAACAAAGACAGAATATATGTTAATTGGGACTGACATGATAAGTAGTGTTTATGAGAGATCGAATAGGAAGAAGGGGAGGGGGTATTTTACATAATCTTTTCAGGCTTACGAAAACAAATAGAAAAGGGAGCAGATTGCGATGAAGCTGTTTGGTGCAATATAGTTATAATAAATTTTAACTGTTGGATAAGCTTGCCGAATTCCAAATATAAACGAAGAATATAACACTCCAAAACAAAACGTTGTTAGCCAAGACATTGGCATAGCTAGGCATAAATTCATGTGGAAGAACACATCCTTTTTTTAAGCAAACTGGTGCATTTTGAAGTCAAAATAAAACTGCGTCCAACGTCTTGTCCTTGTAGACATGCGTAAGCTCCAATCCCGATAAACGCTCAGTTGTCATTTTGGCACCATCGCATGGCACTAAATGGCCGCTCTGCTGTTGCAGTCGAAATAAACATCACGAACAGTATCACGACTGTTGTGTACATGTTAGTGTATAGGACAAGATTAATTTCGTGTATCGAGCCATCGAGCGTATTCGGTCTCTCAGCGACATTCACCATCTCCCACCTTGTTGTAGTTGACATAGATGACATGTTGTCTTCGAACACTTCCTACAGCTGGACAAGCTGTCGTGGTGTGAGGTACTGGGCCAAGTAGTGATTTTTAACAAGATTTGCCATCCAAGCCAAAGGCCCAGATGGCAAGTGGACAAGGAAGCCATTGGCTTATCGAGAGTCCAACAATGTTCACCTACTTATAACCCGCCCTCCTGATATTTGTGTCAACCTTGTTTTTAAACATATTCACGCTGCTAGCAGTTACACAATCTGTAGACAGTTTGTTCCATTCATTTATTGTCCTCTGTGAGAACGAGTGCTTCCTGATGTCCAATCTACATTTATCCTTTACTAATTTTACCTCATGTCCTCTAGTTCTGCTATCCTTCTTGAGTGAGAAAAACATATTTCTATCAATATTTTCATACCCATTCAATATCTTAAAAACTTCAATCTGATCTCCTCTTAACCTCCTTGTCTCTAGAGTTGTTAAACCACATTCTTTCAGGCGTTCTTCATAACTAAGGTCTCTAAGTTCTGGAATCATTTTAGTTGCTCTCCTTTGTATGCGTTCAAGCTTATCTATATCCTTCTTACGATATGGTCTCCATGCTTGTATACAGTATTCTAAATGAGGTCTAACTATTGCTTTATAAAGAGGTATAATTAACTTTTTTCCTTTGTATGTTATGTTTCTTCTAATCAATCCAAGAATTTGATTACCCTTTGAAGCTGCAATACCACACTGCTCTGAAACTTTCATATCAGCGCTTATTGTAACTCCTAAGTCCTTTTCTTTTACAGTAGTACCAAGAACAGTAGCTCCCATTTTATAGTTTACATTCAAGTTCCCATGTCCTGTATGTAGGCATTTACATTTCCCAAAATTGAACAGCATCTGCCATTTCTCAGACCATTTCACTAATCTGTCTAGATCGTTTTGTAAATGTTGTTTATCACCATCAGTATTAACCTTTCTAAACAGTTTTGTGTCATCCGCAAATTTCAGTACGTTACTTGTTATACTCTCGTCCAAGTCATTGATATAAATTAAGAATAATATAGGTCCTAATACTGATCCTTGAGGTACCCCATTCAAAACCGATTTCCAATTTGAAACTTCGCCATCTACTACAACTCGTTGTCTTCTGTCAGTCAGCCATTGTTCTATCCAGTCAGTTATGCTATCCCCGATACCATGGGCTTTTAATTTAAGTAGCAATCTTTGATGTGGCACTTTGTCAAAAGCTTTCTGAAAATCCAAGTAGATAATACCTACTGGCGATCCCTCGTCTATCCACTTAGTGATTTCTTCCAAAAAACATAACATATTTGTTAAGCATGACCTCGCTTTAAGGAATCCATGTTGAGATGAATTTAATAATTTATGCTTAACGAGGAAGTCCACCATATGGTCTTTAATTAACCTTTCTAATAATTTACAAATCACTGACATTAAACTCACTGGTCTGTAATTCTCTGACTTATTTCTCGAACCCTTTTTAAATAATGGTATGATGTTTGCTTCTTTCCATTCAAACGGAACAACTCCCTCTTTTAATGACAAGTTGAATACTCTTGCAAGTGGTATACTGATTTGATCTACTGTTTCCATTAGTAATTTTGGAGGAATCCCATCCACTCCCGGTGATTTGTTATCCTTCATTGCCTTTATTTTCCTAGCTACCAATTCTGGAGTTACAACTAACGGTCCTAAATAGTCAGATTTAGCCCCCTGAAATTTAGCATCAGCAACTGGTAATGAACTAATATCTTCTTTTGTAAACACTGAACTGAAGTAACCATTTAGGTCTTCCGCCATTAAAAACCCCTGTGATATTATATTTCCAGCACTGTCTTCTAGAGGTCCAACCTTGTCTTGTACGTTTTGTTTACTCCTGACATATGCATAAAAACTCTTGCTGTCAGTTTTTATGTTACATGCCAGTTTTTGCTCATAGCTTCTTTTAGATTGCCTGATTTCAGTTGTAGCTGCATTAAGTGCCTCTTTGTATTTTGCATAGTCTTCTTCCTTTCTGGTACTACTATAAACCCTCCACATAGTTTGTTTTAGCATTATTTTTCTAATTGCCTTTTTTGAAAAGTGTTTCTTTCTACACCGTTTTCCTTGTTTTCGGAAGGGAACAAATTTATCAATGATACTCTCAATTTCATATTTTAGAATATTCCAACATTCAATTGCAGTCTTATCCATCAGCATGTTATTCCAATCTAGCTGTGCTAAGTATTTTCTCATATCTTTGTAGTTACCTTTGTGGAAGTTTCTCTTGTACGTTTTCTTATTTTTACTTTCTGATTTTACATTGATGTCAAAATGTATTTGATTATGGTCACTATTACCCAATGGTTCAAATATTTTTACATTGTCCACTAATTCTTTTTGTGATGACAAAACTATATCTAATACATTTTCTCCCCTGGTTGGTTCTAGTACGTGCTGAGTAAGAAAGCTATCCTGGATTAAACATAGAAATTGTTGATCCTCAATCCCTGTGCTCTCTAGATAATTCCATTGTATGTGTCCATGGTTAAAATCTCCCATTATGATACATTCCCCTTTACTAACTTCCTTTATAGCGTTTTTTATTTTTGTGTTGTCCTCTTCGTTTATGTTTGGACTTCGGTAAACTAATCCAATAGTTAATTTTGAATTTCCTGAAACAATTTTGCACCAAACAGCTTCATCGCAATCTGCTTCCCTTTCTAGTTTTATTTCATAAGCCTGAATAGATTCTTTAACATATAAAATAACTCCCCCGCCCCTTCTTCCTATTCGATCTTTCCTAAACATTACGTATCCTGTCAGTCCTAATTCAGCATCTGTTATATCTATGTTGGCCCATGATTCAGTTATACCAATTATGTGAGGGTCAATATCTTCTACCATAATGTTTAATTCGTTTTTCTTATTTACTATGCTCCTTGCATTTAAACATACGCATCTATAACCTTTTTCAGAGATGTTTTTCGGATGATTTGATATTGGTTTTTCTGTGCTAGTGGCCTCTTGTTCTGCTTGAGACACCTCTAGGTAACCCCCCTGCACTTCTAGTTTAAAGAATGTTTACTTCCAAAAATATTTGTCATTGTACCCAAGTCGCTATCTACTGCTGCTGAAAGTTTGTCCGCGAATACTGCCGCCCCCTTTCCACTTAAATGAAGCCCATCCTTCATGTACATATCAGCCCTCCCAACAAAACTTCCCCATAAATCCACAAATCCAACTTCCTCTTCCCTACACAGCCTCTGGACTAACATGTTATTTGCCATCCCCCGACAATTTCGATATTTATGACCCCTCCTGCCCATTACAGGTAAAATCCCTGACAGTATTACCTGCTCAACCCGCGTCTGTTTTAGTGTTCTGACCAACTGCCTATATTTCCTAACTATGGCAGTTGTACCCTCCCTCTCTACGTTATTTAACAAGATTTAACAAGATTTAACAAGATTTGCCATCCAAGCCAAAGGCCCAGATGGCAAGTGGACAAGGAAGCCATTGGCTTATCGAGAGTCCAACAATGTTCACCTACTTATAACCCGCCCTTCTGATATATGTGTCAACCTTGTTTTTAAACATATTCACGCTGCTAGCAGTTACACAATCTGTAGACAGTTTGTTCCATTCATTTATTGTCCTCTGTGAGAACGAGTGCTTCCTGATGTCCAATCTACATTGATCCTTTACTAATTTTACCTCATGTCCTCTAGTTCTGCTATCCTTCTTGAGTGAGAAAAACATATTTCTATCAATATTTTCATACCCATTCAATATCTTAAAAACTTCAATCTGATCTCCTCTTAACCTCCTTGTCTCTAGAGTTGTTAAACCACATTCTTTCAGGCGTTCTTCATAACTAAGGTCTCTAAGTTCTGGAATCATTTTAGTTGCTCTCCTTTGTATGCGTTCAAGCGTATCTATATCCTTCTTACGATATGGTCTCCATGCTTGTATACAGTATTCTAAATGAGGTCTAACTATTGCTTTATAAAGAGGTATAATTAACTTTTTTCCCTTGTATGTTATGTTTCTTCTAATCAATCCAAGAATTTGATTACTCTTTGAAGCTGCAATACCACACTGCTCTGAAACTTTCATATCAGCGCTTATTGTAACTCCTAAGTCCTTTTCTTTTACAGTAGTACAAAGAACAGTAGCTCCCATTTTATAGTTTACATTCAAGTTCCCATGTCCTGTATGTAGGCATTTACATTTCCCAAAATTGAACAGCATCTGCCATTTCTCAGACCATTTCACTAATCTGTCTAGATCGTTTTGTAAATGTTGTTTATCACCATCAGTATTAACCTTTCTAAACAGTTTTGTGTCGTCCGCAAATTTCAGTACGTTACTTGTTATACTCTCGTCCAAGTCATTGATATAAATTAAGAATAATATAGGTCCTAATACTGATCCTTGAGGTACCCCACTCAAAACCGATTTCCAATTTGAAACTTCGCCATCTACTACAACTCGTTGTCTTCTGTCAGTCAGCCATTGTTCTATCCAGTCAGTTATGCTATCCCCGATACCATGGGCTTTTAATTTAAGTAGCAATCTTTGATGTGGCACTTTGTCAAAAGCTTTCTGAAAATCTAAGTAGATAATATCTACTGGCGATCCCACGTCTATCCACTTAGTGATTTCTTCCAAAAAACATAACATATTTGTTAAGCATGACCTCGCTTTAAGGAATCCATGTTGAGATGAAATTTAATAATTTATGCTTAACGAGGAAGTCCACCATATGGTCTTTAATTAACCTTTCTAATAATTTACAAATCACTGACGTTAAACTCACTGGTCTGTAATTCTCTGACTTATTTCTCGAACCCTTTTTAAATAATGGTATGATGTTTGCTTCTTTCCATTCAAACGGAACAACTCCCTCTTTTAATGACAAGTTGAATACTCTTGCAAGTGGTATACTGATTTGATCTACTGTTTCCATTAGTAATTTTGGAGGAATCCCATCCACTCCCGGTGATTTGTTATCCTTCATTGCCTTTATTTTCCTAGCTACCAATTCTGGAGTTACAACTAACGGTCCTAAATAGTCAGATTTAGCCCCCTGAAATTTAGCATCAGCAACTGGTAATGAACTAATATCTTCTTTTGTAAACACTGAACTGAAGTAACCATTTAGGTCTTCCGCCATTAAAAACCCCTGTGATATTATATTTCCAGCACTGTCTTCTAGAGGTCCAACCTTGTCTTGTACGTTTTGTTTACTCTGACATATGCATAAAAACTCTTGCTGTCAGTTTTTATGTTACATGCCAGTTTTTGCTCATAGCTTCTTTTAGATTGTCTGATTTCAGTTGTAGCTGCATTAAGTGCCTCTTTGTATTTTGCATAGTCTTCTTCCTTTCTGGTACTACTATAAACCCTCCACATAGTTTGTTTTAGCATTATTTTTCTAATTGCCTCTTTTGACAAGTGTTTCTTTCTACACCGTTTTCCTTGTTTTCGGAAGGGAACAAATTTATCAATGATACTCTCAATTTCATATTTTAGAATATTCCAACATTCAATTGCAGTCTTATTCATCAGCATGTTATTCCAATCTAGCTTTGCTAAGTATTTTCTCATATCTTTGTAGTTACCTTTGTGGAAGTTTCTCTTGTACGTTTTCTTATTTTTACTTTCTGATTTTACATTGATGTCAAAATGTATTTGATTATGGTCACTATTACCCAATGGTTCAAATATTTTTACATTGTCCACTAATTCTTTTTGTGATGACAAAACTATATCTAATACATTTTCTCCCTGGTTGGTTCTAGTACGTGCTGAGTAAGAAAGCTATCCTGGATTAAACATAGAAATTGTTGATCCTCAATCCCTGTGCTCTCTAGAGAATTCCATTGTATGTGTCCATGGTTAAAATCTCCCATTATGATACATTCCCCTTTACTAACTTCCTTTATAGCGTTTTTTATTTTTGTGTTGTCCTCTTCGTTTATGTTTGGACTTCGGTAAACTAATCCAATAGTTAATTTTGAATTTCCTGAAACAATTTTGCACCAAACAGCTTCATCGCAATCTGATTCCCTTTCTAGTTTTATTTCATAAGCCTGAATAGATTCTTTAACATATAAAATAACTCCCCCGCCCCTTCTTCCTATTCGATCTTTCCTAAACATTACGTATCCTGTCAGTCCTAATTCAGCATCTGTTATATCTATGTTGGCCCATGATTCAGTTATACCAATTATGTGAGGGTCAATATCTTCTACCATAATGTTTAATTCGTTTTTCTTATTTACTATGCTCCTTGCATTTAAACATACGCATCTATATCCTTTTTCAGAGATGTTTTTCGGATGATTTGATATTGGTTTATCTGTGCTAGTGGCCTCTTGTTCTGCTTGAGACACCTCTAGGTAACCCCCCTGCACCTGTAGTTTAAAGAATGTTTACATCCAAAAATATTTGTCATTGTACCCAAGTCGCTATCTACTGCTGCTGAAAGTTTGTCCGTGAATACTGCCGCCCCCTTTCCACTTAAATGAAGCCCATCCTTCATGTACATATCAGCCCTCCCAACAAAACTTCCCCATAAATCCACAAATCCAACTTCCTCTTCCCTACACAGCCTCTGGACTAACATGTTTATTGCCATCCCCCGACAATTTCGATATTTATGACCCCTCCTGCCCATTACAGGTAAAATCCCTGACAGTATTACCTGCTCAACCCGCGTCTGTTTTAGTGTTCTGACCAACTGCCTATATTTCCTAACTATGGCAGTTGTACCCTCCCTCTCTACGTTATTTGTCCCTACATGTACTAAAACAGATCCACCCTTACCCGAGCCTACGATGTTTTTTACCCTCTCAGTTATCGCCTCTATTTTGGCTCCAGGCAAGCAGACCACCACATCATCTCCCTTGTTTAAGACTCTGTCGGTCTTCCTAACTATCGAATCCCCCACAAACACCCTCGCTCTCTTCCTCACCCCCTCTATCACTGCTGCAGAATAACTCTTCCTTTCGATCCCCTCCATCACATTCTGTCCTGACCCCTTCCCTTCCGTCTCCCCCACTCCCTTCTCCTTCCCTCCTGTCTCCCCTACTCCCCTCTCCTTCACTCCGGTTGTTTTCCCTCCCGTCTCCCCCACTCCCTTCTCCTTCCCTCCTGTCTCCGCTACTCCTCTCTCCTTCACTCCGGTTGTCTTCCCTCCCGTCTCCCCCACTCCCTTCTCCTTCCCTCCTGTCTCCGCTACTCCCCTCTCCTTCACCCCGGTTGTCTTCCCTCCCGTCTCCCCCACTCCCTTCTTCCCTCCTGTCTCCCCTACTCCCCTCTCCTTCACCCCGGTTGTCTTCCCTCCCGTTCCTTTCCTTCCCGTCTCCTTACGTCCTGTCTCCCTATGTCCTGTCACCTTCCCTCCTCTGAGCTTCCTCCCAGGCTGAGGTGAGCTCTCCCTAGCATCTCGTGTGTCTTTCCCCACTTTATTGTCTACTGTTCCCTCACCGGAACTACTGGCACAACTCCCCTGTTCCCTTCCCACCATTGCCACAACGAGCAGCCTCAGCTCTTCCAACTCCACCTCTATTTCCTTCATCCTTGCGCATCCCCTACACTCAAAACTAAAACTATCTGCCTGGACCTCAGCCCAGGACTTCTCGCACCCAGACTTGACGAAATCTACCCAGTTACTACAACTCCCACAAATTAAGTGCCTTGTGGCCTTTAACTGCCGTTTGCACGGGGCCATCATACAATTTAGTTTTAATTAGTTTGCTACGTTAGCCTTGAATAAGGCTGTTTTTGTGATCAAAAGAACACTTTAGGCTAAAAATCCTGCCACCTAGCGAATACGGAGAACACTGTGTAACAAAACAACGAAGTGTGTACTAATTTACGCTAAAATCCTGCTGTTAATTCCTTTTTACCGAAAACGTTGACTACCACTATGTCAGATATTACCTTATGTATGTAATTTAAGTAAATAAATCACTTTATCTTATATATATATATATATATTAACTAATGTAAACGATAGCTCGATGCACGGGTTGAATGACTTGTAAACAAACTCCCTTTTATCACTCGTTGAGTTTGAATCCGGGGAAAAAAATACTACCTCTGTTAACAACGGTTTCTTAATATATGTCTACAAGAAGTTGGTGAACAATATATGTATAATACTAATACTTATTCTAACCAATATTCACTGTTACTGACTATTCACTATGTTATCTAAATTTTCGAATTGTAAACACCCCTATTAACGCTCGCTGAATTCCCCGACAGAATCCGAAACTAACTTACTCTAAAATACTCCCTCTGACTAATAATTAACAAAACCTGTTTCCTAATATATGTCTACAATACGTTTGTGTATAATATATATGCAATAGTAATACTTATTCTATTTGATATTCCACGTATTTCTGTAAATGATCTACACCAAATTCAAGTCGCTGCACCAAGTCCAAGTAGCCGGAAGTTATTATTTGTCCCTACATGTACTAAAACAGATCCACCCTTACCCGAGCCTACGATGTTTTTTACCCTCTCGGTTATCGCCTCTATTTTGGCTCCAGGCAAGCAGACCACCACATCATCTCCCTTGTTTAAGACTCTGTCGGTCTTCTAACTATCGAATCCCCCACAAACACCCTCGCTCTCTTCCTCATCCCCTCTATCACTGCTGCAGAATAACTCTTCCTTTCGATCCCCTCCATCACATTCTGTCCTGACCCCTTCCCTTCCGTCTCCCCCACTCCCTTCTCCTTCCCTCCTGTCTCCGCTACTCCCCTCTCCTTCACCCCGGTTGTCTTCCCTCCCGTCTCCCCTCCCGTCTCCCCCACTCCCTTCTCCTTCCCTCCTGTCTCCGCTACTCCCCTCTCCTTCACTCCGGTTGTTTTCCCTCCCGTCTCCCCCACTCCCTTCTCCTCCCCTCCTGTCTCCGCTACTCCCCTCTCCTTCACCCCGGTTGTCTTCCCTCCCGTCTCCCCCACTCCCTTCTCCTTCCCTCCTGTCTCCGCTACTCCTCTCTCCTTCACTCCGGTTGTCTTCCCTCCCGTCTCCCCCACTCCCTTCTCCCCCACTCCTGTCTCCGCTACTCCCCTCTCCTTCACCCCGGTTGTCTTCCCTCCCGTCTCCCCCACTCCCTTCTCCTTCCCTCCTGTCTCCCCTACTCCCCTCTCCTTCACCCCGGTTGTCTTCCCTCCCGTTCCTTTCCTTCCCGTCTCCTTACGTCCTGTCCCCCTATGACCTGTCACCTTCCCTCCTCTCAGCTTCCTCCCAGGCTGAGGTGAGCTCTCCCTAGCATCTCTTGTGTCTTTCCCCACTTTATCGTCTACTGTTCCCCCACCGGAACTACTGGCACAACTCCCTTGTTCCCTTCCCACTATTGCCACAACGAGCAGCCTCAGCTCTTCCAACTCCACCTCTATTTCCTTCATCCTTGCGCATCCCCTACACTCAAAACTAAAACTATCTGCCTAGACCTCAGCCCAGGACTTCTCGCACCCAGACTTGACGAAATCTACCCAGTTACTACAACTCCCACAAATTAAGTGCCTTGTGGCCTTTAACTGCCGTTTGCACGGGGCCATCATACAATTTAGTTTTAATTAGTTTGCTACGTTAGCCTTGAATAAGGCTGTTTTTGTGATCAAAAGAACACTTTAGGCTAAAATTCCTGCCACCTAGAGAATACGGAGAACACTGTGTAACAAAACCACGAAGTGAGTGTGTACTAATTTACGCTAAAATCCTGCTGTTAATTCCTTTTTACCGAAAACGTTGACTACCACTATGTCAGATATTACCTTATGTATGTAATTTAAGTAAATAAATCACTTTATCTTATATATATATATATATATATATATATATATATATATATATATATATATATATATATATTAGCTAATGTAAACGATAGCTCGATGCACGGGTTGAATGACCTGTAAACAAACTCCCTTTTATCACTCGTTGAGTTTGAATCCGGGAAAAAAAATACTACCTCTGTTAACAACAACGGTTTCTTAATATATGTCTACAAGAAGTTGGTGAACAATATATGTATAATACTAATACTTATTCTAACCAATATTCACTGTTACTGACTATTCACTATGTTATCTAAATTTTCGAATTGTAAACACCCCTATTAACGCTCGCTGAATTCCCCGACAGAATCCGAAACTAACTTACTCTAAAATACTCCCTCTGACTAATAATTAACAAAACCTGTTTCCTAATATATGTCTACAATACGTTTGTGTATAATATATATGCAATAGTAATACTTATTCTATTTGATATTCCACGTATTTCTGTAAATGATCTACACCAAATTCAAGTCGCTGCACCAAGTCCAAGTAGCCGGAAGACAATCCGATGATGAGCAGGCGGTCTGACGGATTGTGTCCATTATACTTCTAACTAGTGGAACTTCGTAGTCAAGTTAGTATTGTATATTTTCCAGTGAGTGTAGAATGCGCTGGGAAAGCCCTGTTAGATTTTTGCGGGCACTGCACGATGGATGTCAGCCATAACAGGGATGGGCCATTCAATTTCTGGGGGCGCGTTGTTTGTCAGTAGTTATAGTGTGCTTTTGGGGGATCAAAAGATCCGCCCAGTAGAAAGATCATCCTCACTTCCGGTTTAATTAGCCAATCAGAAGCCAGGGATTAAGTCACGTGACTTCTGGGTAGCCTCAGCGCCCCCTAGCGGTAACCTACATCCACCACGAGCGCCCCCTAGCGACTGGAGATAACCCTAACGATCATAACCTTGTGTGTGTGTGTGTGTGTGTGTGTGTGTGTGTGTGTGTGTGTGTGTGTGTGTGTGTGTGTGTGTGTTGATCTATGACCGGGTAGTGATCGTGACGATTCATACGTAGTAATTATAGGGTCATTAGTAATTAATAATAGGGTTGTTAATTATATCAACTATCAAAGGGGACTAATGGAGACGAGAAATCAACGCAACACGATAGGATACGAGTGCACACGTATTTTATTGAGTATAATACAAGCAGCATGGCGATACATCAAGCGTGGTAGCGTGTAATATCACTACAACTACAACTACGATGAATATATATGAATCGACTTGCGTATGTTGACCATCGCGCCAGAGGTCGTGAGCTTAGGGGTGTTTCCACCGCGCCAGAGGCTCGAGGACGACGACGAGGCGACTTGCGGATGTTTACCATCACGCCAGAGGTCGCGAGCTTACGGGTGGTGCACCACCTCGCCAGAGGCTCGAACGATGATGATGTGGTGTACTGCTGCTACTATAAGCGATAATACAGTGTACCACAATATCGCAGCTGTTTTAAGCCAATCAAATACGCGGCAATCATTAACTACCGAATAGGTGCCGAATATATCATCAGTCTCTGTAAGATACACGATAGTAGGGTATACCCTTTTTCAATAGTCTCATCCAATCGAACACTTCAACATCGTTATTGACCAGATTAGTGTGGAACATGTTTACGAAACTCTTCATAGAAGAACCTTTACAACGAAACATGACATAAGCAACACAATACTGTCCGCAAACGTTAGACAGAGGACTCTGAAGTCTCTGGGTATTATGAGTCCATTCGGAACAGTGTTTGTTCGGGAAGGTGCGGAACGCTGCGTAACGAGGCGGCAGTCCGTACGAGCAGAAGTATTCGCCGCGTCCGTCGGCGTCCAGGTACAGCGCTATCCAATGTTCGCCTGGTTCGTCGCCGTTGTCGGTGTTGCACACGAAGGCTGCGGGCAGAGTGCCGTCTATCGTAGTGGGTAGTCCGTCTCTGGGTACGACGCCGCGAAATATAGTTCTGGTGCACGGGTCCACCGCCAGTAGTCTAGCGATCTGCAGGGTGTCCATTTTAGTAGTCGTAGATGACGTTGCGATTCTTGTCGATTTCCAGCACGGACTCGAGTTCGGCGTAGGCGACGACGTTCACGGTGTTCAGCAGCGCATTGCGGAAATGAACTTCTATGCGCAGGTTGCCCTTTTGTACCAGATGGAAGCAGGGACCGTCGCACTGATCGGGGGTCAGGTCGAAACCGAAGAAGGTGTAGCCGTGTCGGTAGTCGCTGCGAGTCAGTCCGTTCCCTTCGTCCTGCCACAACTTACCGGTCGACGAGAACAGACTCATGTAGCTTCTGACAAAGAGGTTGTCTTCGAAATTCGGCTGGAAAGGTTTGGAGGGTATCTGTCGTCCGTCGACGTACACCGCGAGGAAGCTGATGGCGTTGTTCTTGGCGTGAAAGGGATTCTTGGCGTACGCTCCGTTGTAGGCATCGTTGTCGACGCAGCCCAGCACCAGACGTTTCGGCAGGGTACCGAGGAACAGGTTCTCGTACGTGTGCGAGCGAGTGCCGGCAGGAATGGAGTACACCTTGCACTCGACGGACCGCATCGGATACTTGACCGTACTCTTCTCCATAGCCTTGACGTGTGCTATCTGCACGGTGGGATTCACGGTGACTTTCTTTGCAAACAAGCAGGCATTGACTATTTGTATCTTGTAATCGGGGTTTGCTCCACCAGCCATGAGTGCAAAAGCAGGTTTGCTACGCACCAGTCGTATCTTGACGTCGACGCCGTTGACGAGGAATTTATCCTGCAGAAAGAGGTCCACGTGGAGACGGCCCATCATATCGACAACACGGCTCCTCAGGATGTTCTGTCGTCGAGCCACGAACCCTTCGTTAGCTGCGGGTCCGTTGGCTATCTCGCAGGCGTCCATGCGAGTGGCCGTGTCCTTGTGCCACAGCTGACTCGTCAGTTGCGTGTCCTTGGCATCGGGACCGTAGCTGAGCAACGTCTCTATGAAGGCGCGATACGCATACGTGTTGGTCGAAGGGGTCACGAGCGTACCGTTCAGGGAGACGTCGGCTTGACTGATCAGTGCATGCATCCAGTTATTCACCGGTGCCACGGGATCGACCAAGTCGATATCGTCCCCGTTGGCTCGTGTCACCTTCGCTTGCACGTGCAGTATCGTGTTGGCGAGATCCAGGTAATCGTCTCCCGATCCGGGTATGAGGAATTCTATCGGTCCACCCGAGTCCAGAGAGGACAAAGGCTGATGTTCCACTACGTGACTGTCGATGATGCTGGTCTGAGTGGGGGGTACGGTAAAGAGATCCAGCTCGGTCTTGACCCCTTCACACGACTGTTTATGTACGAATGCCATCGTCGTCGTCGAATATGTCGGCCTCGCGTTTCGTAGACGTCTGTCTCTTGCGTCGTCTCTTTGCTAAAGTGACTCCTTTCTTTACCGGCGCGCGTTTTATACGTTTACGAGGTCGTACGCCAGGAACCATACGCATCAGATTCCTACCGGCATCTGTGACACGTCGTTTGGTTGCCTTTTTTATGCTCTGTCCAGACATGACGTCGTCGGCTATGCGCACGCCGGTCTTCAACGCTCCCCTTCCCAACGCAACGGCACCTCTCTTGATGAGTGGCATGGCGCTGCGCAGCAGACCGGTGAACAGACTACCTAGTCCGTGTCCCCGCTGATATTGAGCACCGGCAAAGTAGGGCAGCGCACCACCTGCCTGACGTGCGTAATACTCGTTGTAATTCATCTTCAGAACAGTCCGATCCTGCGCCGTCGAAAATGAAGTGTCACGGTCACTCTACCGTACTCGAATGGCACGCGTCGTCCTGTGTCGTCCCTTATATCGATTTCAATCGACTTGAAGTGCGAGTACAACAGAGGCGCGTAGTGAATGTTAGTGAACCTGTCGGATACCGTTTCGCCGTGACTTCCGACAACCGGAAGGGCTCGCAACAAAGGTGCGACAGTGTCACCTACTATACGAGACTCCACGACGTCTGTGTAAACGTATATGGTATCGAACCCTTGATTCATCTGCACCACGTGTTCGGCTTCTTTACGGTAGGTATAAGGACCATCGGGAGTGTCTTTGGGTGGTAAAAACACGGTGACCGACGGTGTGAGACCGAGATTCCTTCCACCTTCCACATTCTCGTCCGTTGTTATCGTCTCTGCTGTTGCTGTCGCTGCTGTCATGATCGATGGCGGACTGGTGACCACTGTGGGGTCGAAACCTAACATTCTTGCCAATGCACTGCGGTGAGGTACAGTGAACTCGGTGCCTGGTGTCATGTGCATCGTCATTTTTTGAGTGACGGGGCTGTAGGTCAACTTTGCTCGTATCTTATCCGTCGCCATACTGTCCAGTCCCTTGTTGACGTGATCCATCAATATCGCGGGAGACTTGTAATATCCAGCACTGATCCTTGCATTCGAGGTTAGACCCACAGCAATAGTCTCGTTAAGGAAGAGCCAGGTGTCGTGCGTACCTAAGTTGTACCACGTATGCGGGTACTGTATTTCTGCCAACCCGCATTCCCACTCGCCAGTCAGATCGATAAGTCGAGGTAAGTCTGTGATGTAATGAGCCAACGTATTGTTGGGATACATCTTCATGGATGCGTTGCTAGGCAGTGTCAGATAGAAATCACTCGCCATGACGTCTCAACGTGGGATTGGGAAGCAGGTAACCCAAAGAACTACTCAACAGAGCCGTCCACAAATTAGAATTCTCGTGACCTGTGGTCAGATTGTAAATGCTTATTAGAATGACCGTAAACAAGACGAGCACCTGACACAGAAAGACTATTTCCTCTTTAGGACACGCGGTACCGAACAGATGCCAAGGAGTGCTACTACCGCTACTGCTACCGCTACTGTCCTCTACGTTCTGCGCGTCAGTACTGTCCTCTACTACTACGTCCTCTTGTTCCTCCTGATCGACGACGGTGAAATCTCGTGTTGTCGTGTCATGTGTCATGTCTCGAATGGAGTCTTACCGAACGCGTGGCTAGTCTTTATACTAGACTGCACCAGTGCCTTGGCATCTATCCAGCTGTTGAATTTGGAAGGGTAGCCAAACCATTTCACGAAAACTTGATTTCGTCCACCTACCTTGCGCCGGTCCAGGACCTCTTGCACGTAGAACAGTTTATCAGGGGATACCAACACTTTCTGCAACTCCATTTCGTAGAAGGTACCTTCCAGCACTTCGCCGAGATCGTCCTTCAATCGATACACGGGTGGATCGGAGGGATGAACCTCGTGTATCGTGAAAATCTCTTCGCTCCAGTTCGCCGTGTACCCCTTTTCGAACTTACCTTTGTACTTGCTGATACGTACGCGATCCGACACGCGCAACTTGGGCACGCCCTTACCGTCGTGACCGTACAGTCGCTGCCACACCTTTTCCTGATTACGGTAACTCACCTGTGAAGGAGCCATGCCGATACTGCGATGGTAGCTGTTGTTGTACGAATGCACCAGGTCCTGAAGGATGTTGATGTATCGCCACGTCTGGTGTTTCGTGAAGTATCGCCACATGCGTGTCTTCAACGTCCTGTTGAATCTTTCCACGATGCACGCCTTCGTCTCCGCGTTGTGCGTGGAGAAGTGATGGATGTTGTGCTTCTTCAATAGAGTCTGGACGGATCTGTTCAGAAATTCCTTTCCTTGGTCTGTCTGCAACATCCTTGGCCAGCCTTTGCTGAACGTGCTGTCAAGTGCCGCTACCAACGACGCCGCGGACTTGTTCTTCATGGGAACACACCAGGCCACTTTCGAGAAGACGTCGATCACCGTGAGGAGAAAGGTCATACCGTCGTTGTGCTTTTTCAAATGCGACAGACAATTTTGAAACATATCTCAGGAGGGATGATTAAACATAGATTAAAAATGTTGGACTATCGATAGGCCAATGGCTTCCTTGTCCACTTGCCATCGCCTTGGATGGACATTTTGTTAAATTTTGTAAAATCTTTGTTATAACCAACTAACCAACCAAACAATGAATCAATCAATCAACCAATAAATCGCACTGAAGAAGCCAACTTGTTAAATGTATAATGGTAATACAAATGTTTGGATGTGGTAATAAGAAATATAGTATTATGAAACCATATTGTTTGACGTACATTCACTTCTATATCATTCGGAATCTATTTCCCCCCGAAATTCGGTTACGATAATCAGCCGCTTTTAAAACACAATCAAATCGATGTGGTCATAAGTGATTCTGTTTAGCGGAGTCCACTGTAATGTGTTTATCTGCAGCCTGCGAGGGAAGGACCTATGGGATAAACTGTTGGGAGGACTGCGGGCACTGCAAGGACAATTCACCATGCAATGTTGAGAACGGACTCTGTGCCAACGTTTGCGAAGACTGGTTCATTTCGGATGTTTGTAAAACACACATTCGTAAGTACAATGCACATGGCTGACACAATCATGGTGCAGGTACGTGAATTATTAACTGTATTATACACTAATAATGTGAAAAGAAGTAAATAAGTGTTAACATTGTCAAGTTATTGAACATATTAACAGGAATATGAGAAACACGTTACATTAGATAAGTGTAGCAGCAAAAATACGAAAAGCTGTTATTTAATATTAACCCGTGTTATTGTTTTGTTATTAATTTCCTCGTATTATTTTAACAATCAATATATATTTCTAATATACTGGCATATAAACAACAAAACACATACATTTAGCAACATTTTAGAATGCAGTTGACATTTTTAGTCCCCCTTAGTGCTTATAAACCAGGTTCCTGTATTCAGATAATACGCACTAATGTGTCATCTTCGTCCGTAATGCGTGCAGTTCGTTATCTTTATTCCACCAGCGACACCGTACTTCGGAACATTACAAGTGCCTCAATTTGACACCATTAACAGCTCGTCCGCTGTAGTGAGTTGGCCCAAAGCTAATGACATCCCGCCTGGTCTGGAGGCCCACTACTATTACGTCGTGTGGCTTCAAGCCGACGGGAAGACATGGAGGAATGTCACGCGGGTAGCACAATATGCCGATGAGAATCAGTTTGGGTCACAGATTGCTGGACTCGTGTTCAACACACATTATTCAGTGAAGGTTGTACCTTATCGTCAACACAAGGAGACTCCCGAAAGAGGAACAGCCGCGAACGTTGCCACATTCAAGACAAGTTGCATCAGTAAAATGTCGGATACTTTTAATTAATACATTAAGCGCCAACCCATGTGGCAATATGTGACAATTTGTTTGATATGATATGATCGTCACATTCGCGTTGTCATGCAAAATATGTATCGAATTAGTGTATCATTAAGATAGCTATATAATATATGCATTATAACCAACCGGATGTTGTATGATCAATGAAACATTTGTTTCCGTCTCCGGACACACCAATTATTGAGGAAGCCACAAAGTTACCTTCCATCGGGACTGGAAATGCCAGAATGGTAGTCACATGGAAGGCCAGTGATTTATTGTCATAATCGAAATTGTGTTATTAAGATGGCCATTGTTTCCACCAATATATGTACATGTATACGCTTACTTCTAGGAGTGCGTGCTTGTGCGTGTGTATATACCATAGTGCTGATGCGCCCCGTTGTCAACTTGTCAAATTTTGGCAGCGTCCACTGTGGCTGTGATGGCCGATTCGTGAGTGTCAATCCTTGCCGCAGCCAAAGTAGACGAAACAGGATGACAGTGGTGGTAGTCCTGCTTTTTGTTTTCGCCGCATCCTCTTCTCAGTCCATGTTGGTGTCTCTTTTCATCTGCCCTTTCAATGCCTCTGCGTGTTGCCTGACGCCAAGCAGTGCGGTCTTCGGCCTCTGCTTCCCAGCCTTTGGGGCTGATGTCACAGGCCTTCATGTCGCGATTGCAAGCGTCCTTGAATCTGAGGGCTGGGCGTCCCACTGGCCTCGCGCCACTGGTGAGTTGACCATAGAGGATGTCTTTCGGCAAGCGGCCGTCCTCCATGCGCCGTACATGGCCAAACCAGCGAAGGCGTCTCTGGCCCAGCATTGAATACATGCTGCGGATCCTGGCACGGTCCAATATGTCGCTGAAGGGGATACAGTTCTGCCAGGTGATGCCGAGGATACGCTTGAGGCACCGCATGAGGAAGGTGTTGAGGCGGCGCTCCTGGCACATGTATGTTGTCCACGATTCGCTGCCATAGAGGAGGGTGCTCAACACACAGGCCTGGTAGATTATCATCTTAATGTTCTCAGTGAGCATCTTATTTTCCCATAGTATTTTGATCAGTTTGGCCATAGTGCATGCCGCTTTTCCGATGCGCTGTTTATCTCAGTGTCCAGCGAAGGGTTGTTGGAGATGTTTGACCCGAGGTAGGTGAAGTCTTCTACTATCTCCAGGGTGTAGTCATTGATCTTGACGAAGGGGACTTGGTTGGCATCCCGCGCAATGACGTTCGTCTTCTTTAGGCTGATTGTGAGTCCAAACTCTCTGCACGCGTGTGCAAAGCGATTGACCAGCCTCTGGAGGGCCTTTCCTGAATGGACAGTGAGTGCTGCATCATCGTGTTTCATTTATTCCTGATATTGCATTTATGTACATAAATACTATTTAAAAAACGCCACACACACATTCGTGTCATTTATCTTACAGACAATAAATGGCAGCGGATGTGATGAAATAGTAGCTCTTGGAGCGTGGTACAAAATGCAAACGTCACAAGATGACAGCTGGTCGTACAAGGAGGCAAAAACAATGAACCAAACGCGGTTGATAATCGATGTGCTCTCCTACGAATTGTACGACATGAAAATAACGGCAATCAACAATAAGAACATCAGTTCTACCAGCGAGTCTCTCACCGCAGACCTCAGGACAAGTAAGTTGTGGATATTACGAGTACGTGCGTGCGTGAGTGCATGTGTGTGTGTATGTGTGTGTGTGTGTGTGTGTGTGTGTGTGTGTGTGTGTGTGTGTGTGTGTATGTGTTTGTGTGTGTGTGTGCGTGTGCGTGCGCGCGCGCGCGCGCTCGCGCATATTTAGGTGTATTCGGGAATGCATGCGAACAAGCGTGCGTGTTTGTGTGTTTGCCGGCATTGGAGTGTTCATGAATGTAATACACAGTAACGTGTGATACCTTTCCAAGAACTATTTGGTTGCCTAGGGGTATATCGTCTTTTTTCTGTTACGTGGAAGTACATAAGAAATGGGATCATGCATATATGTTGATATAACTACGACGTATTCAAACATTCTTACATGTTCTCACAAGTTATCTTCTGGCTTATTAGGCATTTCCGCCAGGTATTCAACTGCGTTGGTGATAGTCAACTACTTACTTTCAGAAACTGACTTCCGGAATCTTGGTGCAGCAGCGACTTGAAATCTACCAGTAATAGGAAGGAGGGGTCACATATATCGAAATTGCCGGGGGATGGCAATTAACATGCTAGTCGAGAAGCTATGTAGGGAAGAGGAAGTGGGATTTGTGGCGAAGTTTTGTTGGAAGGTCTGATATGTATATGAAGGACGGGCTTCATCTAAATGGAAGGGGGCAGCAGTATTTGCGGATGGACTTACAGCAACAGTAGACAGTGGCAAGGGTAGCATAACGAATAGTTTTGGTAGTCAACACTATTTAAATTAGAAGCGCAGGACAAGAGGCCACTATTACTGATAAACCAATGACAAAATGTCCGAAAAACATGTATGAAGCAGGCTATAGATGCGTGTGTTTAAATGCTAGGAGTATAGTAAATAAGAATTAAACATTACGGTAGAAGATATTGACCCTCAAATAATTGGTATAACCGAATCATGGGCCAACATATACATAACATATGCTGAATTAGGATTGACAGGTTACGTAATGTTTAGGTGATATCGAATAAGAAGAAGGGGAAGGGGAGTTTATATGTTAAAGAATCTATTCAGGCTGTGAAATGAAATTAGAAAGGGAAGCACATTACAATAGGAAGAAGGGGAAGGGGAGTCTATATGTTAAAGAATCTATTCAGGCTGTGAAATGAAATTAGAAAGGGAAGCACATTACGATGAAGCTGTTTGATGCAAAATAGTTTCTGGAAATTCAAAATTAACTATTGGATTAGTTTACCGAATTCCAAACATAAACGAAGAGGATAACAAAATACAAAATGCTATAAAGGAAGTTAGTAAAGGGGAATGTATCAAAATGGGAGATTTTAACCATGAACACATACAGTGGAAATCTCTAGAGAGTACAGGGGTGAGGACCAACAATTTACATGTTTAATTCAGGATAGCTTCCTTACTCAGCACGTGCTAGAACCAACCAAGGGAGAAAACGTATTAGATATAGTTTTGTCAACCATTGGGTAAAAGTGACCACAATCAAACACATTTTGATATCAATGTAAAATCAGAAAGTAGAAATAAAAAAACGTATAGGAGAAACTTCCACAAAGGTAACTATAAAGATATGAGAAAAAAATACTTAGCAAAGCTAGATTGGATTAACATGCTGATGAATAAGACTGCAATTGAATATTGGAATATTCTAAAATATGAAATTGAGAGTATCATCGATAAATGTGTTCCCTTGAAAACTAAATTTGAGGGCAATAAATCAGAAAATTTGGGGTAGTTATTTGTAACTCCTGAAATGAGAGCAAATAAAATTAAGAAGATGAAAGATAATAAATCAACTGGAGTTGATGGGATACCATCAAAACTGCTTAAGGAAATTGTTGGGCAAATTAGTACACCACTTGCAAAATTGTTTAACTTGTCACTAGAAGCAGGAATAGTTCCTTCAGAACGGAAAAAAGCAAACATTACGCTACTATTTAAGAAGGGATTGAGGAACAAGTCAGACAATTACTGACCAGTGAGTTTAACATCAGTTGTATGTAAATTGCTCGAACATTAATTAAAGACCACATGGTGGAATTCCTTGTGAAGCATAAATTAATAAATACATATCAACATGGATTCCTAAAAGTGTAGGTTGGACACGAGAAAGTACTCTTTCTCACATAGGGTGATACATGAACGGAACAAATTACCTAATGATTGTGTTAATGCTAGTATTGTGAATATGTTTAAAAATATAATTGACAGATATTTGATAAGGGCGGGCTACACATTGATGTGAACATTGTTGGACTCTCGATAATCCAGTGGCTTCCTTATTAAATCTTGTTAAATCTTACTAATATAGCTCGGAGAAAAGTGTTCAAAGCTTTATACATAGTGTTGCATACGTCAGGTTTTCCACACTGTTTGTTGTAAGATCAGTTATCGGCATGAAACATCGATTAAGACAACATAATTAATTTTCTCGAGCGCCAACAACTATTGTAATGACAACGCCACTACGCCGTATTACCCCAGGAACTGTCGCGGGCGATGGCGAGGAGCAGATTAACAGAGGACTATGGAGTCCTTTTTTCAGAACACTTCAATACGCGCCACATAGCTTTGAATGTGTAGTAGTTTAATCGGTTTCCTCGTTTCTCTCCACCATTGCAACTTTCTGTTTGATATCGTATATTTTATACATCTGTACTATTAGTCATTGACCCATAAAGCACATCCAGCGAAGCAACCGACATTTGCTGTTCCTGCAAGAAAGCATAGACAGCTTCGAACATGTAGTTCTGATG
>BSQZ01000001.1:25356499-25383999 GCA_033239005.1 Lamellibrachia satsuma | reverse complement strand
GTGAATGTGAATATGTTTGTACGTGCGTGTGAGTGTGTGTGTGTGTGTGTTTGTGTGTGTGTGTGTGTGTTTGAGTGTGAATATATTTGTACGTGCGTGCGTGCGTGTGCGTAATTGTGAGTATGCTTGTACGTACGTGAGTGTGTATGTGTGTGTGTGTGTGTGTGTGTGTGTGTGTGTGTGTGTGTGTGTGTGTGTGTGTGTGTGTGTGTGTGTGTGTGTGTGTGAGTGTGAGTATGTTTGTACGTGCGTGCGTGCCTTTGTGTGCGTGTGTATGTGAGTGTGAGAATGTTTGTACGTGAGTATGTTTGTGTGTGTGCGTGTGTTTGTGTTTATGTGTGTGACTGTGTGAATGTATGAGGGTGTGTTTGTATTTGTTTGTGGGCATGTGTACTTGTGTTCGTGCATGCGTCTGTGCGCGTGAGCCTTTTTAGCGCGTGTGTGAGTGTGAGTATGTTTGTACGTGTGTGCGTGCGTGCATGTGAGTGTGTATGTTTGTGTGAATGTGTGTGTGTGTGTGTGTGTGTGTGTGTGTGTGTGTGTGTGTGTGTGTGTGTGTGTGTGTGTGTGTGTGTGTGTGTGTGTGTGTGTGTGTGTGTGTGTGTGTGTGTGTGTGTGTGTGTGTGAGTGTGTGTGTGTGTATGTTTGTACGTGCGTGCGTGCCTGTGTGTGCGTATGTTTATTTGTGAGTGTGTGACTTTTTTGTGAGTTTGTGACTGTGTGAATGTATGAGTGAGTGTTTGTGTTTATTTTTGTGTGTGTTTGCGTGTATTCGTGCGAGAGTGTGTGCGCGTGTGTCTTTTTGCACTTGTGTGCATGTGTGTGTGAGTGTGAGAATGTTTGTACATGAGCATGTTTGTGTGTGTGCGTGTGCGTGTGCGTGTGCGTGTGCGTGTGCTTGTGGGTGTGCGTGTGCTTTTGCCTGTGCTTGTGCGTGTGCGTGTGCGTGTGCATGAGCGCGTGCGTGTGGGTGTGCGTGTTCGTGTGCTTGTGCGTTTGCGTGTGCTTGTGCGTTTGCGTGTGAGTGTGAGAATGTTTGTATGTGAGTATGTTTTTGTGTGTGTGTGTGTGTGTGTGTGCGTGTGCGTGTGCGTGTGCGTGTGCGTGTGCGTGGGCGTGGGCGTGTGCGTGTGCGTGTGCGTGTGCGTGTGCGTGTGCGTGTGCGTGTGCTTGTGCTTGTCCATGTGCGTGTGAGTGTGAGTATGTTTGTACATGGGTGCGTGCGTACGTGTGAATGTGTGTGCGTGGGCGTGTGCGTGTGGGTGTGGGTATGCGTGTGCTTGTGCGTTTGCGTGTGAGTGTGAGAATGTTTATACGTGAGTATGTTTGTGTGTGCGTGTGCGTGTGCGTGTGCGTGTGCGTGTGCGTGTGCGTGTGCGTGTGCGTGTGGGTGTGCGTGTGCGTGTGCGTGTGCGTGTGCGTGTGCGTGTGCGTGTGCGTGTGCGTGTGCGTGTGCTTGTGCATGTGCGTGTGAGTGTGAGTATGTTTGTACATGGGTGCGTGCGTACGTGTGCATGTGTGTGTGTGTGTGTGTGTGTGTGTGTGTGTGTGTGTGTGTGTGTGTGTGTGTGTGTGTGTGTGTGTGTGTGTGTGTGTGTGTGTGTGTGTGTGTGTGTGCGTGTGTGTGTGGGTGGTTTTTTTGCGTGGTTGCGTGCGTTTCTTTTTATGTTAGTGTGTGACTGTTTGTGTTTAATTTGTGACTGTGTGACTGTATATGTATGAGTGTGTGTGTGTGTGTGTGTGTGTGTGTGTGTGTGTGTGTGTGTGTGTGTGTGTGTGTGTGTGTGTGTGTGTGTGTGTGTGTGTGTGTGTGTGTGTGTGTGTGTGTGTGTGTGTGTGTGTGTGTGTGTGTTTGTTTGTTTGTGTGTTTATGTGTTTGTGTGTGTGTGGGTTTGTTCTTGTGTTCGTGCGTGCGTTTGTGCCTGTGTGTGCGCGTGTGTGTGAATGTGAATATTGTTGTACGTGCGTGTGAGTGTGTGTGTGTGTTTGTGTGTGTGTGTGTTATTGTGAGTATGCTTGTACGTGCGTGTGTGTGTGTGTGTGTGTTTGTGTGTGTGTGTGTGTGTGTGTGTGTGTGTGTGTGTGTGTGTGTGTGTGTGTGTGCGTGTGTGTGAGTATGTTTGTACGTGCGTGCGTGCCTATGTGTACGTGTGTTTATTTGTGAGTGTGTTACTTTTTTGTGAGTTTGTGACTGTGTGAATGTATGAGTGTGTGTTTGTGTTTGTTTTTATGTGTGTTTACTTGTATTCGTGCGTGAGTGTGTGCGCGTGTGCCTTTGTGCACATTTTTTGCGTGTGTGTGTGAGTGTGAGAATGTTTGTACGTGAGTATGTTTGTGTTTGTGTTTGTGTGCGTGTGCGTGTGTGTGTGTTAGTGTGTGTGTGTGTGTTTGTGTGTTTGTGTGAATGTGTGAGTGTGTTTGTGCGTGCCTGACTGATAAGATTTATCAACTGTACCATCGTAAGCAACACGCTCTAGATGAAAAGTAGACAAGGAATCCGTTGACCTATTGAGAGTCTAATCATTTGTGTGTATAAGTTAATAATATCAATAATAATAATGTTTTATTTCCAACTTAAAAGATACAGAAAATACGTTGTGTATACAGTTATTTACAATGCCAGAAAAAGGGGTATACTGAAGACATTTCATATGTATTTGCATACCCCTGTACAATTGCTTAGTATTAGTAAATTTGGTATATTTATTATATACACGTTTGGTAGTAAAGCATTTATTATAGCCCTTACATAAATTATGTTTACTACAGTATAGTATTTAAAGTCGGTCAGTTCAATCCTGAATATGCTTTTTTTGTTACAACTATCCCCGGTCCCCGTAATAGGTTGGTCATACAATAGACGATGTAGACGTCCTTGTAACAATAACTGATGTATTATGTACGAGTGAAGAATGTTTCTTGGTGATGGTGATATTAATTCCACGACCGGAACTTGGGTGTTACCATAATATCTTTCGGCGTTTACTCTTTAAAGGAGAAAGGTTGTAATGCATATGGACACCACACTGAAGCCATTTCTTCCATGCCCCAGATAGGTTGACCAGACTGTTGTTCGTTTGTGTTGCAGACGTCGCAATTGATGAGCAGGGTTACGTCGTTCCACCGAGACTGTCACGCCAACAAGAAGGTAATGCTTTGTGTGATGTAGTGTTAACATAGCTAGTATCATACATTCTTTGTGTGCATTTACTATATCGCATGCGCTAAGAAAATAGGATCACATAGATCTTAGAAGGGAAAATATAGCTAATGTAGGTCAACCAAATGTTCTCTATTTTGTTTTTTAGACGCCATCAACAATGAGGGTGGCTACGATCATCTCGTCAACGTGTATGAAATGATAAACCCTACCGCATAGAACAACGATTGGACTGACCAAGAAAGCTTGACCGTATAGGGCAAATACTTACTTAGATATGAAACAGCTTGAACATTTTCTTAAGCTTATAGTGTCCTTAACGAAATTATTACTAACGATTAACGTATACTAAATGTTCTGCTAATATTTACAAGTATCTGGTGTTCTCCAGCCTAGTTAGTTCATATATGATAGCTTTTATGAAGAAGAATATAATGTTAACTGTATATTGTAGCATGTCTAACAGTAACACGTATATGTATAATTGTTACATTTATTTCTACGTCTATATAGTTGTCATGGTGAAAATATCTGCAAATTGTGGACAAACCAGCCGTACAAGAAAACATTCGTTTTACCAAAGTAAAATAATATATATAACAAAATATGAAAACGTTCTTATATGTGTTTAATCAACCGAACTAGATATAAAACATATATTTGTGGATTGGTAAATCACTGATCATTATTTGCCGTAAGTTTTATAATATGTTCAAATGTAAATAACCAGCATTGTGTGCCGACACCAATTTCTACAATTTGTTATCCCATGTTTACGTTACCATAGGATACGAAGGGTTGGTTTTATTACAAGTTACAATATCTAGTATCATGATTGGACGGCATATTGGCAATACGGTTTTTACTGTTAGCATGCAACAACATTAAGCTTTTAAACAAAATCATGTGACTATGAGGAAACGTATGCGTGTAATGGGTAGTTTGTATAATGTATATAAATAGTGTCATGTGTTTAAGGTGTATCCATATAACATTAGAACATACGTTCAGGCTAGATGTACCTTCTGCCGACGAAGATCATTAGTTGATAACGTTCCACTGAAGAAGAGTATTCTGAATTGGAAATACTATTTCCAATTAATTAAGTATTAAGGCAATATAAAGCATGTAAGAATAATTTATGATAACATCACAACATTGCGGAATTTGACATCGTTTCTGCAATTATTTCTGTAATCACAATCTCCGATGGTTGTACAGTTGCTGTAAATGATGGTTTGCAAAAAAGGTCCTTTCAAAAAACCAGACAGCTTCAATGTAGTATCTTCCATGTTAGATTCCATATATATTGTACGTGTATGGTATTGTGGCAACAGGTGATAACATGGACATTTATTGCTTAATATATTGATGTGGGCACTGCAATATAATAATATGATTGTAGACCTACCAGCCACATGTCTTAAGAATGAGGAACGGCAGTTAGCTGAATAAAGGAAAGATAAGAAAGCAATGTATGGTAACCTTTATTGTCAACATGAGTAACTTTCCCTGCCTGGTTATTACAGCATAGAGAATCACTGATGATAACTACTCATTTTGTTGTTCAGACAATAAACTTCAAACAACACAATGGGGAGGTGCATTGTTTAGTTCTTATTCCGATAAGGCGACTTTGTCCGCAAAAGGACGGTGTTTAGGAATATGGACATGGTATATAGATTTGGTCATGAAACTGTCATGATAGACTTTTAGATATTTAATCCAGGAAAATATCGTATGACTTTGGTTTCAAAATTATGTTTTAATTGGTGGATTTCTAATTCAAACCATGATCACTATTTCGGTGTCTATACTATTTTTATTGTTGTTGATCAATGTGGAATCGATGTTGATATGTTCATGCTCGCTACAAGATTTTTGTCGGGACATGGTTGAAATAATATGTCAATATTAACCACACATACGGTATTATGTACCGCTTGGACACTTTCAAAAGCAAACAACTCGAGTAATTATGAGCAGACACCGTTTATCGCGAGTACAAGAACAAACTCCGATTATCACTGCTGACAATACGCTGTGTTTACAAAGAGCTGGTCCAAGTTAATTCGAACGAACAAACTATCCGTTCGCACATACGTACTTTTTCACTAAACAGTGCAGACCAGTTATATTAACACCAGTATTGTGTATGTTAAAATAATCACTATATACGTTAATAATACGCAGTGAACTAAATACCACATGACATTTGTCTTTGTTAAATAAAAGTGTAACAACTGTCTCGATGTGAGTTTTTACATGCTACGAGATGTCTAGTACATATATTATGCTAGATGAAAAATACTAGGCAATGGTCGCATCATAGTGTATATAACAATATTTTAGAAATCAAAGCGTGTATACCAGTAATGAATATAAAATGTGTAGCCGATAATATAATGTAGAAAACATGGATATAAAGAACATCACAACTAAATAATGTATGTTTTTAATACAAGTGTGTATCAATTCATACTGCTATAATTTCAGCAAGGTCAGTAAGTAACTATATTCATTCTTTTCGTCATCTCCTATAATATATAAGATTTACATTTTCATTTCAACAAACCTACTTCGTGCCCTCTATTATTGTGACCTTCCATTATCACTGAGTGCACTCACGACTACACTGCCGCCGTTGTTCGTGTGCTCTATCGTATGTTCCGATGAGTAGGTGCGTCGCTTGACTAACCGGTATCACAAACCGACGTTTTTGGTAAAACCATGTGCGCCGTGAACCTACACGGGTAAGTGAGTAAGCGAAGCCGATCAGGTGAAAGTTCACGTTGGATCGATCGATCGACAACTTGGTAGGAGCAGTAGTGTCGACAGTGTATCGAACGTAGGGGAAAGCCGGGCATAACCGCATACTGTTGTTGCGGTAAGACAGCACTCAATAATTAGTACTTAGGAAAGACACACATTCCGTGAGACGCCATATGACCTGCAATATGAAAGTTATGACGAAAGTGTGCTTTTGTCGTATTCTGTTGTTATTTTCATACTTAGCTATAGTGTGCGGTACACAATAACTATCTTAACATTTAGTATGTTTTATTGTAAAATAGGTAGTATATACTGTGTTTTTCTATCAACCATGCTTTGGGGCCCATCCGTATATAGATATGCGGTTGTGCCCCGTATACGGGCGGTCGTGTCCCGGTATATTATATTAATTAAAATGCACTCCGTACTTTACTGAACATTTATTTTATGTATCCGTTGATACATTTATTATTATATAGCATATATTAATGCTATATTCTATTAATTTTTCGCACACTATCGTATGTATAGTACCATGATCATGCTTAATTTGTATATGGGCCATATTTATCGTTATCATTAGTAAGGTGTTATAAATATTCATTTAAAATAAATGTATCTACTTTAACAAAAATCGTGTTATATCTTACATTATTTTATTATAACTTTTAGCAATATTATGTCAAATACTCTAGTTTCATATGTATCGTTAATAATTAGGCTTACGTACTCTGCGGAGCGCATTGGACATTATGTGAAGTTATGTTTAGAGTGTTCAACTTATCATTAAAAGTTATGTTTAGAGTGTTCAACTTATCATTAAAAGTTATGTTTAGAGTGTTCAACTTATCATTAAAAGAGGGAGTGGTTCCTTTTGAATGGAAAGAAGCAAACACCATACCATTAAATCATACCATTAATTAAAAAGGGTTCGACAAAATAAGTTAATTACACACCAATGAAATAAATCACTAAGTGGATAGACGAGGGATCACCAATATATATTATCTACCTAGATTTTCAGAAAGCTTTTGACAAAGTGCTGCATCAAAGATTACTACTTAGACTAAAAGCGCATATTATCGGGAACGGCATAATCGACTGGATAGAACAATGGCTGACTGACAGAAGACAGCATGCTGTGGTAGATGGGGAGGTTTCAAACTGGAAATCAGTTTTGAGTGTGGTACCACAAGGATCCGTATTAGAACCTTCATTATTCTTAATATATATCTATGACTTGGACGATAATATAACAAGCAATGTACTGACATTTGCGGATAAGACAAAAGCGTTTAGAAAGGTTAACAATGATGGTGACAAACAACATTTATAAAACGATCTAGACAAATTAGTTAAATGATCTGAAAATGGCAGATATTATTAAATTTTGGGAAACGTAAATGCCTACATACAGGACACGGGAACTTTAAACTGGGAGACAGTGTTCTAGATACTGTTGAAAAGGACTTTGGAGTTACAATAAGTGCTGATATGATAGTTTCATAGCAGTGTGGTATTGCAGCTTCAAAGGGTAATGAAATTATTGGGTTGATTAGGAGAATTATAACATACAAAAAATAAGGTAATTATGCCTCTGTATAAAGCAATAATTAGGCCTCATTTAGAGTATGGTATACAAGCTTGGAGACCATATCATGAGAAGGATATAGATCGCTTGAAAGAATGCAGAGAGGAACAATTAAAATTATTGCAGAACTGGGAGACCTAAATTATGAAGAACGACTGAAAGGATGTGGTTTAACAACCTTAGAGACAAGGCGGTTAAGAGGAGATCAAAGTGAAGTTTTTTAGGATATTGAATAGGAAATGAAAATATTTATAGTAATATTTTTGTCTCACTCAAGAAAGATGATAGAACTAAATTATATGAGGTAACATTAGTCAAGGATCAATGTAGGCGGGATATCAGGAAGTACTCGTTCTTACAGAGGACAATCAATGAATGGAACATATTATCTACACATTGTGTAACTGCTAGCAGCGTGAATATACATCTCAGGAGGGCGGGTTACGCATAGATTTAAAATCTTGGAGTCTCGATAAGTCAATTGTTTGTATTGCAGACGTCACCGTTGATGAGCAGGGTTACGTCGTTCCGCCGATACTCATACGCGAACGAAAAGGTGAAATTATGTATCCTAATATTTTGATGCATCTCAATTTAAGAGCCGTACAAAAAACAGTCATACTATTTCATTTGTTTGTGATAAAATAAGCAATAAGCAATAACCAAAATAGTCAACGCATTTAACGAACACTTTTCAAATATAGACCCAAAGTTAGCAATCAAAATAAATTGTACAAATAATTATAAAGAGTAATTGCTGAATGAATTGCCAAATAGTATTGTCAAGGAAGAAACTACCTGTGCATAAATAATTAATATCACCCAAAAAAATTAAATAGAAATGTGCTGGATATGATAACATATCAACACAATTGATGAAGCAATGTGTGGAAAGCATTCCCTTGCCTATGAAGGAAATGTTCAATTCTATGATACGATCTGGTATATTCCCCAATAATTCCAAAGTCTTTGAAAGATTGATTTATTTAGCTTTCTTGGAAAGTACTAATTGCATCCCAATACGGTTTTCGTAAACAATTCTCAACTGAATATGCAACTGTAGAATTATCTGACAGCATAGTAAACGCACTGAATGACACAGTTGTATTCATTGACCTTTTCGACACTTTAAACTATGGTATTATGGAATACAGGGGTCCCACGCACACTTTTTAAAAGCTATCTCGAAAGAAAACAGTTCGTTATTAGCAAAGAGCAGTTTGTTATTAATAAAGAGCAATTGTCTGGATACCAAAATACAATATGTGGAGTCCCATAGGGATCCATTCTAGGCCCATTACTATTATATATATATATATATATATATATATATATATATATATATATATATATATATATATATATATATATATATATATATATATATATAATATAACACACACACACACACACACACACACACACACACACACACACACACACACACACACACACACACATTTTATGCCATTACTATCAAACACTTCATTATGTTTACTGATGACACAAGTATACTCTTCAAAAACAAAGACCTCAATAGTCTTACAAATAATGTTAATACTGAACTGGTGAAAAATTCGCAATGGATAAATGCCAACAAACTTTCGCTTAATATAAACAAAACTATATGTATGCTATTTCAAAACACCCAAAGTCAAGTACACAATCGAGTGGACATTGTGCTAAGTGGTGATAAAATAGAAAATGTTAAACATAAATGTCTAAGTATCTGGATAGATAAAAACATAAACTGGAAAAAAATACAAATGAAAAATGCAAGAAAATGTCTCAAATATTAGCTATATCAAATAAAATCAAACCGCTACTACAATCCAGCACTTTAAAACAAATAAATATATATATATATATATATATATATATATATAATGCATTAAGTCAACCTCATCTGTCATATGGCCTAATTACATGGTACAGTAATATCCATTGAAATTAGCTAAAAATAACAGACTACATTGTTTTACTACTTATAACAATGCCCGAATTATCTCTTCACATATGTCACAAGAAATAATGAAATATACAGTCATGTTACCAGATAGATCAACAATATTCACTTAGGTGAAATCAGAACAGAAACTACAAAACAGGGATTGTGTTACAAACGGTATTCTATAATGTTGCATGTCTCAAATGTGCTTCACCTACCAATAACTAAACAGCAAAATCTTAAAAACATTATTATCAGCTCTTACTCAGAGGTGTGCTTAATAAGAAATTGTTATTAATGTTTGACCGTCAATGGTAATTCCTAATGTTAAATGTTTTTAATTATACTAATTTACCATAATAAATTGTAATTGATATGTACTAATTATACACACTAAACATATGTATGATTTAATTTTGGATTTTTTACATCATATATATATATATATTTATATATAAATAAATTTATATATATATATATATATTTATTTATATATAAATAAATTTATATATATATATATATATATATATATATATATATATATATATATATATATATATATATATATATATATATATATATATATATATATATATATATATATATATATATATATATATATATATATATATGTATATATAAATATATATATATATATAAAACAAATTTAAAAAATATATATATATATACAAACACACACACACACACACACACACACACACACACACACACACACACACACACACACACACACACACACACACATATTAGTTTGTGTGAAATCAGGCTCCGTGGTAACAGCGGATTAAACTGCATAATACTGATTACTTCAATAAAATATAGTGATAATATATTAGTATATTATTTCCAAAATCCATGTCATAATATGACAAACAACGCGCCCCCAGAAATTGAATGGCCCATCCCTGTTATGGCTGACATCCATTGTGCAGTGCCCGCAATAATCTAACAGGGCTTTCCCAGCGCATTCTACACTCACTGGAAAATATACAATACTAACTTGACTACGAAGTTCCACTAGTTAGAAGTATAATGGACACAATCCATCAGACCGCCTGCTCCTTCAACTACTTAGCCGAAAGTTTGCGTGTCGAGTTAGACGAGGGTGCAATCTACAATCGCTCTGGGAGACAAAATGGCCCAATCGTGCGAATGCTCTGTAAACACTCAACTCTGCATTCACTGCTGTAGTCACTGCCCTGTGGTCACTGCCCTGTGGTCACTGCCCTGTGGTCACTGCCCTGTAGTCACTGTCCTGTGGTCACTGCCCTGTGGTCACTGCCCTGTGGTCACTGCCCTGTGATGTTTGGAAGAAGACGAGGACGGCAAAGTCAGACGCTACTTGTTGTCCATCAAACATATTGACTTCATCATACCACTAATACTGACCGTTGTGCATGTCCTCCAAAGTCAGCTTCCTCTGACCACATTCATCGAGTCCAAACAGTGTAACCTCTGCGAAAGAGGCAACTACTACAAACGCCCAGCTGCTACAGGAAAACGCCGACCAAAAGAATGGAATGCATTCTTTGACAGAGTTGTAGAGCTAGCGGGAAGATTTGAGATTGAGGTGAGCAGGCCGCGAAATGATGGTAGTCATAGGCACCGCCTGTGAAAACGTGCCGGCTGATATAACTGACCAGCCAGTATTGGATGAGGGCAATATATCTGCCGTTCGAGGATCACTTGCTGCAGAAAATTGACATGCGATTAGTAGTAGCTCAGCATCACTACGTGGCACAGTACCTCACACCACGACAGCTTGTCCAGCTGTACGAAGTGTTCGAAGACAACATGTCATCTATGTCAACTACAACAAGGTGGGAGATGGTGAATGTCGCTGAGAGACCGAATACGCTCGATGGCTCGATACACGAAATTAATCTTGTCCTATACACTAACATGTGCACAACAGTCGTGATACTGTTCGTGATGTTTATTTCGACTGCAACAGCAGAGCGGCCATTTAGTGCCATGCCATGGTGCCAAAATGACAACTGAGCGTTTATCGGGATTGGAGCTTACGCATGTCCACAAGGACAAGACGTTGGACGCAGTTTTATTTTGACTTCAAAATGCCCCAGTTTGCTTAAAAAAGGATGTGTTCTTCCACATGAATTTATGCCTAGCTATGCCAATGTCTTGGCTAACAAAATAGCGTTTTGTTTTGGTGTGTTATATTCTTCGTTTATATTTGGAATTCGGTAAGCTCATCCAACAGTTAATATTTATTATAACTATATTGCACCAAACAGCTTCATCGCAATCTGCTCCCTTTTCTATTATTTTCCGTAAGCCTGAAAAGATTATGTAATACATCAAAATACCCCCTCCCCTTCTTCCTATTCGATCTCTCATAAACACTACTTATCATGTCAGTCCCAATTAACATATATTCTGTCTTTGTTGGCCCATGGTTCAGTTATACCTATTATGTGAGGGTCAATATCTTCTACCACAATCTTTAATTCATCTTTCTTATTTACTGTGCTTCTTGTTTTTAGACACGCTTATTTAAAATCAGCTTCGGAAATGTTTTCCGGACATTTTAGTGCTGATTTGTGGCCTTTTGTGCTGTTTGAGGCTAAGTAACCACCTCCGCACCTAGTTTAAAGAATGTTTACTACCAACAATTGTTTTGATGCAACCCATGCCGCTGTCGAATATTCATAAGAGTTCATCCGCAAACACTGCTCCACCCTTCCCAATAGGTTAAGCCCTTCCCACATGTCAGCCACACGAATCCAACTGTTCAACATAGCTGCGGAACAAGACAAGCGTGTTAATCGCCATCCTCTTGCAATTTCGATAACATTGACCGATGTTACCAATTACTGGTAAAATCCGTGTCATAATTATCTGCTCAACCCGTGACTGTATTGGTGTTCTGAATAACTACCTGTATGTTTTAACTATGGCAGTTGTGTCCTCCCTCTCTGCATTAGTTGTGCCTGTGTACACTATAATTTACCATCCCTTGCTAGGACCCAGGATTTTCTCCACCCTTTCCTTGATATCCTCAATTTTTGTCCTTAGGAAACAAACTACTACGTCGTCACCATTATTTAGAGCTTTGTCAGTTTGTCTAACTATCGAGTCCCATAAAACACCCTCGCTTTCCTCGTAATACCCTCTATCACTACATAATGGTACAGTTTTCGAAATGACCACTGACACTTGGGGAGTCCCCTAAAAACTACCTCCCCCCAGAAACAAATCTTCTTTTCAGGCACTATAATGGCTATTAGCGCCTATTTTTGTGAAAAGACTTGCTTGCTATCATAGCCACCTGTAGTTGTTTTACCAACTTAGGTTGAATGCACTTGTAAGTCGCTCTGGATACGAGCTACAAATACTACTACTATATTTAAAATAAAATCATAAATAATTATCACAACATCATATTTTAAAAAGTATTCAGATGTACTCTCTGTACCATTTATGAAATTAATGTAAAATCTGTATCATTTATGAAATTAACATCACGTATAAAAGCTTCTAGAAACTGTCGACAAAGGAGCAGTATGACATTATAAGTATTCTTATTTCAATGTTTCTCCTTTCGGGCATTTATCCAATATCATGTGTAAACTTAATATGTATATCTAATTTGTTTGATCTGTTCGAATAAACGTTTTTGAATCTGCGTACATTGAGCATGAGTACGAGTACATGACCCAGTAGGAGTACGAATACTTCAAACATGTACTTGAGTCCATCGGCCCCAGGTTTGTTTGGTTGCATATACAACTTGCAAGTTGACTTGTGAAAAGTTACGTAATAGTTGCACCAAAACACCACAGTATCAAACATTCAAATTAAATAATATACTACACAAAATCTATAGTATATGAATCTAGGCAATACACACATAATGATGGTGTGCATCAAAGTGCATCTCGTACAACATTTTTATAACAGAAAAAAAGCACTTTACAAATGTCCTTTTTCTCAACCCATAGTCGAAAGTGAGAACGTAAACATATTTACTTCACCATTATGCTGTTACCTACACAAATAAACAACTCTCAAGATTTTTTTTCACAAACATAATTAAATGCTAACACAAGGATAGACAATATAAGTAAACAACGAGTTTTCCAATGATAACAAACATAACGACATTTCGTTTATCTGTTAATCCGTTATAAAAAAACAATTTTCAGAAATCTCGATTTGCTATTGGTCGCTACTCGACGCCAGTAGCACGACTCTCAATCTCTAATTACCATCGCTAGGTGGTTTATGTAAACAAGCTGATTCTATACAACTCACACTATTTTCGATCACTAACAGTTACTTTACCTACGAACAGGCAACCAGTATCATCATGCCTTCCGAAACCAGAATGGAAATATAAACCCCACACATTACACGAACACAAAGTTAACGTCGATCCCAGGATGTCTAGCATTGACACCGACTCAAACGTTGAAATCACCGATGAAAAAGAGCCTTTCCTTTGGCAGTAAATGGTATTAAACAGTGTGTCGTGCAATAGATATACGTTCCATTACTTTACAGATATAATGAAACAATGCGCTGAGATCTTAAAATTGGAGCCTCCCTCTTCTGTTTCGGCTGGTTCTTGAGTGCATACGGCTTATGCTTACATATCATGCCAGTCCCCATTTGGAGGATTTTTTTTAACTTTAGTAGCATTTTTCATAAATCATCCCATAAATCCCCGGCTGATTGTGTACGCCCAAACCCACCTTTTCAAAGCTTTGAGGAGGGGCTTGAATATATATGTCACGACGTATTCAGTTCGATTGTACTATTCAAGCCAATATTTTAACAATGCTTTATGTGTTGTTCGTTTGTGTTGCAGACGTCATAATTGATGATCAAGGTTACGCCGTACCACCGAGAATATCACGCCAAGAAGAAGGTACTACTTTATGTGATGTTGTTTTTACTAAATATATTGTATTTTATACATTTGTAGTGCGTAATCACTGCAACGAATGCGCACCGCAATTATGACTGCATTAATCGAAGAAGAACAAACTTTACGTATATAGATCAACGCTGTGTTCTCTACTATGTTTTTCAGACGCCATCGAGAACGAGGGTGACTACGTTCATCCACCGACAGTTGCTGGCCAACAGGAACAAGCCAACGTGTATGACGTCATCAACCCTACCGCATAGGACAACGACCGGGATGACCAACGCTGTTTAAACAAACGAGTGAAAGGACGTATTTAGTTATCAGATAACTTCAACATGTTTAGCTTAGTATTAGCCCGAATGCCAACAGAAAAAAACTTGTTTAGTAACAAACATGCATTCCGCATGTAACTCTGTCTAATATAGAGGGTGTCCAACACTTTGGGAGCGAACTTAGCACGTCGGCTACTTAGCTGATGCGGCTACATTGCGCGTATAATCTACTTAAACAAATCTTCGATAGATTCATGCGTGATATATAAGTTACACGAGAGCCAGTTTGTTAGTAAGGTTAACTGAAATGCATCCCGTGTCAAGAACACATGGCACGTGATTTTTATAGAGAATATCAAATTAGTTAATACGCTTAGTTTGTGTGGTTTATGCATTTGTTCACCATGTCTAAGTAGCTGCACACGTGTGCGCGAATAAAACCACGCTCACACAAACTGATTTTAGTATCGTACTGTAAATGTTGCACATTATTTTCTGCAGGAAATGAACCTTGCAAACGTTGTAATTATTCCCAACGTATTTTCGCCTTTCTGAGCACGTTAATAATAATATTTAATACTCACTAACTGGATTAAAATTACATAAAGTACGAGTCAGTATGCTAGAATCACACCCACAACGAGTTAACTGAAGGTTGATATTTTTTATTAAATTGAAAGAGCACATTCAAGTAGGTGGTGTTCTTTGATGTAGTTAATTACATAGAGAATACAAATGAAGATATTTATAATATTTAAATGTTATATTTATAATATTTAAATGTTATTGCAACTGACAGAACACGATTCTACGTGAAATTTTAAAATTAGTTATTCCCAACTCTATCTAGCGATCATGGTGAAAATATCTGCAGATCGTGGCCAAACCAGCAGTACAGTAAGACAATGATTGCACATAACTAAACCTATGTACAGGAATGTCATGAACGTATAATATGAAAAAGTACTAGTGTTGTTTTAATTAACCGGACTTGAATTTAAAAATGTAAATTTGTTAACATGGTGTAGTAAATATGTTGGGGTGAATTATTTATATGTATCACACGTATTACTATATGTTCAAATGTAAATAGCATACATTTTGTTTTGCGCCTGCTTATTGATTTCTGAAATATTATATCATCTTCATCTTACTCTACGGTTTATGAAGGGTTGATTTTATTACAGTCACCGGATACAACATCCCATGCCAGGAATGTACGGCATGTGTGGCAATGTGTCAGTTGATGTGCTGTGCCATATGTATATTTAATACGCAATTTATCGCGTGTAGAAAAGCAAACTCTGTTTATCACCGCCACCTAAGCTGTGGCCACATAAAGTTGGTCCAAGTTATTCGAGCTAATTATTCGTGTCAACGATCTGTACTGTTTACATAGCGGTAACGTACTCAATAGGATACGTACTTTTAACCAAACATTACAGACCAATCAAGTCAACGTGACATCACTACAGTGAACATATCAAAGATTTAACTTAACGTTCATCCAACAATAAAACGGCTTCAGCCGAAACAATGCCGAAGTAATCAAATCAATGCACATGTGCTGTCGCATACAACATATTCTTGAAACCACAGCGTGCATACAATGTATAATATTATAAAATATGTTGTAGCCAATAAAACAACAGTGAAACATTAATAAAAAGGACGATACAAAATAAAACAATGTAACTAATATTAATGAAAGCGTGTATATGCCAGCTGCCCTTCTTGCTATGAGATTAAATATTTAGTTTTGCTAAACTGGGATCAATTGTTTTAACATGTCAATGCATTTATGGCATCAATTTGCTATTTACAAAAAAATGTCAGCCAGCAGCATCCGCTTGGTGGCTTTGTGTTCCATGGTCCGCCAGGTGGTGCTGTGCACAATCAGCAATGTATGCTGCATTGTTTTTACTGGAAATTTGCATACGTGTCAAACTGAGACATGTAGGCCAGCGCCACCTCGTACAGGAACCGGTACTGCGCCTGTAATACAATTGCATCAAACAATATGTTAAGTTGGACAAAATGATAACGAACACGGTTAGGGTTCATCGGCGTGAAGTCGGCGATATATTCGACTGCTAAGTTTATGGATGTGGAACGCAGGTTAATGGTGTAAGAGAGGGAAGAAAACAACCAGTTTTTCGACTCGTTGATCGGAACAAATAAATGGATGAAATAACTAAATGAACATTTGTTAGATTAGCTGGGGAAACGTATACGACCTATTACCAGCCAGACGATTTAACGAAGAAGTGTAATCATATTTGTCAATAACATGACGTGTGTAGTTATATTCTCAGTGACAGTTATACTCATTAGCAATGACTTCTACAGAACGAATCTACAACCTGAGACTTACGAGGTGTTTGATGAGTTGAGGGCGGTTGGTGCGGACGTGTTGAACAGCGTGGAAGATGTCCACCTCCTGCTCCACCTTCATGTGTTCGAGCACGTAGCTGGCTGCACACAGCAGTCCACAGCGACTCGCTCCGTCCCTGGCCGAGTAAATAAAAAAGAGGACTTGTCATCATCGTCTACCTGTTCCTCGCTATCGTTTTGGGGGAAACCGCATATCTTTAAAAGTGTATACATCATTCATGTCATGAAAGTGCTTCTAAAGTGTGTTTGTGTTAGTAATAATGCCAGCAACAAGTGTAAATGGATAACACCGATCCCTAAATCGAATGCCGGAGAAACTGGAAATATTGGTTAAGGCTGGTCAACGATAGAGTGGACAGATGTTTGAAACACCAACTTACGTGCAGTGGACGACAATCGGCCCGTTTCCGCTTTGTTGCTGCCACTTCTCGACGGCATCCAGCAAGTCCACGAGGACAGTCGTGTTGCTGGGCAGTGACGAGTCGTCACTCCAGGAGTGATTGAGTTGGAACTGCTTGATGACTGTCTCGCTGTTTTCCGACTAATGAGATGAAAAACAACATATTGTATCACTGACGTCTTTGGCACAACGGCACTTAGAACGTGTTTAGTTTTATCATATGAAGTACACTTAATTTGCATGCCATTAATGATATGAGAATTTTCTTTATTTACCCATATACTGTGTCCTTCTGGGTTATTAAATTAAACACAATAAAAACCATATGACGGCTACATGGTTTCAGTTAATGTAATGATAACTCACCCGACCATATTTGCTTAGTTTGAACTCTCGCACTGTCACGTTCGGATTTTCGGTGATGTCTGTTTGTACGACTTGGAACGGACCGTAGTGGCGCTTTGTAGCTGTTTCGTTTGGCCAGTAGATGGCGCATTCCTGAGTAAACGTAATTGACACATCTTTACAAACAACATCACCAACTATTTACAAAGTAGACTGCAATCGACGGATATACGTCTTTACGCAATTACGCGTTCATTGAAAATATTCATTGATCGCAGTGGACATATCCAAAATGAAATGTTAATTTTTAAGCTGTGCAGTGTTAGTGTAGGTAACATTTACTGTGGTTCTCGTTCTATTCAATATTGCACGCTATTCCTGCACTGGATGTCTTCAGGACCACCGTGTAGCTGCAATGTTCTGACGATGGTTTCATTGGTTCAATTTCAACCTAATAAATGGTGTGCAATGTTAGCTTTTCATCATTCAACATTAACTTCGTCCGAGTTATTCAGTGTTATCCAAGTTCCAATTTTTTTATTTATGTGATTTCGTATTCCAATTATGCTGCAGATATACCAACAGACAGGCACACCAAGAAACAAACGGCACAACCTAATGCCGGTCACCGACGTATATAATAATGAAGACATTAATTTTAATACATTGTTATTAAACATAACGGCCTATGGGCTATGCTAAAGAGAATATCTTAATACTGGCATAGCAATCCGCGAGAGGTCGATAGAAACATTGCGAGTATTGCACATACGTCGTCAGTGACGTCACTATCGTCGAGCATAACGACCGTGCGGGACTCGTGGTCATTTAACAACCTCCACATGTCAACAACGGTTGCCGCCATCGGTGACTGGGTGATGATGTAGGCGTTGCGCTCCTTATAGCCCTGAAAGAGTAGGTGTACGCAAACAGGTATGTCATATTGTGTCTATATATATATTCAATAAATAATTAAATAAATAAGTTAACATACGGGGCGTTTATGAGGAGGAAAATATATAATGCGCCTTTTGGCCGGGCGGCAGAAAAAGATCTTGACATAAGACTGGATGGGAAGAAACTGAACCAACGAGACAGCTTTGTATATTTGGGTGGAGTGTTCATTTTCCAATTACGTGTTCAATGCGCTTTTATTGCTTTGTAGCAGATTGGAAGAAACTGGTTCTCCGTTAGATCCGCCATTTTCACATCGGTACTTACATGTACATAGACGCCGTTGATGTAGTTGGTGCCTTCTTTCCAGGGAGTAACCAGGTACGGACGCTGATGGTCATCTAAATGTGAGTTGAACATGGTCATTTAAAATGCACGATTGCAAATATGAATAGCTATTTAGCAATGTCTTGCAAGGTGTAATAACCGAACGTGCGACCAGTTTATAGACCTTTACATATTATCTAACCAGTAACAATTGAAAAAAATGTATTACTAATGTTTAAATTATTGTTTAATGTCGAGTCACAAAGTGCCCTATACTCACCATCTTACACTATATATTTTCAAACCTAAATTAAATGTGATCATGATAACTACAGTAGTAATAAAATAGAGATCAAGAGATCCACACACCTGGAATAATCTCAATGAAGCGATTTTTTGCGACGTTATTTGGTTCGAGGGCAGCACACCTGGTGTTCTTACGAAGTGGCTTCAGAGCGTTGAGTCGCTGCAGAGGAAAATTATCCGGTAACAAATTAATTGTTTTAATATTTTGCATGCAACAATAGTGATTGTTTTGTATCGTTGTCACTAACACACCCAAAAACTCATAATTATCTAAGGCGACAGTGTTGATCATAAGTCAAGGGTTTTTGTATTTCTGATACAATTTAACACATGTTTGAATACCAATACAGTCATGTTGATGTTTTCGATTCCATATAATATAACTTTATCTAAAACAATAACTGTAGAGAAGGAAACCTCTAAGCGCAATACCTTAGTAGGCCTTTGCTGAGTAATTATCTAGATGCAGATAAGGTACACAAAACGTAAATACAACAAACCTCGAACTGATCGACGAGTTTACTGTTTCTACACAGTTCTTCAAACATTTGCCTCAGCTCGGAACACGGTATGACTGCGACCTCGTTGAACTCTATCAAGGCCTGGTAGACATATATGTACTGCTCCTGTGAAACAAATGTCCAAATGTAAGCACGATTTACAACTAGCCTATGTAATTTATAGTGTTTTCTTTAATATGATTAAACAACGTTTGGTTGAGGAGTTTCCATCGCCAAGTGAATTGGTACCATACGTTGCAATCAAACATCATGTTTTACCACTTTCTACAATGACAAAGGCATGCTATAACGGCTTCTCACCAGCGTCTGCACCATATTCATCCTTTGAGTCCTGAGCAGATTGACGCACTGGAAGACGTCAACTTTGCCTTCTGCCTTTGCCTGTTCGATGAGGATGTCGACGGCTATAAAAGTTCCCGTCCGTCCAACGCCCGCACTGTGCAAAACATAATAATAACATTACACAACAATGACGATTTTACATATTAATGGCATTATTCAACAATGAGGGTTTACATAATAATAACAGTATACAACAACAACGGTGTTACATAATAATGACATTATACAACAATGACGGTGTTACATAATAATTATATTACACAACAATGAAGGTGTTACATAATAATGACATTACACAACAATGATGATGTTACATAATAATAATATTACACAACTATGACGGTGTTACATCTTTTTTAACATTACACAACAATGAAGGTGTTACATAATATTAACATTACACAACAATGACGGTGTTACATAATAATAACATTACAAAAAAATTACGGTGTTACATGATAATAACATTACATAGCAATGAATGTTTTACACAATAATAATAATAACAACAACAAGTACCTACCTGCAACGGAGCAGAAATGTATTTTATTGCAACCCAAGTCAGGTTATGCAAACGTGAGGACAATATATTTCCTAACAAATGCCTGATACCTAGAATCTTCGCTGAGGCCAGATGGACTCGTCAACCCCCCGGTTTCACCTGCAGTGTACGACGAGAGGTCCGCGTTTCTCCGAGTCGAAGCCGTGCACCTTGCGGTGGAACGCCAGGAGAGGGTAGGCGTACTCCGGAGTCCCCTTGTCCGGCCAACAGGTGAAGTGTAACTGGCGCATTCGTCTCATCTTTTTCAACTTCTGTTTTATAACATAACAGCGTAGATGTTTTTCAGAATTTTGTCTGAAAAGTTTGCGAAATACATCTTATCAATGCAGCAGAATGATCCTGCATCCTTTTGTTCACTGAAATCCGTAAGAGCAAAACCTCAGCATCCAAGTGTTATGCCAGCACTTAGTTGGGATACGACGTAGGTTGATTGAAATAATATAGCACCTGCGACATCATACGGTATTGAATATTTATGTTTACATAAAAACAATTATTTGTTGCCCTAATTTATCATATGCTACATAATAATAAATGCTTATTATTATATTGCAGGATGTCTTTACATGTGAGTTTGTTCGCCAACTAACAAGAATCAGTGCTACAATGCATAGGTACGTAGCCAGCTGTTCAACGAGACCATTGATCACATACAACACATATTATGACAAGCAGTTCCCAATTCAGCTTTAGTCAAATAACTGACCTCATTCTTCAACGAAAACTTCCGAATCACATAATCAGCGAATTTCTCTTCGCTGATGCTCTCCACGACGAAACTGCCCCAGGTCTGCGGCTTTCCTTTCTCCGGCCAGTAGCGGCTACACTTTTCCTTCAAAGAAACAATAAAACAAGTAAATGTTACACAATTGTATTTAAACATATATTTGCACATTATTCATATATTGGCTCGTGTATTGCTTGGGGATTACATTCGGGAATTTGCTGAATTTGCCTTCTCGTTAAAGTTATTAAGTATTTATAATTGCCTGGCTTTTATCTATGGATCGTTTCCGACGGATCTGACTACGATGCTACCACCCCAGGATATGATAAACATTAATTTTTGCCCACGTTTGGCATAATGCTCGTTCCCTGGTATAACCAGCACAAATAATTGATCAAATGTTTATTGTCCCATCTGATAAGCCACATATCCAACTTCCTTCCAATGTTTCCAATGTCTTACATTATAGTTGGGTTTGATAGACCGCTGGTCCAGCGCTGCGAAGATTGTTTAAGTTTTATTGTTGAAAACGCTATATTGACAGTATGTGTTTTTCTCATAAATATATTAACAACGAACATGATCAATATCAATAACTGTTACTAAAAACATTAAACATGTTTCTTCAAACACAAATAATTTCTAGAGACACCTTCCTTTAAAGTACGTATTAAAACTACTCGGTGAAACCCGTTACAAGTTCACACGCCCCAGGTGTATTGTTGTATGATTACATTTGTATTGTTTTGATTGATTAAACTTATAAACCAAAGAAATGTTTTATCCGCCCTACCAAGTGTGAAGTGGTTCACGTCGCAATTATCAACTTCTCCCTATATCCGTCTGTAATAGTTTGTGTACTGTTGACTACAGTACCCTATTGCATTCATGTGCACGTAGTGTAATAATCGTTTGTTTGGTACGTCCACCACCTGATTTGTAGTCACACGAGTTGATGGTATATATCTGGCTGACGGTGAAGTAGGGTTTCAGATGCAGTATTACTAGAACAATATGGAAAACTTGAATGATGATACACCATACCTACTTGCGATATATCATTATGGTACGACGAAGTATATACGATATTCAGCACAAGCATATGCCGCGAATTGTTTGGATTTGTGTTACTTACTTTGCCCATTTCAACGAGGTTTGCCAGCATCACGATCGTGTTCGACTTCTCCTGCCAGATCATGCTAAACATATCTTCGATGTTCCAGTCACGTGGACCTGTTCATGGAAAATACGACATCATCTCGATGCAACCATGAAAGGTTAATAATTAATGCACTAATAGTTGCATGATTATTTATGTAAACGATATCTTCATTTGCCCGCGTTCCAGCAATAGTGAAAATAGAGTGCAACACTATTAATGTTGATTTCAATTCGAAGCTCAGCAATCATTAGGTTACCTTGGCAGGCGATGTAGGCATTCTTCTTATCGTCATATCCCTACAAAATAAAGTATCATTAATTTAAAAGTAAACATGATCATAACACTTGATATCCATTTGTTTACTTCACGCTTTAATTTCATATATTACATGTACTCATTACACAATTTTCAAACGTTTATTGTAAACGGTGTATGAGGGTATAAAACATGTTGATGTTACAAAAATAATTCGTGTAGCCAAACAAATGTATAACCAAAACGTACACACCTTAAAAATAATGCTAAATGATGTGACATTCATTTACTACAATAGACAGAGGAAAATACATTTGAGTCATGATACACACTAAAATGTCCTCCGGTGCTCATATAAATGAGGTTGTGAATAAGGCAACAAAGATGACAACATTTAGTTAGAAGTAAATGCATTTTATTCTATCCTACCACATATATGTCTATGTCTATGAAAATGTTAACTTATAGAAATTTATTTGACTTATATTGGTACACAGGCGTTTGCGGTGGGATATGGTTGACGTTTATAACACGTTGCATGGAATATATGGCAGTGAACGTTTGCCAATGTTGTTGAAATGTGATGATGTATAAAATATATATATACATTCAATGTATTCACCCAAAGGGCAAATTTTATTTTAATTAATGTTAATACCACCTTTGTGAATTCTGCTCAAAGCAGGTTAAAAGCAGATATTAATTGACCATGGATCAGCTGTAATTACTATAACCAGACATTCTATATCACAAACATAATCAAAAGAAAATATTATCCGTGAACAACGTGAACGGATCCTCCGACCAGTAACATCCTGTGATATAACAGGACAAAGAAAACAGATTTTATGTTGTACTAAATGCGTAAAAAAATCATAACAAGCGTCACGGTTCAAAATACTCTTCTTCTGCCTAATTTTTGAACCTCGCGGTGTATTGGTGTAGTGTAATAACCCATATGGAACATGATATGCCAACATTAATTTATTTGGGTGGTACTCATCCCCTTGGAAGTATATGAACTGACTGATTGGTTAACGTGTAATAAGTTCTCTGACTGACCATCGTTAACAAGTAATATGTACCCCGACTGAACATCTTTAACAAGTACTAAGTATCCTGACTGACCATCGTAAACAAGGTATACATATTCTGACTGACCATCATTAACAAGTAATATGTACCTTGACTGACCATCGTTAACAAGTAACATGTACCTTGACTGATCATTGTTAACAAGGAGTAGGTAGCCTGACTGACCATAATGTGATTGGCGTTGACGTAGTCACTTTGGCCGGTTTCTGCCGAAAGCACGACACGTGTATGGTCATCTACGAAAAAAAAACGACGAATGCTTACTACTGTATCAAAATGGTCTTAAAATAGCTGGTGTGCTATGACGACAAATCTGCAGAGATGTTCATAGTGTTTTGATTGTGCAGACCTGTATGACGTTCCTATGTTAGTAGTTCGAATTGTCCTGTATTTGTATTATGTGCTTTATATATCCATTGTTACATACTATTTTTCTGACATACAAACATACATACAATATGTACGTATGCTAAACACACCTTCTGAATAAGAAGGTGTGGTTGAATAAAACAGTGCAGCAGCTTGTGCAACTCCGTACATCTCAATTGCGTTACTATGTAGAACATGTAACTCCTAACAAAAGCGTACTTCAGGATAAACATGTTTGTAACTCTATACGTCATACTCACACGCTATGATGTTAAGAAACCTGTTCCTGGATTTGTGCTCGGGTTTCTTAGCCGCTTCGCACTTTGCGTGGACGCCATAAGGCAGATCCTGTAATAGAATATAATAGTTTGTTCATGTCATAATTCTTGTTCAACTGTCAGAACAACTGTAGACAATGCAGTAACAATACATTCATCGTGCGATGTTACGAATGGACAATGTACTAACTAAATATTATTATATACATTGCAATACTTACTCCTGAATATTGTAAGTGTTGAGAACGAAGCACCCCAATTTTACCATGGTGTTATGTCAATATTATTTATTGTATTTATATCTTAAATAAACGTATTTGTATGGAAATATTAATATTGTACAGATAAAGACAGTGCGTCTTCCGAGCAACTCACGGCGAACTCCTTCTCGAAGCCGTCGTGTCGCCTCTTGTCCTCGACGTAGGAGGCCAGGACACCGGTTGTGACGCCGTGTTTCACCTGCTGCGTGTTGGCGTAAATCACCGTGGAACTTTCAGCCTGGTCCACATTCTGGTTTCCTTCCTCTTCTTCAACCGCAATCCCATCATCGAAAGCAACGTTCTCTTCTCCGGGACCTGTTTACATATCATATCGACACAAGTCAACCTCCGTCATGTTTGTTAAACTTGAACGATGGTCAGAGAATAAATAAAAAATTTAGTTTATGTTTTAACCGTTTAAATGCTATAAGCCATCATCCCGCTAATCCTTGACAGATCCCACATTTGATATTCGAATTAACTGTTGAAGAAACATACCTTTTTGAATCGGTCAAATAAGGTAGATATTGTCCTCATAGATGGTTAATATGTTGTTTGTTTATTTTAAACGCACACTACTTACATGATTTGTCGGGATTCTTGAAACGAACGATGTTGCCTGTGGTTTTCTGCTGTTGCTCGGCCCGTCGTCGTCTGAAACACATTATATAGGAATTTTGCATTTAACAAGAGTATTACTAATACATTATATATCAATTGTACATTCAGTAAGAGTATTGCTGATCCATCAACATTATGTCAGTAGCATTGCCGTAATCTTTACTACAATCGGCATGAGTAGCAGGGGCTGTGAAGAGCAACAACAATAACTACAACAACAACAACACAAGCAATATATAGGCATACAAACACAGACACATAAACAACAACATGAAACATTAGTATCATCAGCAATATAATAGACAACGGCTTTTTGGCCCTGGTCAATGGTTTTTGAGGGTGTATGCGTTGTATGTGCGTGCGTGTGCGCACATGTGCGCTCGTGAGTGCGTGCGTGCGTGCGTGCGTGCGTGCGTGTGTGTGTCGATGTACGTGGTCTAATCTCCTCAAAGTATATTAAAACGAATGTGAAGTAATTGAAAGAACAGTCACGTAATCTAAGCCAATAATAGCGTCTACTTGAGAAGAACGATGCTAACGACGACAATGACGCCAGCAATGACGATGATGATAACCACCGCCACTCCAGCTGTACCGCCCGCCCCTAGACCTCCGCCAGTCTGCGCCTTGCCCTTGTCCGCAACAGTTTGGGTAGTCGTCGTCGTCGTCGTCGTCGTCGTTGTAGCTGCAGAACATTGAAACTGAAGAGTGTTCAACTTATCATTAAAAGAGGGAGTTGTTCCGTTTGAATGGAAAGAAGCAAACATCATACCAATATTAAAAAAGGGTTCGAGAAATAAGTCGGAGAATTACAGACCAGTGAGTTTAACGTCGATGATTTTTAAATTATTTGAAAGGTTAATTAAAGACCATATGGTGGAATTCATTGTTAGGCGTAAATGACTAAATTCATCTCAACATAGATTCCTAAAAGCGAGGTCATGCTTAACAAATATGTTATGTTTTTTGGAAGAAATCACCAAGTGGATAGACGAGAGATCGGCAGTAGATAGTATCTACTTAGATATTCAGAAAGCTTTTGACAAAGTTCCACATCAAAGATTACTATATGAATTAAAAGCCCATGGTATCGGGGATGGCATAACTGACTGACTGGATATAACAATGGCTAACTGACAGAAGACAGCATGTTGTAGTAGATCGAGAAGTTTCAAACTGGAAATCAGTTTTGAGTGGGGTACCACAAGAATCAGTATTAGGACCTTTATTATTCTTAATATATATCAATGACTTGGACGACAATATAACAAGTAACGAACTCAAATTTGAAGATGACACAAAAGTGTTTAGAAAGGTTAACACTGGTGGTGACAAACAACATTTATAAAACGATCTAGACAAATTAGTGAAATGGTCTGAGAAATGGCAGATGTTGGTCAATTTTGGGAAATGTAAATGCCTACATACCGGAGATGGGAACTATAAAAATGTAAACTATAAAATGGGAGATACTGTTCTGGGTACTACTGTAAAAAAAGGACTTAGGAGTTACAATAAATGCTGATATGAAAGTTTAAGAGCAGTGTTGTATAGCAGCTTCAAAGGGTAATCAAATTCTTGGGTTGATTATGAGAAAATAACTTACAATGATAAAAAGCTAATTATACTTATGTATAAAGCAATAGTTAGACCTCATTTAGAATACTGTATACAAGCTTGGAGACCGTGTGGTAAGAAGGATATAGGTACCGTTGAACGCATAAAGAGAAGAGCAACTAAAATTATTCCAGAACTGAGATACGTTAGTTGTCAAGAACGCTTGAAAGAATGTGGTTTAGCAACTCTAGAGAAAAGGAGGTTAAGAGGAGATCAGATTGAAGTGTTAAGATATTGAATGGGTATGAAAATATTGATAGAAACATGTTTTTCTCTCTCAAGAAAGATAGCAGAACTAGAGTATATGAGGTAAAGTTAGTAAAGGATAAATGTAGATTGGATATCAGGAAGTACTCATTCTCACAGA
>BSQZ01000001.1:25261499-25351499 GCA_033239005.1 Lamellibrachia satsuma | reverse complement strand
AATTTTAATTTTAATTTTAATTTTAATTTTAATTTTAATTTTAATTTTAATTTTAATTTTAATTTTAATTTTAATTTTAATTTTAATTTTAATTTTAATTTTAATTTTAATTTTAATTTTAATTTTAATTTTAATTTTAATTTTAATTTTTATTTTTATTTTTATTTTTATTTTTATTTTTATTTAAAATTCAATGAAAACCCAGGGAAAACTCAACATATCGCTGACGTGGCGGTTATTGAGTGCGGTATCAATGAATGAGCGAGCTAATCAATCAGGGTTCAGTACGTTATCGGTGAATGGCATAAAGAGCTGTGGTTCGTCGGTTATAGTTTCATACATAAAAAGTTATGCATATGAGTTTCATAAAAAAATCGTGGATGATTAATGAGGTAAGGAGGCTGAATGGCTCGTGTGTCCATCTGGAGGGAGGTGGGTAGACGCTCGCGGGGCATACTGCTGACGTGGCGGTTAGTTTGGAAAAACTCAGGAAAAAAAACCCACTTTAAGAATAAACAAATATGCAAATGAGTTTCATTCATAAAAATCGTGCACGATTATTGAGGTAAGGGGGTGATTGGCTCGTGGGTCTATCCGGAGGGAGTAGGGTATATGCTCGCGTTTCACGGAATGCAGCGGGCTACATACCATGTTAGGAATGCGGTCGTGTTGTATTCCGTAATATGACACCGCTCTACTGCGTTGCCGAAAGGACGCATTAAGGCGATACTAACAGCTGCACTAGTGGATTTTGGTACTCGGGAAATGCGCGTTTTAAATAACCTGGCTATATGTAGTCATATTAGCGTTGTAGTTAAAGCGCTGGTTCGCCCACTGGATGTATGCAAGTCATTTGCACAATACTGTGCAGTAATTTATTCGATGCCAGCTATGATGAAATTCGGGTTTATTTTATTTTTTATGTTATTTTTGTCTTTCTCTAAGAAGAGTAGACCACATGACGTCTTGTCTGCATAAATAATAAAGACAGCTGGGTATACATCAACGAGTTGACCTGTATGCGTACATCTAACATATTTAGGGTATTGGTTATCGTATGAATTATACATAGCACGAGTAATGAGAAAGAGTACCGATTTGTCTAAGAAAATACCGCTTTTATATGTATTTTGTCACACTTAGTTACGTATGTAATGCTTTTAAGCTAAGTGTTTACCACATTTATCTGCATGTTAACACTTTTAAGCTAAGTAAATATCACTTTTATTTGTATGTTAACACATTTTAGCTACGTAATTGCCACGCTTGGCTGTGTGTTACCGCTTTTAGCATATTAAGTATCACTTTTAATTGTATGTTAACGCTTTTAAGCTAAGAAATTACCACATTTAGCTGTATGTTAGCGATTTTAAGCTAATTATTTACCATATTTACCTGCATGTTAACGGTTTTAAGCTAAGCAAATATAACTTTTAGCTAAGTAATTAGCATTTTAGCAAAGTAAGTACCATATTTAGTTGCATGTTAACGCTTTTAAGTTAAGTAATTACCACATATGTTTAGCTAATAAATGACCACATTTAGCTGTATGTTAGCGTTTTTTAGCTAAGTAATTACCACATTTAGCTGTATGTTAGCGCTTTAACAAAATAATTACCACATTTAGTTGTGTGTTAACGCTTTTAAGCTAAGTACATACCACATTTAGCTGTATGTTAATGCTTTTTAACTAAGTAATTATCGCATTTAGCTGTGTGTTAACGTTTTTTAGCTAAGTAATGACCACATTTAGCCGTATGTTAACCCTTTTTAGCTAAGGAACTACCATATTTAGCTGTATGTTACTGCTTTTTAACTAAGTAATTACCACATTTAGCTGTATGTTAACGCTTTTTAACTAAGTAATTATCGCATTTCGTTGCATGTTAACACTTTGAAACGAAGTATTTACCACATTCACCTGTATGCTAAGGTACTCGGGAAATACGCGTGATAAATAACACGGTTTTCTGTAGTGATATTAGCATTGTTGTTAAAGCGTTGGTTGGCACACTGGACGTATGCAAGTCTGAACAAGTTTAATGATAAGCCAGTGGACTGTGGACTCCGGTTGCCTTAGCAACGAACGAGGTGCGGCTAGTGCATATTATTCCAAAAGTATATTGTTCTTCTTTATTTACCGTCTCTCCTACCTCCAGCCACATCACTGCTCCGTACACGCTGCCTCAAACATACAGTCCTCTGTCTCTACTACCTCCAGCCACATTCTGACGCATTACACATTGCCTCCACCATAGAGTCCTCTGTCTCTCCTACCTCCAGCCACATCATGGCTTCCGATACATTGCGTCCACCATACTATCCTCTGTATCTCCTACATACAGCCACATCATTGCTCCTGATACATTGCCCCCACTGTCTCTCCTACATACAGCCACATCATTGCTCCTGATACATTGCCCCCACCATTCAGTCTTCTTTCTCTCCTATTTCCAACCACATCCTGGCTCCTTACACACTACCTCCACCATTCAGTCTTCTGTCTCTTCTACCACTAGCCACATCCTGGCTACTTACACACTGCCTCCACCATACTGTCCTCTGTCTCTCCTACCACTAGCCACATCATGGCTTCTTACACACTGCCTCCGCCATACAGTCTTCCGTCTCTACTACCTCCAACCACATCCCTGCTCCTTACACACTGCCTCCACCATATATTCCTCCGTCTCTACTACCTCCAACCAAATCCTGCCTCTTTACACATTGCCTGCACCATATATTCCTCTGTCTCTCCTACCTCCAGCCACATCCTGGCTACTTACACACTCCCTCCAACATACAATCCACTGTCTTTCCTCTTACCTCCAGCCACATCCCTTCTCCTTACATACTGCCTCCGCCATACAGTCCTCTGTTTCTCCTACCTCCAGCCACATCCTGGCTCCTGATACATTGCGCCCTTCATACAGTCCTCTGTCTCGTCTACCTCCAGCCACATCCTGGCTCCTGATACATTGCGTCCATCATACAATCCTCCTCTGTTGCTCCTACCTCCAGCCACATCCTGGCTCCTGATACATTGCGTCCACCCAACTGTACTCTGTCTCTCCTACCATTAGCCACATCCTGACAACTTACACATTACCTCCACCATACAGTCAACTGTCTTTCCTACCTCCAGCCATATCCCTGCTCCTTACACACTGCCTCCGCCATACAGTCCTCCGTCTCTACTACCTCCAACCAAATCCTGGCTATTTACACATTGCCTACACCATACAGTCCTCTGTCTCTCCTACCTCCAGCCACATCCTAGCTACTTACACACTGCCTCCTCCATACAGTCCACATACTTTTATGTATTGTAGGTCAAAATACCTACAACTTTATGTATTGTAAGTCCAAGGACCTACAACTTTATGTACTGTAGGTCCAAAGACCTGCTACTTTATGTTTTGTAGGTTCAAGGACCTACAACTTTATGAATTGTAGGTCCAAGGACCTACAACTTTATGTATTGTAGGTCCAAATACCTGCTACTTTATGTATTGTATGTCCAAGGACATACAACTTTGTGTATTGTAGGTCCAAATACCTAAAACTTTATGTATTGTAGGTCCAAGGACCTACAACTTTATTTACTATAGGTCCAAAGACCTGCTACTTTATGTTTTGTGGGTTCAAGGACCTACAACTTCATGTATTGGAGGTCAAAAGACCTGCTACTTTATGTATTGCAGGTCCAAAGACCTGCTACTTTAAGGTCCAAAAACATACATCTTTTTGTATTGTAAGTCCAAAGACCTACAACTTATTGTAGGTCCAAAAACAAGACTTGCTACTTTATGTATTGTAGGTCCAAATACCTACCACTTTATGTATTGTATGTCCAAAGACCTACAACTTTACGTATTGTAGGTCCAAAGACCTACTACTTTATGTATCGTAGGTCCAAACACCTGCTACTTTATGTATTGTAGGTCCAAAGACCTGCTAATTTATGTATTGTAGGTCAAAGGACCTACAACTTTATGTATTGTAGGTCCAAGGACGTACAACTTTATGTATTGTAGGTCCTAAAACCTACAACTTTATGTATTGTATGTCCAAGGACCTACAACTTTATGTATTGGAGGTCCAAAGACCTGCTACTTTATGCGTTGTAGGTCCAAAGACCTGCTACTTTATGTATTGTAGGTCCAAGGACCTACAACTTTATGTATTGTAGGTCCAAATGCCTACAACTTTATGTATTGTAGGTCCAAGGACCTACAACTTTATGTACTGTAGGTCCAAAGACCTGCTACTTTATGTATTGTAGGTCCAAAAACATATATATTTTAGTATTGTAGGCCCAAAGACCTACAACTTTATGTTTTGTATATATACCTTCTGTTCACACCTCATATATATTTTACACACGACATATGTATTCTATTTAATCAAAGGAATGGAACGTGTTGTCATATTCCTACGAGTGACCTCCATAGTTGAAAGGGAACCCGTAGTCAATGATATTGGACATAGTGGACAATAGTAGCCATTGTCATGTAAATATCTTATATACCACCACCACCACCCCGCACGCACTATATAGATGTACTGAGGGTCCGTCCCCTCTCAGTTGTAGACGCATGTCCGCCAATTTGTTAGTTTGTCCATCATTTTTTTTAGTTTGTCCATCATTTTTTTTTTAGTTTGTCCGCCATTTTGTTAGTTTTGTCCATAATTTTTTGTTATTTCGTCCGCCATTTTATTAGTTTGTCCACCGTTTTGTTAGTTTTGTCCATCATTTTTGTTAGTTTGTCTGCCATTTTGTTAGTTTGTCCACCATTTTGTTAGTTTTTCCGCCATTTTGTTAGTTTTGTCCATCATTTTTGTTAGTTTGTCCGCCATTTTGTTAATTTGTCCATCATTTTTGTTAGTTTGTCCGCCATTTTGTTAGTTTGTCCATCATTTTTGTTAGTTTGTCCGCCATTTTGTTTGTTTGTCCACCGTTTTGTTAGTTTTGACCATTATTTTGTTAGTTTGTCCGCCATTTTGTTAGTTTTGTCCATAATTTTTTTTTAGTTTGTCCGCCATTTTATTAGTTTGTCCACCGTTTTGTTAGTTTTGTCCATCATTTTTGTTAGTTTGTCTGCCATTTTGTTAGTTTGTCCGCCATTTTGTTAGTTTGTCCATAATTTTTTTAATTTGTCCGCCATTTTGTTAGTTTGTCCGCCATTTTGTGAGTTTTGTCTATCATTTTTGTTAGTTTGTCCGCTATTTTGTTAGTTTGTCCGCCATTTTGTTAGTTTGTCCGCCATTTTGTTAGTTTTGTCCATCATTTTTGTTAGTTTGTCCGCCATTTTGTTAGTTTTTCCGCCATTTTGTTAGTTTGTCCATAATTTTTTTTTAGTTTGTCCACCGTTTTGCTAGTTTTGTCCATTACTGGTAGCGTTATGCAAACAGCACTATCTCGATGCAGTCTATCTAGGGTTATACAACCGACAACAGGTTGGGGTTACACCTTTTTGCAGGCTCTCTAGGGTTATACAACTTACAACAAGTTGGGGTTACACCGTTAGGGTTAGGGTTAGGGTGGCAGCTAGAATTTCTGATACATACCTAGATCCATAGAGAAGTAGTGAGTCGAATGTAGCAATTACATTCTGGTTTCCACACCTCACCACCCCACCATAGAGCAATGAGACGAGTATAGCCATCTGACCACCCTCCATAGAGTAATGAGACGAGTATAGCCATCCGACCACCCGACGCACGCTTGGTGTTGTATTCCCGATAGTGACACCCCTCTACACATGGACAAGCTCCACACAGTAGTAGTGAGTCGTGTGTAGCCATTACCTTCTGGTTCCCACACCTCACTGCCCCCACCATAGAGTAATGAGACGAGCATAGCCATCTGACCACCCTCCTTAGAGTAATGAGACGAGTATAGCCATCTCATCACCCCCACGCCCGCACGGCCTTCACCTTCTGTCTATAGACCTGAACATATTTGACACCACCCCACACTATATAGTCGTGCACAAACATCCATAAAGACAGAGACATTGAAGTTAGGGTTAGTTATGGGTTAGGGTTATGATGTCAATGTATAAGAGCGAGGGTTAGGGTTTCGGTTTAAGGTTAGGATTAGGGTTAGCTAGGCGCTCAGGAGTTAGGGTTAGCCCAGTCGCCAGAGGGCGCTGATACAGTCGCCAGGGAGGGCAAGGGCGCGCGATTACAGGAAAAAGGTGCATTACGCGGAAAAAGGTGTATTACCATCTCCGCGCGCGCCCTTGCGCTCCCTAGCGACTGTATCAGCGCCCTCTGGCGACTGGAGCTAAACCTAACCCCTCAGCGCCTTGCTAACCCTAATCCTAACCTTAAACCGAAACCCTAACCCTCGCTCTTATACATTGACATCATAACCCTAAGCCATGATGAACAAACTAAAAAATACTAAAATATATATGTTTTTGGACCTACAATACATAAAGTAGCAGGTCTTTGGACCTACAATACATAAAGTTGTAGGTCCTTCGACCTACAATACATAAAGTTGTAGGTATTTGGACCTACAATACATAAAGTTGTAGGTCCTTGGACCTATAATATATAAAGTAGCAGGTCTTTGGACTTACAATACATAAAGTAGCAGGTCTTTGGACCTACAATACATAAAGTAGCAGGTCTTTGGACCTCCAATACATAAAGTTGTAGGTCCTTGGACATACAATACATAAAGTTGTAGGTATTTGGACCTACAATACATAAAGTTGTACGTCCTTGGACCTACAATACATAAAGTTGTAGGTCCTTTAACCTACAATACATAAATTAGCAGGTCTTTGGACCTACAATACATAAAATAGCAGGTCTTTGGACCTACAATACATAAAGTAGCAGGTCTTTGGACTTACAATACATAAAGTTGTAGGTCTTTGGACATACAATACATAAAGTGGTAGGTATTTGGACCTACAATACATAAAGTTGTAGGTCCTTGGACCTACAATACATAAAGTAGCAAGTCTTGTTTTTGGACCTACAATAAGTTGTAGGTCTTTGGACCTACAATACAAAAAGATGTATGTTTTTGAACCTACAATACTTAAAGTAGCAGGTCTTTGGACCTGCAATACATAAAGTTGTAGGTCCTTGGACCTACAATACATAAAATTGTAGGTATTTGGACCTACAATACATAAAGTTGTAGGTCCTTGGACCTACAGTATATAAAGTAGCAGGTCTTTGGACTTACAATACATAAAGTAGCAGGTCTTTGGACCTACAATACATAAAGTACCAGGTCTTTGGACCTCCAATACATAAAGTTGTAGGTCCTTGGACATACAATACATAAAGTTGTAGGTATTTGGACCTACAATACATAAAGTTGTAGGTCCTTGGACCTATAATATATAAAGTAGCAGGTCTTTGGACTTACAATACATAAAGTAGCAGGTCTTTGGACCTACAATACATAAAGTAGCAGGTCTTTGGACCTCCAATACATAAAGTTGTAGGTCCTTGGACATACAATACATAAAGTTGTAGGTATTTGGACCTACAATACATAAAGTTGTACGTCCTTGGACCTACAATACATAAAGTTGTAGGTCCTTTATCCTACAATACATAAATTAGCAGGTCTTTGGACCTACAATACATAAAATAGCAGGTATTTGGACCTACAATACATAAAGTAGCAGGTCTTTGGACTTACAATACATAAAGTTGTAGGTCTTTGGACATACAATACATAAAGTGGTAGGTATTTGGACCTACAATACATAAAGTTGTAGGTCCTTGGAACTACAATACAGGAAAGTATGTGGACTGTATGGAGGAGGCAGTGTGTAAGTAGCTAGGATGTGGCTGGAGGTAGGAGAGACAGAGGACTGTATGGTGTAGGCAATGTGTAAAGAGCCAGGATTTGGTTGGAGGTAGTAGAGACGGAGGACTGTATGGCGGAGGCAGTGTGTAAGGAGCAGGGATATGGCTGGAGGCTAGTTCCTTAGCTAAAAATGGTTAACATACGGCTAAATGTGGTCATTACTTAGCTAAAAACGTTAACACACAGCTAAATGCGGTAATTACTTAGTTAAAAAGCATTAACATACAGCTAAATGTGGTAAGTACTTAGCTTAAAAGCGTTAACACACAACTAAATGTGGTAATTATTTAGTTAAAGCGCTAACATACAGCTAAATGTGGTAATTACTTAGCTAAAAAATGCTAACATACAGCTAAATGTGGTCATTTATTAGCTAAACATATGTGGTAATTACTTAACTTAAAAGCGTTAACTTGCAACTAAATATGGTACTTACTTTGCTAAAATGCTAATTACTTAGCTAAAAGTTATATTTGCTTAGCTTAAAACCGTTAACATGCAGGTAAATATGGTAAATAATTAGCTTAAAATCGCTAAAATACAGCTAAATGTGGTAATTTCTTAGCTTAAAAGCGTTAACATATAATTAAAAGTGATACTTAATATGCTAAAAGCGGTAACACACAGCCAAGCGTGGCAATTACGTAACTAAAATGAAAACTAAAACTAAAAACTAAAATTACATACGTAACTAAGTGTGACAAAATACATATAAAAGCGGTATTTTCTTAGACAAATCGGTACTCTTTCTCATTACTCGTGCTATGTATAATTCATACGATAACCAATACCCTAAATATGTTAGATGTACGCATACAGGTCAACTCGTTGATGTATACCCAGCTGTCTTTATTATTTATACAGACAAGACGTCATGTGGTCTACTCTTCTTAGAGAAACGACAAAAATAACAATAATGAAACCCGAATTTCATCATAGCTGGCATCGAATAAATTACTGCACAGTATTGTGCAAATGACGGGCTTATCTTTCAACGTGCTCAGACTTGCATACATCCAGTGGGCGAACCAGCGCTTTAACTACAACGCTAATATGACTACATATAGCCAGGTTATTTAAAACGCGCATTTCCCGAGTACCAAAATCCACTAGTATCGCCTTAATGCGTCCTTTCGGGAACGCAGTAGAGCGGTGTCATATTACGGAATACAACACGACCGCATTCCTAACATGGTATGTAGCCCGCTGCATTCCGTGAAACGCGAGCATATACCCTACTCCCTCCGGATAGACCCACGAGCCATTCACCCCCTTATCTCATTAATCGTGCACGATTTTTATGAATGAAACTCATTTGCATATTTGCTTTTTCTTAAACTGGGTTTTTTTTCCTGGGTTTTTCCAAACTAACCGCCACGTCAGCAGTATGCCCCTCGAGCGTCTACCCACCTCTCTCCAGATGGACACACGAGCCATTCAGCCTCCTTACCTCATTAATCATCCACGATTTTTTTATGACACTCATATGCATAACTTTTTATGAATGAAACTATAACCGACGAACCACAGCTCTTTATACCATTCACCGATAACGTACTGATACCGCACTCAATAACCGCCACGTCAGCGATATGTTAAGTTTTCCCTGGGTTTTCATTGAAATTAAAATTAAAATTAAAATTAAAATTAAAATTAAAATTAAAATTAAAATTAAAATTAAAATTAAAATTAAAATTAAAATTAAAATTAAAATTAAAATTAAAATTAAAATTAAAATTAAAATTAAAATTAAAATTAAAATTAAAATTAAAATTAAAATTAAAATTAAAATTAAAATTAAAATTAAAATTAAAATTAAAATTAAAATTAAAATTAAAATTAAAATTAAAATTAAAATTAAAATTAAAATTAAAATTAAAATTAAAATTAAAATTAAAATTAAAATAGTTAAGGTCAGGGGTCACCACTGATGAGGTCAGGTCGGGATCATGTCAAAAAGTTGGGGTTACGATGGTTAAGGTTAGCTCCAATCGCCAGGGGGCGCTCTAGGGTATATAGGTCGCCGCTAGGGGGCGCTTAGGCTACCCAGAAGGCTCTGCGACCGGAAGTCACTGGGACCCTCCCTACTGGGTCACTCTTTGGCTTGGTCAAAAGAGCACTATAACTACTAAGGATGCTTAACCTCAACGGCCAAAGCTACACATGTTATATGAAGTATCTGTTGAACTAGTGATTGTACTCAATTAAACAGGAAGTCGTTTATACGACATGGCGTTGAAGTACCACCAACACATTACACGCAGTATTCGCGGACAAACTTTCAGCAGCAGTAGATAGCGACTTGGGTACAATGACAAATATTTTTGGAAGTAAACATTCTTTAAACTAGAAGTGCAGGGGGGTTACCTAGAGGTGTCTCAAGCAGAACAAGAGACCACTAGCACAGATAAACCAATATCAAATCATCCGAAAAACATCTCTGAAAAAGGTTATAGATGCGTATGTTTAAATGCAAGGAGCATAGTAAATAAGAAAAACGAATTAAACATTATGGTAGAAGATATTGACCCTCACATAATTGGTATAACTGAATCATGGGCCAACATAGATATAACAGATGCTGAATTAGGACTGACAGGATACGTAATGTTTAGGAAAGATCGAATAGGAAGAAGGGGCGGGGGAGTTATTTTATATGTTAAAGAATCTATTCAGGCTTATGAAATGAAACTAGAAAGGGAAGCAGATTGCGATGAAGCTGTTTGGTGCAAAATTGTTTCAGGAAATTCAAAATTAACTGTTGGATTAGTTTACCGAAGTCCAAACATAAACGAAGAGGACAACACAAAAATAAAAAACGCTATAAAGGAAGTTAGTAAAGGGGAATGTATCATAATGGGAGATTTTAACCATGGACACATACAATGGAATTCTCTAGAGAGCACAGGGATTGAGGATCAACAATTTCTATGTTTAATCCAGGATAGCTTTCTTACTCAGCACGTACTAGAACCAACCAGGGGAGAAAATATATTAGATATAGTTTTGTCATCACAAAAAGAATTAGTGGACAATGTAAAAATATTTGAACCATTGGGTAATAGTGACCATAATCAAATACATTTTGACATCAATGTAAAATCAGAAAGTAAAAATAAGAAAACGTACAAGAGAAACTTCTACAAAGGTAACTACAAAGATATGAGAAAATACTTAGCACAGCTAGATTGGAATAACATGCTGATGAATAAGACTGCAATTGAATGTTGGAATATTCTAAAATATGAAATTGAGAGTATCATTGATAAATTTGTTCCCTTCCGAAAACAAGGCAAACGGTGTAGAAAGAAACACGTATCAAAAGAGGCAATTAGAAAAATAATGCTAAAACAAACTATGTGGAGGGTTTATAGGCGTACCAGAAAGGAAGAAGACTATGCAAAATACAAAGAGGCACTTAATGCAGCTACAACTGAAATCAGACAATCTAAAAGAAGCTATGAGCAAAAACTGGCATGTAACATAAAAACTGACAGCAAGAGTTTTTATGCATATGTCAGGAGTAAACAAAACGTACAAGACAAGGTTGGACCTCTAGAAGACAGTGCTGGAAATATAATATCACAGGGGTTTTTAATGGCGGAAGACCTAAATGGTTACTTCAGTTCAGTGTTTACAAAAGAAGATATTAGTTCATTACCAGTTGCTGATGCTAAATTTCAGGGGACTAAATCTGACTATTTAGGACCGTTAGTTGTAACTCCAGAATTGGTAGCTAGGAAAATAAAGGCAATGAAGGATAACAAATCACCGGGAGTGGATGGGATTCCTCCAAAATTACTAATGGAAACAGTAGATCAAATCAGTATACCACTTGCAAGAGTATTCAACTTGTCATTAAAAGAGGGAGTTGTTCCGTTTGAATGGAAAGAAGCAAACATCATACCATTATTTAAAAAGGGTTCGAGAAATAAGTCAGAGAATTACAGACCAGTGAGTTTAACGTCAGTGATTTGTAAATTATTAGAAAGGTTAATTAAAGACCATATGGTGGACTTCCTCGTTAAGCATAAATTATTAAATTCATCTCAACATGGATTCCTTAAAGCGAGGTCATGCTTAACAAATGTGTTATGTTTTTTGGAAGAAATCACTAAGTGGATAGACGAGGGATCGCCAGTAGATATTATCTACTTAGATTTTCAGAAAGCTTTTGACAAAGTGCCACATCAAAGATTGCTACTTAAATTAAAAGCCCATGGTATCGGGGATAGCATAACTGACTGGATAGAACAATGGCTGACTGACAGAAGACAACGAGTTGTAGTAGATGGCGAAGTTTCAAATTGGAAATCGGTTTTGAGTGGGGTACCTCAAGGATCAGTATTAGGACCTATATTATTCTTAATTTATATCAATGACTTGGACGACAGTATAACAAGTAACGTACTGAAATTTGCGGACGACACAAAACTGTTTAGAAAGGTTAATACTGATGGTGATAAACAACATTTACAAAACGATCTAGACAGATTAGTGAAATGGTCTGAGAAATGGCAGATGCTGTTCAATTTTGGGAAATGTAAATGCCTACATACAGGACATGGGAACTTGAATGTAAACTATAAAATGGGAGCTACTGTTCTTGGTACTACTGTAAAAGAAAAGGACTTAGGAGTTACAATAAGCGCTGATATGAAAGTTTCAGAGCAGTGTGGTATTGCAGCTTCAAAGGGTAATCAAATTCTTGGATTGATTAGAAGAAACATAACATACAAGGGAAAAAAGTTAATTATACCTCTTTATAAAGCAATAGTTAGACCTCATTTAGAATACTGTATACAAGCATGGAGACCATATCGTAAGAAGGATATAGATACGCTTGAACGCATACAAAGGAGAGCAACTAAAATGATTCCAGAACTTAGAGACCTTAGTTATGAAGAACGCCTGAAAGAATGTGGTTTAACAACTCTAGAGACAAGGAGGTTAAGAGGAGATCAGATCGAAGTTTTTAAGATATTGAATGGGTACGAAAATATTGATAGAAATATGTTTTTCTCACTCAAGAAGGATAGCAGAACTAGAGGACATGAGGTAAAGTTAGTAAAGGATCAATGTAGATTGGACATCAGGAAGCACTCGTTCTCACAGAGGACAGTAAATGAATGGAACAAACTGTCTACAGATTGTGTAACTGCTAGCAGCGTGAATATGTTTAAAAACAAGGTTGACACATATATCAGAAGGGCGGGTTATAAGTAGGTGAACATTGTTGGACTCTCGATAAGCCAATGGCTTCCTTGTCCACTTGCCATCTGGGCCTTTGGCTTGGATGGCAAATCTTGTTAAATCTTGTTAAACATTCAGTATAATCTGAACTCAGACATACACTTTCTATGATCAACAGGATGATATACGCCAATATTCACCCTCTCCACCAATGATATAACCGGGGTGTCTTAGTACCATAGTTCTCGCCTTGAGACCATGAATTACTCTGTGCAACTATATTTTTAAAACGCATGTTGGTAAGAAAGCTTTAAACGTGTCTCTTCCTGCATGTGTATGTCTGTTCTACCTGGGCATATACCGACGTTAATAAAGCATACCTCTGGCGGAAGATGCTTAACTCAAGTCAGTCATTTCATTGTCGCGTACGCTAAATCATGATATATTCTGAACAACATCCCCATAACACGGTGACACTGATTTTAGTGGATTGCATGGCATGAATGGACGTTCTATAAGCATAAACATAAGATAAACCGACTTAATGACTAAATCCATTCGAATCGTATATCCCAGTAAAACTTTATAAACTTAGTTTTTCACTATGTGTTTATGGCATTATGTGTTTATTGCATTTTCTCTGTTGTATAGATTAGCTTCGGGTTTTCATTGTTTAATTAAATCATTTATATAGATACATTCGGATATTTAAGCAAAAGTCGGATTGAAGAAAAGAACAAGAAGGATGAGCAGTATCAGAGTTATACTCACAACAATCCCCCCTGTTGTAGATGACAACGCGGCCTATTCTGTACTTTTCACCGAAGTCCATCATCCACCAGGCGTTAGTACCTGACTTTGCTTCTGGATGTGCACAGTGTTTGTTATATATCAAAGCATTTGTGTTCCCATCAACTGCTGCCATGGCTAAGTATCCTGAACCACCAGATTAGCTTGTAAACTTGCCATAAGCGACATTTCCTGAAAGAAAGAATAATGCAAACATAAAACGACGATACACATCGGTATGTGTGAAGCGTCGAGTACTTTTGTGTACAATTGTTTTTACTGCACGCTGTTCATGCGATATACTTTCAGCCACAACCTCCACGTCGCCCACTTCACGGTGTGGAAAGTGACACGTAATGTGTTTACAATAATAAGAAGAAGAAGAAGAAGAAAATAACGCAGCCTGAATAGTTTCTACTTGGTGAGTCGATGAGCTGTACACCAACTCTGTCAAACTGCATAAGGTAAGTTATTGAATATGACTATATCCGACCCTTGGCAGCCTATTCATTCCAACGCCATCTCGACTTCTCTGTGCGGCATTCACCCATGCTGCAGTTACTGTGCGGTGATCATTCATGTATATCCACCAATGTATATAGCCGGATGATCAGTTAAACAGATGAGTGAATTGCGACTACGTTGAATAAAAAAAAAGAGGATTCGAACCCCCGGTCCTCTCGAATAACTTTTTGACAATTAAGACCGATTAACTGCCATTTATGTAAGTAATGAGTTTTGCAGGCCCATAGCTTGTATTTTAGTTAATATGTCTGATTATTGTCCATCATTTATTTGCTTGTACAATGTATAAACTGTTAACATATGAAACTGCCAACCACTTTGACTATTGTTCAAATATTGTTCCGTGACTAGTTCTAAGGATAATTTCTTACCTAATAAAATGAGTTAATAAAATAGTAACAGAAAATTTTCGTCGATTACACAGGGTATCGCTAGATCAATGTAGTTTAGAGATAAATCATCATAAATAATAAAACACGTAGCAAATGTAACTCTAAAAACTAAATAATAAACATTCGATTAGTTATGAGCAATCACATTATTAGTTCCAATTTTAAAAGATGGTGATTTAAACAAGACATTATTCAGAAAACGTCCTCTTCTGTTAAGTTCGATGGCGGAAATGGTAACTTGGATTTTTTTTTACAAATATGGGCCTCTCAAATATTGGAGATGTATCTTCCAAAGATTATTCGAAAATATCCCGTCTTCAAACCGTCTGTATTAAGCCAATACATGTAAATATTACCAGCAGCAGCAATGTAGTTGTACAGGAGATGGAATATCAGTAACATTGTTAGAATTGGTAAAAGGAAATATGTAATACGGTCACAATAATTATTAAACAATCTAAAATGACAGGCATATGTCCTAACAAATGAAACATTATTATAGTTACACACATTTCTTAAAAGTGAAGATTGTACCTTTAATAATGTTAGTTCAATTTCTATTTTATCAGCCGTTAAAAATATGAACTATGTTTGATCAAATATACGAATATTTCCACTTTAAACGTTATTTAAAACAATTCCACTGAGTTTGCAACTGTTGAAATTATACGCCAAATTATATAAGAACTTGACAAATATTGGCTCATCTGATAAAAGTGTACCTTGATTTTTGAAAAGGTACTTGAAATCACTGATTATTTCATGCAGTTGTCATGTCAGCGCCACCCACCTATCTGACAGGCCTGGCCTCTCCAACGGTAGCCACTCGGAAGACCGTCTTGACATTGTCCACCGTTGATACACTCGCCAGTGGTTGTGTTGCAGCCGTTGATACATCTGCAGGGGAAGATGCACGAGCCTTGGTTGGTCGGCGTGCTGGCGAATCGACAACGGCCGCCTGCAACAACAAATGTATAACTTTGGTTCTTAAATACACAATCCCCATGCTATACCATATTTTACAATAAATTTACGGTGTATGAAGTAACAACGTTCCGTTCGGTAGAGTAAACTCAAATTGGTGAGTTATAGCGGTCCGCGGTTTAAAATATGTGCACTCGAACCTTCTAGCTGAAGCAGGAAGTAAGCTGCTGTCACGTAATAAGTCGGTCACTCTTGACTGACTACCACACCTTTCTCAACTTTTTAGGAATACTGATACCTACCTGAAGTACAATGATCTTCCATCACGACCAACAGAGTCAGAAGTAAAGCAAGCATCATGTGGCCCATCTTAGACTCGAAACGTTTCGTTGTAGAAGTTCCTACAGAACAATCGCTCGCGGCACCGTCGACACTGTGGCTGTTACTGTGGTGTGGGCGGTGACGTCGACCCAAGCGAACTCTCACTTGACCTGATCCCATTAGCCAGTCATCCGTAGCTGCGCGCGGTAGGCATGTACTGATAGATGCTAGATCTTGTCCATGGCATGTATCGCTGTAATTCAGTCACGGCTATGGGAAATACGACGTCAGCGCAACGCATATACCTCAATACAAGACCGTGGCTCAACATTACTGGTTACCGTCAAACAGTGACGCCGTCTCGTTAAAGGAGAGCGTCATTGAGGGCAACGTGTATACCCTGGCAGTGCCCAGCTGAAGCACCAAGAGTAACATGTATTTGCCCTGACACTACCCGGCCATATCAAACACATTCATACTTTGTCATGGCGTGGACATATTAACTAATTATAATGTACGATTGTTAATACAAGCTGAATTTGACAACGCTGTGGCTGGTCACGCTTCGCTGACTACCATGCATGTGTTTTACAACTACACTAGTCAAAAAAAGAAGCACAAGTTGTTTTGTTTGTCAAGTAATCTTTTATTTGACAAATCTGTAGCTGAAGACTATAAAAGGTAGAACACCAACTTAATTTCGCAATATCTGTTTGTCGCACGATGCCACGAAATTGGGATGCTCAATGCAGCGAAGCAGATAAGAATTGTCGTAAGATCGTTGAATGTGCATGCAAACACGATTTATCGATCTCAGCAAAGTTATAATCAAATTTCCAGTACAACAATTCATCCGAGAAGTGACCGACAACGTGTTTCTTGTGTTATTACATAAACTCTTAAGAACTTTTCCAGACCTTATGCTTAAGATTATTTTAAGGTAGTAATTCTATCGATTTTGCAGCAGTACAACTATTTCATAGTTAACCTCCCACAATGAACCTTGGAGCAGTTTGTAAAGAATACACAACCATGAACCAGAACTGACAAATGGTTTTTGTTTATATTTGGAGATGTTAAGTGTCGCCAACTGTCCTAACACACTGACCCAATGCGCCAGTCACAATGACCGTGTGGCTCCTGGATCAGTCAATAATGCGTTAATACCACAACTGTATTTGTCTATAAAAAAATAAGTTATTGTATCAAACCTGTGGTCCGCTCAAAACGCTTTACATATTATCTCCTGGCAGACAACGTCTATGACCTTACGTCAATTACGTCAAATGTAACACCGGTGTGTGATTTCCATCGTGGAATTGTTAGCAGGAAGTAATCGCCATAAACATGTTGTCGTTATTCGGCATTACCTTCCCCATTGTTATCCTCGTCGTTGTTGTTGTACACTATTGAATTTTAACACTTTTTTCTCGACCATTTCAATTCCCATTCTTAAACATTTCGTTAATTCATCCTGCTAGTGCTCATGGTACAACAGGCTTATACCGTTGTTTGTTGCTAAGGTGCAACGTAAATAAAATTACAATTTTTTCACCGATTGTCAGAATAATTATTGTTCTTCAACGTGCAATGACGTCATCGCTGCCGCTGCCGCTGCCGCTGCCGCTGCCGCTGCCGCTGCCGCTGTCGTTGTCGTTGTTGGAATCATATCACGCGTTTTGTAAAGTGTGTGTTTCAAGTAATTGCTATGCATTTATTGTGGTTTTGTCAGTTTTCTAAACGATATGTTTATCTGCAGTCTGCGAGGTAGGAAGCTACGGGTTCAACTGTTATGAGGACTGTGGACACTGCAAGGACAGTTCAACCGGCAATGTTGAGAATGGAATTGTACCAACGGCTGCGAAGATTGGAACATTTCGTAAAGCATACATTCGTAGGTACATTGCACCTCGCTGCCACAATCATGGTGCAATTATTCGAATTATTAATTGTATTAAATTGTATTATTAAACGAAGCAAATCATGGTACAATGGCGACAAGTTACAACTCATTTGAAAGAATATTGACAGGAAAATAAAAAAGGTTAGACAGCAACAAATAAGCCTAGCGAAATTTACGATTTTTTTATTTACTATTAAATCATATTATTTGTTGTTTAATTAATTTCCACATTACAATTGTTTGAGTTTAATTGTATAATGTCCTAATAGTTTGTGATAATACCTGTATTCGTTTGCAGCTCCAACCACGCCCATGATAAGAAACGTGATAAAGGTGACAGAACCGCCTATGCCATTGTGGCTATAACTTGAAAGGTTGATGAGGTGTCTATGTTGTACAAACAACGGGAATATCAGTTCTACCAGTGAGACTTTCGTCGCAAACCGCAGGACAATTGAGTCATATCGCCATATGTAAATATGTGTGCACGTAGCAGTTCATTCAAATAAGTAACACTACATGTTTTATACATTTATGCAGATGAAACACAATCACCAAAATATCGGTTAACGATTGAGAATAACGCATAGGAATGCAGAGAGAATATTAAAATTATACATGCAGTGAGATAAACAAATGTACAGACATATCAACATGATCGGTGGGCGGCGGCTACTCTGACGGGCAGATGCTGAAATATGGTCACGAGAAGTTGGTTGGTTGCCTAAACGTTTTGTTTCAAACTGTGCTGCCATTATTTTCTGAAGGTTTTTTCTCCTAGAGCAGGGATCAGCAAACTTTTTGGGACGAGGGCCAAAATTTGGAGTGCTATGTTAAAGCGGGCCAAAGCTTTTATGCACGGAAAAACACAATGCACAAATATTGTTTTTATTATCTGCTTTGTCAGGCTAAAAAATATGCTACTGTACAAGTAGAACATGGAAACATTTTCGAAACAACGCAAGAGAAGTCATCTAATGATAGCAGTCAATGCGAAGGATGGTGCTGCATATTCTTCGACAACTGACCGAACTGTGGGCAGAGCGGAGAAATTGAGAGTCGCAAACGTGTGTCCTTTAGTCGGCACCGTAGGTTGTTTTTGATGTGATTCATGGCTGAGAATCCTGATTCACTTGACCATGTGCTGCCGAAAAGCAAAAAAAATTCTGTGCTGCTTCGATCAGCACTGGAAATCGCACAGGCACTTGCGTTGCCCAGAAAAGCACGATATCGTCTTTCGCAGCATTAAACTAATTTTTAGTCCTGGCACCACCTTGAAATCGATGAAATTGTCCTGCAACGCTGCTTCGTTGACTGCAAACGTTTGCGACAATATTTGTAAAATAGCTGGCTCCGCAGTACAAGGGCTTGCCAAGAAGCAGCAAACGTTGTCGATAGCAGCGAAGTCAGCGAATCGTCAGCTGAATGCCGTCTGCAGGCTGTTACGCACATCAGCAAGTACCCGCTTGGCGTCTGCAATACGTTCATCGTCTTCGCCACATAATTCTCCGGTGAACGTGAAGTGCAGAAAATTGCCGCCTTCTGCATGAACTTTGAAAAGTGTCACCTTGTCCTCGAAGCCCTTCACCGTTTCGTACAAATTACACAGCATCTTGTGCCGCCCTAGTAGAAGCAGGTTTAGCTTGTTTAGGTGTCCGAAAATGTATGTCAGAACGCAGAGTCGCACCCGAAACTTGTCGTCTTCCAGATGGGCAACTGGGTGACCAATTTCTTTGAGAAAACTCACTATGTTAGGAAGCAGTGCAGCAAATCTCTCAAAAAATGCGTCTCGACTCAGCCAACGGACACTGTTGTAGAATAACACATCGCCGAATTCTGCATCATCAAGTGCAGCCAAGTGATTTTGGAACATCCTGTGGTTGAGAGAACGTGCGCGGATAAGGTTCACGCTCTCTACAACAGTTTTCATCGTATCCTGCAGACCACAGCCTGCTTTCGCACACAATGCTTGCTGGTGAATATTGCAGTGTTATGATATCAGATTCGGCTTTCCGATTTGTTGAAGGAACAACGCAACGAATCCAGCTTGACAACCAATCATGCTGGGCGCACCGTCTGTACACAGAGAAACCAAATTTTCCCACGTCAAATCATTTTTTCGCCGAACTTCAATAGCGCACTGCAAACGTCCCGCGCTGTCGTTGTGCCCTTCAATGGGATCAGGCACAGGAAGTCTTCTGATACACCTTCGTTGAAAACCGCACATCAGCTGTGCCGTGTCACTTTTGTCAGTGCGTTCGTCAAGAGCAAGTGAAAAAGCAGGATAGGCTCACAACTTAGTCTTCAGCTGCGTGAAAATGTCACCACTCAACTCATCACATCGACGGGCACATGTGTCGGGTGAAAGTGGCAGTTTCCCAATCTGTTGCACGATCTTATCTTTGTTCTGAAAACCAGCGAACAGAACTTCGGCACTGGCCATGAAAGCCTTCTTGAACAATGCTGCATGGCACCTGGTGTTGAGCGAGTAAGTAACATATGCGATACCTGGCTTCATTAAGATGGCTTCAAGTGTCTGTAAACACAGATACTCTCTTCGTCTCGCCCAAGTAGACGTCCTGCCAAGTGTGTACTGCACGCAGAACTCATCAAATCGTTTCTTGAACTCCTTCGTGCGTTCGTCTTTTCCCACATATACAATTTGCATATGCTTCGAATCGTTATGCCGTTTCACGTTATAGCGTTTCAAATCAGCAACACTTTCTCTGCATATCATACACATCGCTTTTTGGTCATTTTCGCGATAGCAAAAGAAGCACTCATGCTCCCAGGCATGGTCAAACGCTCTCTTTCCGGAATAATCAAAACGACGTTTATAGTCCTGAAATTCACAAATTCAATGTTAGCTGTGTCGAAGATGATTTGTTATTGAGCGATGTTTCATCCGGGTTTCTGGGAATCGAGCGTTAGATTCCGTTATATTAACAGCAGCGCCGCCTAGCGAACATCACTGCAAAGGTGAAGGTTGTTGCTATTAAATGTGTACGAAGTTTACTCTGGCGAATTGACATTAAGTGAACAACAAAATTAATGCTTCGTAATGTTTCAAATTTGTGAAAAAAAATTATATTGCTGGCACAATCACGCAGGCCAGTTGAAAGCGGGCCGCGGGCCAAATTTGGCCCGCGGGCCAGAGTTTGCGGACCGCTGTCCTAGAGCATAAGGCACGAAAAGGTATATTTATGAAAAACCTGGCTGACGTGATTCAATGTTGCATTTTATTACCTGATTGTATGTTGCTATGCAGGTACGGTTCGTTTGACAACTACTATCCTACATGATCAGACGTCCTGCCAAGTGTGTACTGCATGCAGAACCCAACCTGTTGTGCTGGGAACGGGCTCGTGGATTATCGGGGTTGTTGCAATGTTCCTTCTTGGTGCCTCGGTTGCGATGGTCGGTATACTAGTTGTGTTGAGGTAAGTCATATATCCCTGTCTGCCCTGATGCGTGATTGTTATTCGAAGACATTTCATAGATATTCGTATAGTATAAAATTCGTATAAAATTCCGTGGTGTTGGTACGCAGAGTGGGCTGCCAAACCGACGATATTTCATCGCATTTTCAATTCGTCAGCAGACTGTACATTCTCGGTATGAAAAAAGTCGGCATACGTAAAGAAGTTGGATTACATACTGAATGCGAGTCGCCGGATAGTTAGTTCACACTAATAACTGTTAACAACAGCAACAACGTACTAGCATGGATCGTCCACCACACAGACGCCAAGAGAGCAGTCACGAGAAAAAGAAGCGATCCGCACTGAGTAAACACAAAGTTCGAGATAAGGTCGGACCACTGCAAAACAACAGTGGAAACATAATTTCAGACGGGTTATTAAATGGCAGAGGTCCTGAATGCGTATCTCAACTCAGTTTTTACCACAGAAGATATCAATTCACTTCCAGTTCCATTTACTAAATTTGAGGGAAATAAATCTGAGCATTTGGGGCAGTTATTTGTAACTCCTGAAATGATAGAAAAGAAAATTAAGAAGATGAAAGATAATAAATCACCTGGAGTTGATGGGATACCACCAAAACTGCTAAAGGAAATTGTTGAACAAATTAGTACACCACTTGCAAAAGTGTTTAACTTGTCACTAGAAGAAGGAATAGTTCCTTCAGAATGGAAGGAAGCAAACATTACACCGCTATTTAAGAAAGATCGAGGAACAAACCAGAAAATTATAGGCCAGTGAGTTTAACATCAGTTGTATGTAAATTACTCGAAACATTAATTAGAGACCACATGGTGGAATTCTTGTAAAACATTAATTAATAAATACATCTCAACATGGGTTCCTAAAAGCAAGGTCATGTCTAACCAATCTGTTATGTTTTTTGGAAGAAATTACAAAGTGGGTAGATGACGGGTCACCAGTGGATGTTGTCTATTTAGATTTTCAGAAAGCTTTTGATAAAGTGCCACATCAAAGATTGTTACTTAAATTAAAAGCCCACGGTATAGGTAATGATGTAATCAACTGGATAGAAAAGTGGCATACACACAGAAGACAGAGAGTAATAATAGATGGTGAGATTTCAAACTGGAAATCTGTTTTGAGTGGGGTACCACATGGATCAGTATTAGGCCATATACTGTTTTTAATATATATAAATGATTTGGAAGATGACATATCTAGCAAAGTATTGAAATTTGCAGATGACACTGGTATTCAGAAAGGTTACTAATGTTACAGATAAACAAAGTTTACAGGATGATCTAGATAAATTAGTTAAATGGTCAGAAAAAAGTCAAATGTTATTAAATTTTGGGAAGTGTAAATGCATACACATAGGACATGGAAACATGGACGAGGAATATAAAATGGGGGGGGGTGCTGTACTAGGTAGAACCACACAAGAAAAGGACTTATGTGTAACAATTAGTGCTGACATGAAAGTTTCAGAGCAATGTAGGATTGCTGCTTCGAAAGGAAATCAAATTCTATGGCTAATTAGGAGAACTATCACTTATAAGGAGAAACAGCTAATTGTACCCCTGTACAAAGCAATAGTTAGACCACATTTGGAATATTGTATACAAGCATGGAGGCCGTATCGAAAGAAGGACATAGACAAGTTAGAAAGAATACAACGAAGAGCAACTAAAATGATTCCAGAATTAAGAGACCTTAGTTATGAAAGCCGCTTATTACAATGTGGTTTGACAACACTAGAGATAAGGCGACTAAGAGGTGACCAAATAGAAGTATTTAAAATAGTGAACGGTTATGAAAATGTTGATAGGAATATGTTCTTCAAACTTAAAGAAGGCAGTAGAACCAGAGGACACAAAGCAGCATTAGTTAAGAAACAGTGTAGGTTGGACATGAGAAAGTACTCTTTCTCACAGAGGGTGATAAATGAATGGAACAAACTGCCAAATGATTGTGTTAATGCTAGTAGTGTGAATATGTTTAAACATAGAATTGAAAGCTATATAATAAGGGCGGGCTACACATATATGATAAAATTGTTGGATTCTCAATAAGCCAATGGCATCCTTGTCCACTTGCCATCTGGAAATTGTTGTTTGGGATGGCAATCTTATTCAGTCTTATTAAAAGATGGATGTGAAGTTGCAAACAACAAATAGAGCATAATATTATGATATTAATGTAAACATTGTGCCGTGTGTTTTAGAATGCGGTCAACAAACGCGAAACCTGACCATAGCGATCAACAGAGAGAAACTTGACACGCGACGAAATTGACACGCGACGCCTCTGGTGGACACCTTGACAATCACACCTTATCCAATCGCGGATATAAATGTACAATGATGCGTAGCCTTACCAGACGAACAGACAACCGATATCATCATAACTTCCAAAACCAGAATGGAAATATAAACCCCATACATTACACGAACACCAATTCAACATCGATCCCAGGATATCTAGCACTGACACTCAACTCAAACGTAGAAATCATCGATGAGAAAGAGCATTTCCTTTGGCAATATCCGCTCAGTGGTGTGTCATCAAATCGATCTCTGTCTGCGCTGGAATAAACGTTTCCGTACTTAACATATAGAATGAAACAATGCGCTCAGATCTTAACATTGGAGCCTCCCTTTTCTGTGTTGGCAGGTTCTTGCGGGCATAAAGAGGGATTCGGGGTGGGGATGTTCGAGGTTCGAATCCCCCGTTTGGGAAATGTTGTTTAATTGTAACAGTTTTTAGAAATTAACCCATGAATCCTCAGCTGATTGTGTACGCTGGAAACCCCTTTTTCAAAACCCTGAGGACGGACCTGCGTATATATGTAACGACGTATTCAGTTCGATTGTATTATTCAAGCCAGATTACAACAGTGCATTTATGTGTTGCAGACGTTGATAACGACAGGACTGACCAACAACATCTAAATAAGAGAGTGAATAGAAGTATTTATTTAGCAGAGAGCTTCAGCATGTTTAGTCCTAGTATTAGTCCGAATTTCAACAGGAAAACGTGTTTACCAACAAACATGCATTACGTATGTAGCACTGTCTTATATAGAGGGTGTCCGACACGCATTTAGCATGTCGTCTGCTTAGCTGATGCAGCTACATTAATCTATATAAACGTATATTCAAAAGATTCCTTATAAGTTAGACGAGACCCAGTTTGGCAGTAAGGCTAACTGAAGTGTATCCCGTGTGAAACAATACCTGGCAGACGGTTTAATAGGTAATATAAAATTAGTTAATACGCTTAGTTTGTGCAGCTTATGCATTTGTTCACAATTTCAAAGTAGCGGCACACGTATGCGCGCTTATACAAAACGCTCACACAAACTGATTTTAGCACTGTACTGTGAATGTTGCACGTTATTTTCTACAGGAAACGTTGTGTAATAGTTATAAACAAAGGTAGTAGCGTCGTAGTTTCGCATATGTATTAGGGTTTTGAGCACGTTAATAATAATAATAATTAACACTCTGGATTAACATTATATATAATACGACAGACAATACTGTGATAATTTAGTTGTGATCAAGCAGATCATTTGCACACGCCTGGGCTGAAGTCTGTGTCGCGTGCTCGTAAATAAAGCAATGACTGCTTTATATTGGAGTACTGTGTTGTCTCTGTTAACTGATACACACCATAACATTCTGGCGACGAGGATTGACACGATGTTTGAAGATAATCGACACAAATTTGAGGCGCTTAAGTAAGTGAAAAACGTTACGGTGAGAGTGGCCGCAGACGATTTGGTGTTCGAAAGTAAATCGACTTCGCGCGAAAACAAGATGGCAGGCGTCATCGGCACTTTGGGGAAGTTTGACCCGAAAACAGAGACTGTGACTTCTTATACGGAGAACGGCTTAAACTGTACTTGGTCGCTAATAACATAGCGGCAAATGACGAAAACGCAGAAAGGCGCAAAGCCATATTTCTGAGTGAGGTAGGAAAAGAAATTTTCCAAGTTCTCTCAGACTTATTCAGCCCGGACAAACCTGCAGATAAAACACTCGCAGAACTTTTGAAAAAAATGAAAGACCACTATGAGCCAGTCCCAAATGAGATGGCAGAGTCGTTTAAGTTTTGGACACGAATCCAAGCTGAAGACGAGAGTGTAATGGACTATAGCTTGGCTATAAAGAAACTCACTGTTCATGCAAATTTCCCAGATTTGAACAAATGGTTGAGGGACAGGTTTGTAACAGGGTTGAATCAGAAGTATGCAAGCGTTCAAGAGAAATTAAGCAACACGACAGGCTTGACATTTGAGAAGGCTGTGGAAGTAGCCGTGAACATGACAATGGTGAAAGAAAATGCTAGGCGGTTTCATTCGCCAGGGGGCGCCACAGGCGACACTATCCCGTGCAAGTGTTAATTGAGTGAGATTCGCCGCAAAATCAGGTGAGGGAAGGTACCCTAAACATAGGGACATGACGGGGAAGCAGCAACAACAGGCATCAGGACAACAATGTTGGCGTTGTTGTGGGAAACATGCCCCGCAGGCATGTAAGTTTAAGTCAGAACAATGTTTCCGCTGTGGAAAAAGGGGCCACATCGCAAGTTCGAAAGCATGTAAAGGCAAGCCACGAGTTCGTGCCGTTACCGAAGAAGCACCCAAGGGGGATGATAACCACTTTGGAGTGTACAGCACGTACACTGTAGGAGCATTGAAGAGCACTAGCATCAGGGTGCCTGTGTGCATTGAAGGCACCAATTTTGACATGCAGCTGGACACAGCAGCAGACGTGTCATTGCTTCCGGAGAACTTGTATCGCAAACACTTGAGTCATCTGCTACTGAAACCAGCTGGTATTGTCCTGAAGACGTACGAGAACCAGATGGTTGAATTGGTCGGGAAGTTTCTGGTAACCGTGAAGTATGAAGACCAACAAGTGAGAAATATACCGTTGATAGTAACGAGAGGGAAAGACAAAGCAGCACTATTTGGTCTACATTGGTTGGAACGCATTAAACTCAATTGGCATAAATTATGCTGCATGAGAGTATCTGTGGCAGGAGTTCTGCAGAAACACACACAAGTCTTCAGGGAAGAACTTGGCACACTAAAAGGGTTTGCCGCAAAGATTCACGTGGATGAGGGAAAACCACCCAAGTTCTTCAAGGAAAGACCGGTTCCCCACGCCATGACACAAAAAGTGGAGCAAGAGTTGGACCGATTGGTGCAGACAAACGTGATGGAACCAGTGAGGTACTCCGATTGGGCAACTCCGATAGTTCCAGTTCTCAAAGCGGATGGCAAGGTACGGGGGTGCGGTGAATACAAGTTGACTGTGAATAGAGTCTCGCATCTTAAACAGTACCACATTCCAACCATGGATGACCTTTGCGAGAAATTGACGGGTGGAAAGCAGTTCAGTAAGCTGGACTTGAGCCACGCATACTCGCAACTTCCACTGGATAACAAATCGAAGGAGTATGCTACAGTGAATACCCACAGAGGACTTTTCCGTTACAATCGTCTCCCATATGGGATTAGTTCGGCACCCGCTATTTTCCAGCGCACCATGGAAAATATCTTACATGATATACCAGGTGTTGCCGTATACTTGGACGACATTATCCTGGCGGGTGCGACGAAGGCTAAATACCTAGAAATGCTGGATCTGGTATTGGGTAGACTAGAAGAAGCAGGATTGCGGCTCAAGAGAGAAAAGTGCACATTCCTCGCATACGAAGTGATGTACTTGGGTCAGAAGATTGACAAACATGGATTGCATCCAATAGAAGACAAGGTTGAGGCCATCCAGAAAGCGAGGGCTCCGGAGAATGTGCTAGAACTCCAGGCATTCTTAGGTCTACTGAATTACTACGGTAGATTTCTAGCCAACTTATCGACTGTGCTAGCGCCATTGCACAAGTTGTTGTCCAAGGGTCAGAAGTGGTTCTGGGGTTCGCAACAGCAGCGGAGTTTCCAAAGAGCGAAAGAACTCATCTTGTCAGCTAAAGTGTTAGCGCACTATGACCCGAGTAAGCGAATACTGCTGCAGTGCGATGCCTCGAATTATGGGCTCGGAGTGGTGCTCTCGCACGTCATGGAAGATTGTACTGAACGACCTGTGGGATTTGCATCCAGAACCCAGAACGTTGCGGAAAAGAACTACTCACAACTCGATAAGGAGGGAGCAGCAGTGATGTTTGCACTGAAGAAGTTTCACAAGCATCTGTATGGTCGGTCGTTTGAAATCATTACGGATCACAAGCCATTGATGTCGCTTTTCGGTGAACTGAAGCAAGTTCCAACTACGGCGTCACCACGCATACAACGGTGGGCTGTCACGCTGTGTGGATATGAATACAACAATCACTACAAAGCTGGCAAAAGTCACAACAATGCTGATTGTCTCAGTAGACTGACACTGCCAGTTACCGTGAAAAGCGAGCCAGAAGAACATGTTTTGTTGATAGAGGAACTTGACTGCTCACCAGTGAGTGCGGAGCAGATCAGTCGATACACTGGTCGCGATCCAACACTAGCTCACGTCCGTGAATACCTAATGCGCGGCTGGCCAGCTGGAGAAGATGACGCAGAGTTTGCACCATACAAATGCCGAAGAGACGAGCTGAATGTGCAAGATGGATGTGTACTGTGGGGTGCAAGAGTGGTTATTCCCCCACAGTGTCGTCAAGAAGTGATGCAAGAATTGCACATCCAGGAATCAACAGAATGAAAGGCCTCACACGCAGTTATGTCTGGTGGTCTGGAATGGACAAAGACCTGGAGAAGATGGTTCAGAGGTGTGACACATGTCAGCTGCATAACAGGTCACCACCTGCTGCTCCACTGCATCCTTGGGATGTCACCAGAAAAACCGTGGACTCGTATGACCGCAGGGACACACGAACGACACTTTGAGGCTGGAGATAGTGTGTATATCAAGAATTTCGGCCCAGGGCTCAAGTGGTTGATCGGAACAGTTGGTTACGTCACAGGTCCGGTGTCGTACACAGTGTCGGAGACACGTCGATCATGTTCGTGCGCGTCATGCGAACACCCGTTTGGTTGTCTCTACGACTCGTAGCAATCAGGTAGACGCTGAGACTGCAGTACAGGAACGCTACGAAGCACCGATTCCAGTGCTACCGAGCATCGAGCTGGATGTTGCTACAACGCATCAAATGCACATGCTGCGACTGTGTTGCCAAGCATGTCACCAGCACCAAGTACAGTTGAGAGTGATGATAACATGACAGGCACTAGCGAGAAAGCAGTATCGGGACTGTCGCCACACAGCACTGACACGCTGGGCGCTACTGCACCCGCTAGAATATCTGGCAGACGTCGCTTAGCACCAGCTTGGCATGCCGACTATGTAGTGAAGTGATTTAGCAATGGGATCAATCATCGATTGCCAATAAGAATAACGGCTATGGTCTCACAGGGAATTTGGAGGCAGTCTACCCTCCAATCCCGTAGTTTTTCGATAAGGTGTTATTGCCGAATAATCAGTCGTTTAGTCGATTATATAGTTCGCAGCATATTCCCCAAGAACTCTGAATAAGAACATTTGGACATTACTTTGAAAGTGAATGGATTGTTTTGTCAGCTGTGAACTTTGAACATATTGTTTTCTTAAAGAGGAGGAAGTGTGATAATTTAGTTGTGATCGAGCAGATCACAAACCTGGGCAGAAGTCTGTCACTTGATGTAGTGTGTCCCGTGCTCGTAAATAAAGCAATGACTGTTTTATATTGGAATACTGTCTTGTCTCTGTTAACTGATACACACTATAACAATACGACAGCATGCCAGAATAACCCACAGCGAGTTAACAAATGAAAGTTGATATTGGTTGATTAATTTGAAAGAGAGCATATACAAGTATATCGTGTTCTTTAGTGTAGTTAATTATCAGACAGCAAAGATGAATATATGTATTATATCTAACTGTTATATAGTGGCATCTGACAGAACATTTTATTTATTCCCAACTCTCAATCATGGTGAAAATTTCTGCAAATTGTGCATCAACCAGCAGTACAGTAAGAATGGTTGCACATAACTAAACCAATTTACAGGATTGTATAACATAATACGAAAACATACTAATAATATTAATTTAAATAACCGGACTTTTTTTAAGGTGTATTTGGTAATATGGTGTAGTAAATATGTTGGGGGTGAATTATACATGTGTGTCGCAGGTATTACTATATGTTCAAATATAAATAGCTTTCATTTTGTTTTACGCCTGCTTAGGTTTTTAAAATGTTATCCCATCTCCTCTATCTTACTCTAGAAGATATGAAGAGTTGATTGTATTACAGTCATTTGATACAACATCCCATGTCAGGAATGTGGGGCATGTGTAACAATATGCCAGTTGATATGCAATGCCATGTGTATATTTAAAGTACGTCTGTCTAAGGCGTATCCACGTAGTTATATAAATCATTATAACACAAATCTGCGGACTTCTTTTCATTAATTATTCAAGCCACCATTGGAAATCATATATATTGCGCAAAGGTATTCTACATGATGGTTTGTGCTAAACGTATCCTTTATGATAAATTGACCACATAAATTTACTGGACTTCACACTCGTGGTATATGTAGAGAAAATGGGGTATTGTGGACATTGCAATTTGTGTGTTTATACTATAGTTTACATTTCACGATAGATTTTCAGTTCATGTTATTTGATATTTTCATTATCCTTCCATTGTGATAATTAGGGGTACATGGACAAGGTTGAAATAAAATCTCCACATTAACCACACATGGACATGGTTGAAATAACATATCCACATTAACCACACATACGGGGAACACGGACATGGTTGACATAACATGTCCACATTAACCACGCATACGGGGAACATGAACCACTTTGACATATAACATAAATGCAAGAAACTCAAGTTATTGGTGGCTAGGTGTTGGTTTGTAGAACACGATCCCACCAGGACTCCCAATGTTGGTTGAACTGGGTCGCTGATGTACTATAAAATCCTGGTTTCCCTTGAGGGTGTCCATATTACCCTTCTTTAGCCTATTCATAAAGCATCATTGTAGCTTTTTACCTGACATTGATTGCTTGGTTGAATGGTTCAAACTAGCCTTGCCGTCAATTATTTACAATGTGTTCCATCTTTTAAAAACACGTGTCCTGTGCATAGACAGTAGGCAATAAAAGAGACGCCATTTATCGCGTGTAGAAAAGCAAACTCCATTTATCACCACCTACGCTGTGTCCACACAAAGTTGGTCCAAGTTATTCGAGCTAATTATCCGTGTCAACGATCTGTACTGTTTACATAGTGGTGACGTACTCAATAGGATACGTACTTTTAACCGTACATTACAGACCAATCAAGTCAACGTGACATCACTATAGTGAACATATCAAAGATTTAACTAAACGTTCTTCCAACAATAAAACGGGTTCAGCCGAAACAATGCCGAAGTAATCAAATCAATGCACATGTGCTGTCGCATACAACATATTCTTGAAACCACAGCGTGCATACAATGTATAATATTATAAAAAATGTTGTAGCCAATAAAACAACGTTGAAACATTAATAAAAAGGACGATACAAAATAAAGCAATGTAAATAATATTAATGAAAGCGTGTATATGCCAGCTGCCCTTCTTGCTATGAGATTAAACATTTAGTTTTGCTAAACTGGGATTAATTGTTCTAACATGTCAATGCAATTATGGTTTCAAGTTGCTATTTACAAAAAAAATGTCAGCCAGTAACATCCGCTTGGTGGCTTTGTGTTCCATGGTCCGCCAGGTGGTGTTGTGCACAATCAGCATTGTATGCTGCATTGTTTTTATTGGAAGTTGGCATACGTGTCAAACTGAGACATGTAGGCCAGCGCCACTTCGTACAGGAACCGGTACTGCGCCTGTAATACAATTGCATCAAACAATACGTTAAGTTGGACAAAATGATAACGAACACGGCTAGGGTTCATCGGCGTGATCAGTTTAAGGATGTGGAACAAGGTTTAATGATGTAAGAGAAAGAGGGAAGAAAACAACCAGTGTTTCGACTCGTTGATCGGAACAAGAAAATGGAAGAAATAACTAAATGAACATTTGTTAGATTGGAGCCAGGGAAAAGAATATGACCAATTACCAGCCAGACGATTTAACGAAGAAGTGTAATCATATTGGTCAATAAACTGACGTGTGTAGTTATAATCTTAATGACAGTCATACTCATTAGCAATGACTTATACAGAACGAATCTACAGCCTGAGACTTACGAGGTGTGTGATGAGTTGAGGGCGGGTGGTGCGGACGTGTTGAACAGCGTGGAAGACGTCCACCTCCTGCTCCACCTTCATGTGTTCGAGCACGTAGCTGGCTGCACACAGCAGTCCACTGCGACTCGATCCGTCCCTGGAGGAGTGGTGAATCAAAACCAAGAGGACTTAGCATGGCACTGGTGCTATATGTCATAAGCATCTACCTGTTCCTCGCTATCGTTTTTGGGGAAACCGCATCTCTTTGAAAGTGTATACATGATTCATGTCATGAAAATGCTTCTCCTAAAGAGTGTTTATGTTAGTAATAATGCCAGCAACAAGTGTAAATAGATAACACCGATCTCTAAATCGAATGCCGGAGAAACTGGAAATATTGGTTAAGGCTGGTTAACGATAGAGTGGGCAGGTGTTTAAAATACCAACTTACGTGCAGTGGACGACAATCGGCCCGTTTCCGCTCTGTTGCTGCCACTTCTCGACGGCATCCAGCAAGTCCACGAGGACAGTCGTGTTGCTGGGTATTGACGAGTCGTCACTCCAGGAGTGATTGAGCTGGAACTGTTTGATGACTGTCTCGCTGTCTTCCGACTAATGAGATGAATAACAACAATTATATCACTGACGTCTTTGGCACAACTGCATTTAGAACGCATTTAGTTTTATCATATGAAGTACATTTAATTTGCATGCCATTAATAATGAGAATTTTCTTTATTTACATACTGTAATTTATTTATATACTGTGTCGTTATGGGTTATTAAATTAAACACAATAAAAACCGTATGACGGCTACATGGTTTCAGTTAATGTAATGATAACTTACCCGACCAGATTTGCTTAGTTTGAACTTTCGCACTGTCACTTTGGGATTTTCGGTGATGTCTGTTTGTACGAGTACAACTTGGAACGGACCGTAGTGGCGCGTTGTAGCTTTTTGGTTTGGCCAGTAGATGGCGCATTCCTGAGTAAACGTCATTGACACATCTTTACTAACAACATCACCAACTATTTATAAAGTAAACTGCAATCGACGGATATACGTCTTTACGCAATTATGCGTTCACAAAATATATTCAGTGATTGCAGTGTACGTATTAACATATCAAAAATGAAATGTTAATTTTTAAACTGTGCAGTTTTAGTGTAGGTAACATTTACTGTGGTTCTCGTTCTATTCAATATTGCACGCTATCCCTGCACTGGATGTCTTCAGGACCACCGTGTAGCTGCAATGTCCTGACGATGGTTTCACTGGTTTAATTTCAACCTAATAAATGATGTGCAACGTTAGCTTTTCATCATTCAACATTAACCTTGTCCGAGTTATTCAGAGTCAACCATGTTCCAATTGATTTATTTAAATGATTTCGTTTTCCAATTATGCTGCAGATATACTAACAGACAGGCACACCAAGAAACAAACGGCACAGCCTAAAGCCGGTCACCGACGTATAATATTATAATAATCAAGACATTACTTTTAATGCATTGTTATTAAACATATCGGCCTATGGGCTATGCTAAAGAAAATATCTTAATACTGGCATAGCAATCCGCGAGAGGTCGATAGAAACATTGCGAGTATTGCACATACGTCATCAGTGACGTCATTATCGTCGAGCATAACGACCGTTCGGGACTCGTGGTCATTTAACAACCTCCACATGTCAACAACGGTTGCCGCCATCGGTGACTGGGTGAGGATGTAGGCGTTGCGCTCCTTATAGCCCTGAAAGAGTAGGTGTACGCGAACAGGTATGTCATATTGTGTCTATATATATTAAATAAATAATTAAATAAATAAGTTAACATACGGGGCGTTTATGACGAGGAAAATATATAATGCGCCTTTTGGCCGGGCGGCAGAAAAAGATCTTGACATCAGACTGGATGGGAAGAAACTGAACCAACGCAACACTTTTGTATATTTGGGTGGAGAGTTTGCGGGGACGGAGGCAGGGAGACGGAAATTCGCTGGAGAATACAAGCTGTGGCGATTGCGTGGAGGAAAGTGGAAGGGGTGATGGGAGATAGACATATAGCTCAAAAGCTAAACAGAAAGATTCTTGACTCATACATAACACCAGCATACTTCTACGGACTACAGACCATGGCGATGACAAAAAATAGCAAACAAGTTTGCGAGAATAACTGGGTGAGAAGAATTGCGGGAGTGAAAAGAATCGATACACGGAGAATGGAGGAGCTGACGGAGGAAATTGGTGTGAGAGAGATTCTCACACGGAGGCTGGTAAGGAGCCGATTAAAGTGGGCTGGACATGTGACAAGAATGAAAGGGGTACGATTGACGAAGAGAGCGGTTGCGCTTGGAGTGGAGGGTACAAGGAGAAGAGGACGACCGAGATTGAGATGGGATGACTGCGTGAAGAGAGATTTAGTGAGAGTGGGAGGGGAGTGGAGAATGAGAGCGAGGGATAGAGGGGAGTGGAGACGATTGGTGGAAACGGTAGTAAAACGGGACTAGTTATGAAGAAGAAGGGGGGAATCGACGTCCGGTACCGGTGCCAGCCTCACCTCAGACTACAGGAAAAAGGAGGAGAGAAACTTACATAGGTGAAGGCAATGATAAGTCTTTATTTTTAATTATACACATTAATAACACTGACGTACGTAATTTACAACGTATATTATATTTGACCGCACCACCACAAATCTATGCACATTTCATCGTCAGATATGCTTGATCTTTTTCCAGGTTGATTGGAATCAGGAGTATGAACGAATATTCACCTCTTCTTAGTTGCAACAATGTAATGTTTATATTTATTATATTTTGGATATCGTACACCCGTAATCGCGGGTTCGAATTTCTGAATGTGCTGAATTGCTTATGACCCAATGTCGCCGCTTTTAGTCATGTCATATAATTTTCTCGATACTTGATAATACATTCCAACCATGCTGGCATGATTGAACCTTTCTGACACAATCCAAACATGGTGGCTCGTGGTGACATGGCGGTAATTTTCTAATTACCTGTCCAATGCGCTTTTATTGTTTTGTAGCAGATTCGAAGAAACTGGTTCTCCGTTAGATCTGCCATTTTCACATCGGTACTTACATGTACATAGACGGCGTTGATGTAGTTGGTTCCTTCCTTCCAGGGAGTAACCAGGTACGGACGCTGATGATCATCTAAATGTGAGTTGAACATGGTCATTTAAAATGCACGATTGCAAATATTAATAACCATTTAGCACCGTCTTGCAAGGTGTAATAACCAAACTTGCGACTCGGTTATAGACCTATCCCCTTTACATATTATCTATCCAGTAACAATTGAAAAACAAACGTATTACTAATGTTTAACTTATTGTTTTATGCACGTCGAGTAACCAAGTGCCCTCTAGCCACCATCTTACACTATATATTTTCAAACCTAAATTAAATGTGATAATGATAACTACAGTGGTAATAAAATAGAGATCAAGAGATCCACACACCTGGAATAATCTCAATGAAGCGATTTTTTGCGACGTTATTTGGTTCGAGGGCAGCACACTTGTCGTTCTTACGATGTGGCTTCAGAGCGTTGAGTCGCTGCAGAGGAAAATTTTCCGGTAACAAATTAAGTGTTTTAAATATTTTGCATGCAACAATACTGATTGTTTTGTATTGTTGTCACTAACACACCCACACAATAATTATCTAAGGCGACAGTGTTGATCATAAGTCAAGGGTTTTTTGTATTTCCGATACAATTTAACACATGTTTGAAAACCAATACAGTCATGTTGATGTTTTTCGATTCCATATAATATAACTTTTTCTAAAACACTAACTGTAGAGAAGGAAAACTCTGAAATAAACCCTGAGCGCAATGCCTTATTAGGCCTTTGCTGAGTAATTATCCAGAGCCAGATACGGTACACAAAACGTAAATACGACAAACCTCGAACTGTTCGGCGAGTTTACTGTTTCTACACAGGTCTTCAAACGTTTGCCTCAGCTCGGAACACGGTATGACTGCGACCTCGTTGAACTCTATCAAGGCTTGGTACACATATATGTACTGCTCCTGTGAAACAAATGTCCAAATATAAGCACGATTTACAACTAGCCTATGTAATTGATAGTGTTTCTTTAATGTGATTAAACAACGTTTGGTTGAACAGTTTCCATCGCCAAGTGAATTGGTACCATACATTGCAAACAAACATCATGTTTCACCACTTTCTCCAATGACAAAGACATGCTATGACGTCATCTCACCAGCGTCTGGACCATATTCATCCTCTGAGTCCTGAGCAGATTGACGCACTGGAAGACGTCAACTTTGCCTTCTGCCTTTGCCTGTTCGATGAGGATGTCGATGGCTATAAAAGTTCCCGTCCGTCCAACGCCCGCACTGTTCAAAACATAATAATAACATTACACAACAATGACGATGTTACATATTAATGACATTATTCAACAATGAGGGTTTACATAATAATAACATTATACAACAATAACGGTATTACATAATAATGACATTACACAACAATGAAGGTGTTACATAATATTAACATTACACAACAATGACGGTGTTACATGATAATAACACACAACAATAAAGGTGTTACATAATAATAACATTACATAACAATGAAGGTTTTACACAATAATAATAATAACAACAAGTACCTAAAATACCTACAACGGAGCAGAAATGTATTTTATTGAACCCAAATGAGGTTGTGCAAACGTGAGCACAATATATTTCCTAACAAATGCCTGATATCTAGAATGTTCGCTGAGGCCAGATGGACTCGCCAACCCACTAGATTCACCTGCAGTGTACGACGAAAGGTCCTCGTTTCTCTGAGTCGAAGCCGTGCACCTTGCGGTGGAACGCCAGGAGAGGGTACGCGTACTCCGGAGTCCCCTTGTCCGGCCAACTGGTGACGTGAAACTGGCGCATTCGTCTCATCTTTTTCAACATCTGTTTTAAAACATAACAGCGTAGATGTTTTTCAGAATTTCGTCTGGAAAGTTTGCTAAATACATTTTATCAATGCAGCAGAATGACCCTGCATCCTTTTGTTCACTGAAGTCCGTCAGAGCAAAACCTCAGCATCCAAGTGTTATGCCAGCACTTAGTTGGGATACGACGTAGGTTGATTGAAATAATATAGCACCTGTGACATCATACGGTATTGAATATTTATGTTTACATAAAACAAATTATTTGTTGCCCTAATTTATCACATGCAACAAAATAATAAATGCTTATTATTATACTGCAAGATGTCTTTACATGTGAGTATGTCCGCCAACTAGCAAGAATAATTGCTACAATGCACATGGACATAGCCAGCTGTTCAACGAGACCATACTATGAAAAACCGATACCCAATTCAGCTTTATTCAAATAACTGACCTCATTCTTCAACGAAAACTTCCGAATCACATAATCGGCGAATGTCTCTTCGCTGATGCCCTCCACGACGAAACTGCCCCACTTCTGCGGCTTTCCTTTCTCCGGCCAGTATCGGCTACACTTTTCCTTCACAGAAAAAATAAAACAAGTAAATGTCACTCAATTGTATTTAAACATATATTTGCATATTATTCATATATTGGCTTTAAAGTACATTTAAAAACTACTCGGTGAAACCCGTTACATGTTCACACGCCCCAGATGTAATTGTTGTATGAGTATTTGCATATGTATTGTATTGATTGACTAAATTTATAAACCAAAGAAATGTTTTATCCGCCCTACCAAGCGTGGAGTGGTTCACGTTGCAATTATCAACTTCTCCCTATATCCGTCTGTAATAGTTTGTGAACTGTTGACTACAATACCCTATTGCATTAATGTGCACGTAGTGTAATCGTCGTTTGTTTGGTACGGCCACCACCTGATTTGTAGTCACAACAGTTGATCTGGCTGACGGTGAAGTAGGGTATCAGATACAGCATTACCAGAACAATATGGAAAACTTGAATGATTATACACCATACCTACTTGCTACATATCAATATGGCACAACGCAAGTATATAGGATATTCAGCATAAGCATATGCAGCAAATCGGTTGGATTTGAATTACTTACTTTGCCCATTTCAACGAGGTTTGCCAGCATCACGATCGTGTTCGACTTCTCCTGCCAGATCATGCTAAACATATCTTCGATGTTCCAATCGCGTGGACCTATCCATGGAAAATGCAACCATGAAATGTTAATAATGAATACAATTGGATTATAACTTTGCTAAGATCGATAAATCGTGTTTGCATGCACATTCAACGATCTTACGACAATTCTTATCATTGCTCAATGCATCGCTGCATTGAGCATCCTAATTTCGTGGCATCGTGCGACAAACAGATATTGCGAAATCAAGTTGGTGTTCTACCTTTTATAGTCTTCAGCTACAGATTTGTCAAATAAAACATTACTTGACAAACAAAACAACTTGTGCTTCTTTTTTTGACTAGTGTAGTTGTAAAATAATATTATTAAATTTTGGGAAGTGCAAATGCATACACATAGGACATGGAAACATGGACGAAGAAAAGGACTTATGTGTAACAATTAGTGCTGACTTGAAAGTTTCAGAGCAATGTAGGATTGCTGCTTCGAAAGGAAATCAAATTCTATGGCTAATTAGGAGAACTATCACGTATAAGGAGAAACAGCTAATTGTACCCCTGTACAAAGCAATAGTTAGACCACATTTGGAATATTGTATACAAGCATGGAGGCCGTATCGAAAGAAGGACATAGACAAGTTAGAAAGAATACAACGAAGAGCAACTAAAATGATTCCAGAATTAAGAGACCTTAGTTATGAAAGCCGCTTATTACAATGTGGTTTGACAACACTAGAGACCAGGCGACTAAGAGGTGACCAAATAGAAGTGTTTAAAATAGTGAACGGTTATGAAAATGTTGATAGGAATATGTTCTTCAAACTTAAAGAAGGCAGTAGAACCAGAGGACACAAAGCAGCATTAGTTACGAAACAGTGTAGGTTGGACATGAGAAAGTACTCTTTCTCACAGAGGGTGATAAATGAATGGAACAAACTGCCAAATGATTGTGTTAATGCTAGTAGTGTGAATATGTTTAAACATAGAATTGACAGCTATATAATAAGGGCGGGCTACACATAGATGATAAAATTGTTGGATTCTCAATAAGCCAATGGCATCTGTCCACTTGCCATCTGGAAATTGTTTTTTGGGATGGCAATCTTGTTCAGTCTTGTTAAAATGATGTGAAGTTGCAAATAACAAATAGAGCATAATATTATGATATTAATGTAAACATTGTGCCGTGTGTTTTAGAATGCGGTCAATAAACGCGAAACCTGACCATAGCGATCAACAGAGAGAAACTTGACACGCGACGAAATTGACACGCGACGCCTCTGGTGGACACCTTGACAATCACACCTTATCCAATAGCGGATATAAATATACAACGATGCGTAACCTTACCAGACGAACAGACAACCGATATCATCATAACTTCCAAAACCAGAATGGAAATATAAACCCCATACATTACACGAACACCAATTCAACATCGATCCCAGGATATCTAGCACTGACACTCAACTCAAACGTAGAAATCACCGATGAGAAAGAGCATTTCCTTTGGCAATATCCGCTCAGTGGTGTGTCATCAAGTCGATCTCTGTCTGCGCTGGAATAAACGTTTCCGTACTTAACATATAGAATGAAACAATGCGCTCAGATCTTAACATTGGAGCCTCCCTTTTCTGTGTTGGCAGGTTCTTGCGGGCATAAAGAGGGATTCGGGGTGGGGATGTTCGAGGTTCGAATCCCCCGTTTGGGAAATGTTGTTTAATTGTAACAGTTTTTAGAAATTAACCCATGAATCCTCAGCTGATTGTGTACGCTGGAAACCCCTTTTTCAAAACCCTGAGGACGGACCTGCGTATATATGTAACGACGTATTCAGTTCGATTGTATTATTCAAGCCAGATTACAACAGTGCATTTATGTGTTGCAGACGTCGTCATTGATAACGACAGGACTGACCAACAACATCTAAATAAGAGAGTGAATAGAAGTATTTATTTAGCAGAGAGCTTCAGCATGTTTAGTCCTAGTATTAGTCCGAATTTCAACAGGAAAACGTGTTTACCAACAAACATGCATTACGTATGTAGCACTGTCTTATATAGAGGGTGTCCGACACGCATTTAGCATGTCGTCTGCTTAGCTGATGCAGCTACATTAATCTATATAAACGTATATTTAAAAGATTCCTTATAAGTTAGACGAGACCCAGTTTGGCAGTAAGGCTAACTGAAGTGTATCCCGTGTGAAACAATACCTGGCAGACGGTTTAATAGATAATATAAAATTAGTTAATACGCTTAGTTTGTGCAGCTTATGCATTTGTTCACAATTTCAAAGTAGCGGCACACGTATGCGCGCTTATACAAAACGCTCACACAAACTGATTTTAGCACTGTACTGTGAATGTTGCACGTTATTTTCTACAGGAAACGTTGTGTAATAGTTATAAACAAAGGTAGTAGCGTCGTAGTTTCGCATATGTATTAGGGTTTTGAGCACGTTAATAATAATAATAATAATAATTAACACTCTGGATTAACATTATATATAATACGACAGACAATACTGTGATAATTTAGTTGTGATCAAGCAGATCATTTGCACACGCCTGGGCTGAAGTCTGTGTCGCGTGCTCGTAAATAAAGCAATGACTGTTTTATATTGGAGTACTGTGTTGTCTCTGTTAACTGATACACACCATAACATTCTGGTGAAGAGGATTGAAACGATGTTTGAAGATAATCGACACAAATTTGAGGCGCTTAAGTAAGTGAAAAACGTTACGTTGAGAGTGGCCGCAGACGATTTGGTGTTCGAAAGTAAATCGACTTCGCGCGAAAACAAGATGGCAGGCGTCATCGGCACTTTGGGGAAGTTTGACCCGAAAACAGAGACTGTGACTTCTTACGGAGAACGGCTTAAACTGTACTTGGTCGCTAATAACATAGCGGCAAATGACGAAAACGCAGAAAGGCGCAAAGCCATATTTCTGAGTGAGGTAGGAAAAGAAATTTTCCAAGTTCTCTCAGACTTATTCAGCCCGGACAAACCTGCAGATAAAACACTCGCAGAACTTTTGAAAAAAATGAAAGACCACTATGAGCCAGTCCCAAATGAGATGGTAGAGTCGTTTAAGTTTTGGACACGAATCCAAGCTGAAGACGAGAGTGTAATGGACTATAGCTTGGCTATAAAGAAACTCACTGTTCATGCAAATTTCCCAGATTTGAACAAATGGTTGAGGGACAGGTTTGTAACAGGGTTGAATCAGAAGTATGCAAGCGTTCAAGAGAAATTAAGCAACACGACAGGCTTGACATTTGAGAAGGCTGTGGAAGTAGCCGTGAACATGACAATGGTGAAAGAAAATGCTAGGCGGTGTCATTCGCCAGGGGGCGCCACAGGCGGCACTGTATCCCGTACAAGTGTTAATTGAGTGAGATTCGCCGCAAAATTAGGTGAGGGAAGGTACCCTAAACATAGGGACATGACGGGGAAGCAGCAACAACAGGCATCAGGACAACAATGTTGGCGTTGTTGTGGGAAACATGCACCGCAGTCATGTAAGTTTTAAGTCAGAACAATGTTTCCGCTGTGGAAAAAGGGGCCACATCGCAAGATCGAAAGCATGTAAAGGCAAGCCACGAGTTCGTGCCGTTACCGAAGAAGCACCCAAGGGGGATGATAACCACTTTGGAGTGTACAGCACGTACACTGTAGGAGCATTGAAGAGCACTGGCATCAGGGTGCCTGTGTGCATTGAAGGCACCAATTTTGACATGCAGCTGGACACAGCAGCAGACGTGTCATTGCTTCCGGAGAACTTGTATCGCAAACACTTGAGTCATCTGCTACTGAAACCAGCTGGTATTGTCCTGAAGACGTACGAGAACCAGATGGTTGAATTGGTCGGGAAGTTTCTGGTAACCGTGAAGTATGAAGACCAACAAGTGAGAAATATACCGTTGATAGTAACGAGAGGGAAAGACAAAGCAGCACTATTTGGTCTACATAGGTTGGAACGCATTAAACTCAATTGGCATAAATTATGCTGCATGAGAGTATCTGTGGCAGGAGTTCTGCAGAAACACACACAAGTCTTCAGGGAAGAACTTGGCACACTAAAAGGGTTTGCCGTAAAGATTCACGTGGATGAGTGAAAACCACCCAAGTTCTTCAAGGAAAGACCGGTTCCCCACGCCATGACACAAAAAGTGGAGCAAGAGTTGGACCGGTTGGTGCAGACAAACGCGATGGAACCAGTGAGGTACTCCGATTGGGCAACTCCGATAGTTCCAGTTCTCAAAGCGGATGGCAAGGTACGGGGGTGCGTTGACTACAAGTTGACTGTGAATAGAGTCTCGCATCTTAAACAGTACCACATTCCAACCATGGATGACCTTTGCGAGAAATTGACGGGTGGAAAGCAGTTCAGTAAGCTGGACTTGAGCCACGCATACTCGCAACTTCCACTGGATAACAAATCGAAGGAGTATGCCACAGTGAATACCCACAGAGGACTTTTCCGATACAATCGTCTCCCATATGGGATTAGTTCGGCACCCGCTATTTTCCAGCGCACCATGGAAAATATCTTACATGATATGCCAGGTGTTGCCGTATACTTGGACGACATTATCCTGGCGGGTGCGACGAAGGCTAAATACCTAGAAATGCTGGATCTGGTATTGGGTAGACTAGAAGAAGCAGGATTGCGGCTCAAGAGAGAAAAGTGCACATTCCTCGCATACGAAGTGATGTACTTGGGTCACAAGATTGACAAACATGGATTGCATCCAATAGAAGACAAGGTTGAGGCCATCCAGAAAGCGAGGGCTCCGGAGAATGTGCTAGAACTCCAGGCATTCTTAGGTCTACTGAATTACTACGGTAGATTTCTAGCCAACTTATCGACTGTGCTAGCGCCATTGCACAAGTTGTTGTCCAAGGGTCAGAAGTGGTTCTGGGGTTCGCAACAGCAGCGGAGTTTCCAAAGAGCGAAAGAACTCATCTTGTCAGCTAAAGTGTTAGCACACTATGACCCGAGTAAGCGAATACTGCTGCAGTGCGATGCCTCGAATTATGGGCTCGGAGTGGTGCTCTCGCACGTCATGGAAGATTGTACTGAACGACCTGTGGGATTTGCATCCAGAACCCAGAACGTTGCGGAAAAGAACTACTCACAACTCGATAAGGAGGGAGCAGCAGTGATGTTTGCACTGAAGAAGTTTCACAAGCATCTGTATGGTCGGTCGTTTGAAATCATTACGGATCACAAGCCAATGATGTCGCTTTTCGGTGAACTGAAGCAAGTTCCAACTACGGCGTCACCACGCATACAACGGTGGGCTGTCACGCTGTGTGGATATGAATACAACAATCACTACAAAGCTGGCAACAGTCACAACAATGCTGATTGTCTCAGTAGACTGACACTGCCAGTTACCGTGAAAAGCGAGCCAGAAGAACATGTTTTGTTGATAGAGGAACTGGACTGCTCACCAGTGAGTGCGGAGCAGATCAGTCGATACACTGGTCGCGATCCAACACTAGCTCACGTCCGTGAATACCTAATGCGCGGCTGGCCAGCTGGAGAAGATGACGCAGAGTTTGCACCCTACAAATGCCGAAGAGACGAGCTGAGTGTGCAAGATGGATGTGTACTGTGGGTGCAAGAGTGGTTATTCCCCCACATTGTCGTCAAGAAGTGATGCAAGAATTGCACATCCAGGAATCAACAGAATGAAAGGCCTCACACGCAGTTATGTCTGGTGGTCTGGAATGGACAAAGACCTGGAGAAGATGGTTCAGAGGTGTGACACATGTCAGCTGCATAACAAGTCACCACCTGCTGCTCCACTGCATCCTTGGGATGTCACCAGAAAAACCGTGGACTCGTATGACCGCAGGGACACACGAACGACACTTTGAGGCTGGAGATAGTGTGTATATCAAGAATTTCGGCCCAGGGCTCAAGTGGTTGATCGGAACAGTTGGTTACGTCACAGGTCCGGTGTCGTACACAGTGTCGGAGACACGTCGATCATGTTCGTGCGCGTCATGCGAACACCCGTTTGGTTGTCTCTACGACTCGTAGCAATCAGGTAGACGCTGAGACTGCAGTACAGGAACGCTACGAAGCACCGATTCCAGTGCTACCGAGCATCGAGCTGGATGTTGCTACAGCGACATCAAATGCACATGCTGCGACTGTGTTGCCAAGCATGTCACCAGCACCAAGTACAGTTGAGAGTGATGATAACATGACAGGCACTAGCGAGAAAGCAGTATCGGGACTGTCGCCACACAGCACTGACACGCTGGGCGCTACTGCACCCGCTAGAATATCTGGCAGACGTCGCTTAGCACCAGCTTGGCATGCCGACTATGTAGTGAAGTGATTTAGCAATGGGATCAATCATCGATTGCCAATAAGAATAACGGCTATGGTCTCACAGGGAATTTGGAGGCAGTCTACCCTCCAATCCCGTAGTTTTTAGATAAGGTGTTATTGCCGAATAATCAGTCGTTTAGTCGATTATATAGTTCGCAGCATATTCCCCAAGAACTCTGAATAAGAACATTTGGACATTACTTTGAAAGTGAATGGATTGTTTTGTCAGCTGTAAACTTTGAACATGTTGTTTTCTTAAAGAGGAGGAAGTGTGATAATTTAGTTGTGATCGAGCAGATCACACGCCTGGGCAGAAGTCTCACTTGATGTAGTGTGTCCCGTGCTCGTAAATAAAGCAATGACTGTTTTATATTGGAATACTGTCTTGTCTCTGTTAACTGATACACACTATAACAAATACGACAGCATGCCAGAATAACCCACAGCGAGTTAACAAATGAAAGTTGATATTGGTTGATTAATTTGAAAGAGAGCACATACAAGTATATCGTGTTCTTTAGTGTAGTTAATTATCAGACAGCAAAGATGAATATATGTATTATATCTAACTGTTATATAGTGGCATCTGACAGAACATTTTATTTATTCCCAACTCTCAATCATGGTGAAAATTTCTGCAAATTGTGCATCAACCAGCAGTACAGTAAGAATGGTTGCACATATCTAAACCAATTTACAGGATTGTATAACATAATACGAAAACATACTAATAATATTAATTTAAATAACCGGACTTTTTTTAAGGTGTATTTGGTAATATGGTGTAGTAAATATGTTGGGGGTGAATTATACATGTGTGTCGCAGGTATTACTATATGTTCAAATATAAATAGCTTTCATTTTGTTTTACGCCTGCTTAGGTTTTTAAAATGTTATCCCATCTCCTCTATCTTACTCTAGAAGATATGAAGAGTTGATTGTATTACAGTCATTTGATACAACATCCCATGTCAGGAATGTGGGGCATGTGTAACAATATGCCAGTTGATATGCAATGCCATGTGTATATTTAAAGTACGTCTGTCTAAGGCGTATCCACGTAGTTATATAAATCATTATAACACAAATCTGCGGACTTCTTTTCATTAATTATTCAAGCCACCATTGGAAATCATATATATTGCGCAAAGGTATTCTACATGATGGTTTGTGCTAAACGTATCCTTTATGATAAATTGACCACATAAATTTACTTTACACTCGTGGTATATGTAGAGAAAATGGGGTATTGTGGACATTGCAATTTGTGTGTTTATACTATAGTTTACATTTCACGATAGATTTTCAGTTCATGTTATTTGATATTTTCATTATCCTTCCATTGTGATAATTAGGGGTACATGGACAAGGTTGAAATAAAATCTCCACATTAACCACACATGGACATGGTTGAAATAACATATCCACATTAACCACACATACGGGGAACACGGACATGGTTGACATAACATGTCCACATTAACCACGCATACGGGGAACATGAACCAATTTGACATATAACATAAATGCAAGAAACTCAAGTTATTGGTGGCTAGGTGTTGGTTTGTAGAACACGATCCCACCAGGACTCCCAATGTTGGTTGAACTGGGTCGCTGATGTACTATAAAATCCTGGTTTCCCTTGAGGGTGTCCATATTACCCTTCTTTAGCCTATTCATAAAGCATCATTGTAACTTTTTACCTGACATTGATTGCTTGGTTGAATGGTTCAAACTAGCCTTGCCGTCAATTATTTACAATGTGTTCCATCTTTTAAAAACACGTGTCCTGTGCATAGACAGTAGGCAATAAAACAGACGCCATTTATCGCGTGTAGAAAAGCAAACTCCATTTATCACCACCTACGCTGTGTCCACACAAAGTTGGTCCAAGTTATTCGAGCTAATTATCCGTGTCAACGATCTGTACTGTTTACATAGTGGTGACGTACTCAATAGGATACGTACTTTTAACCGAACATTACAGACCAATCAAGTCAACGTGACATCACTATAGTGAACATATCAAAGATTTAACTAAACGTTCTTCCAACAATAAAACGGGTTCAGCCGAAACAATGCCGAAGTAATCAAATCAATGCACATGTGCTGTCGCATACAACATATTCTTGAAACCACAGCGTGCATACAATGTATAATATTATAAAATATGTTGTAGCCAATAAAACAACGTTGAAACATTAATAAAAAGGACGATACAAAATAAAGCAATGTAAATAATATTAATGAAAGCGTGTATATGCCAGCTGCCCTTCTTGCTATGAGATTAAACATTTAGTTTTGCTAAACTGGGATTAATTGTTCTAACATGTCAATGCAATTATGGTTTCAAGTTGCTATTTACAAAAAAAATGTCAGCCAGCAACATCCGCTTGGTGGCTTTGTGTTCCATGGTCCGCCAGGTGGTGTTGTGCACAATCAGCATTGTATGCTGCATTGTTTTTATTGGAAGTTGGCATACGTGTCAAACTGAGACATGTAGGCCAGCGCCACTTCGTACAGGAACCGGTACTGCGCCTGTAATACAATTGCATCAAACAATACGTTAAGTTGGACAAAATGATAACGAACACGGCTAGGGTTCATCGGCGTGATCAGTTTAAGGATGTGGAACAAGGTTTAATGATGTAAGAGAAAGAGGGAAGAAAACAACCAGTGTTTCGACTCGTTGATCGGAACAAGAAAATGGAAGAAATAACTAAATAAACATTTGTTAGATTGGAGCCAGGGAAAAGAATATGACCAATTACCAGCCAGACGATTTAACGAAGAAGTGTAATCATATTGGTCAATAAACTGACGTGTGTAGTTATAATCTTAATGACAGGCATACTCATTAGCAATGACTTATACAGAACGAATCTACAGCCTGAGACTTACGAGGTGTGTGATGAGTTGAGGGCGGGTGGTGCGGACGTGTTGAACAGCGTGGAAGACGTCCACCTCCTGCTCCACCTTCATGTGTTCGAGCACGTAGCTGGCTGCACACAGCAGTCCACTGCGACTCGATCCGTCCCTGGAGGAGTGGTGAATCAAAACCAAGAGGACTTAGCATGGCACTGGTGCTATATGTCATAAGCATCTACCTGTTCCTCGCTATCGTTTTTGGGGAAACCGCATCTCTTTGAAAGTGTATACATGATTCATGTCATGAAAATGCTTCTCCTAAAGAGTGCTTATGTTAGTAATAATGCCAGCAACAAGTGTAAATAGATAACACCGATCTTTAAATCGAATGCCGGAGAAACTGGAAATATTGGTTAAGGCTGGTTAACGATAGAGTGGGCAGGTGTTTAAAATACCAACTTACGTGCAGTGGACGACAATCGGCCCGTTTCCGCTCTGTTGCTGCCACTTCTCGACGGCATCCAGCAAGTCCACGAGGACAGTCGTGTTGCTGGGTATTGACGAGTCGTCACTCCAGGAGTGATTGAGCTGGAACTGTTTGATGACTGTCTCGCTGTCTTCCGACTAATGAGATGAATAACAACAATTATATCACTGACGTCTTTGGCACAACTGCACTTAGAACGCGTTTAGTTTTATCATATGAAGTACATTTAATTTGCATGCCATTAATAATGAGAATTTTCTTTATTTACCCATATACTGTGTCGTTATGGGTTATTAAATTAAACACAATAAAACCCGTATGACGGCTACATGGTTTCAGTTAATGTAATGATAACTTACCCGACCAGATTTGCTTAGTTTGAACTCTCGCACTGTCACTTTGGGATTTTCGGTGATGTCTGTTTGTACGAGTACAACTTGGAACGGACCGTAGTGGCGCTTTGTAGCTTTTTGGTTTGGCCAGTAGATGGCGCATTCCTGAGTAAACGTCATTGACACATCTTTACTAACAACATCACCAACTATTTATAAAGTAAACTGCAATCGACGGATATACGTCTTTACGCAATTATGCGTTCACAAAATATATTCAGTGATTGCAGTGTACGTATTAACATATCAAAAATGAAATGTTAATTTTTAAACTGTGCAGTTTTAGTGTAGGTAACATTTACTGTGGTTCTCGTTCTATTCAATATTGCACGCTATCCCTGCACTGGATGTCTTCAGGACCACCGTGTAGCTGCAATGTCCTGACGATGGTTTCACTGGTTTAATTTCAACCTAATAAATGATGTGCAACGTTAGCTTTTCATCATTCAACATTAACCTTGTCCGAGTTATTCAGAGTCAACCATGTTCCAATTGATTTATTTAAATGATTTCGTTTTCCAATTATGCTGCAGATATACTAACAGACAGGCACACCAAGAAACAAACGGCACAGCCTAAAGCCGGTCACCGACGTATAATATTATAATAATCAAGACATTACTTTTAATGCATTGTTATTAAACATATCGGCCTATGGGCTATGCTAAAGAAAATATCTTAATACTGGCATAGCAATCCGCGAGAGGTCGATAGAAACATTGCGAGTATTGCACATACGTCGTCAGTGACGTCACTATCGTCGAGCATAACGACCGTTCGGGACTCGTGGTCATTTAACAACCTCCACATGTCAACAACGGTTGCCGCCATCGGTGACTGGGTGATGATGTAGGCGTTGCGCTCCTTATAGCCCTGAAAGAGTAGGTGTAAGCGAACAGGTATGTCATATTGTGTCTATATATATTAAATAAATAATTAAATAAATCAGTTAACATACGGGGCGTTTATGACGAGGAAAATATATAATGCGCCTTTTGGCCGGGCGGCAGAAAAAGATCTTGACATCAGACTGGATGGGAAGAAACTGAACCAACGCAACACTTTTGTATATTTGGGTGGAGAGTTTGCGGGGACGGAGGCAGGGAGACGGAAATTCGCTGGAGAATACAAGCTGTGGCCAGTGCGTGGAGGAAAGTGGAAGGGGTGATGGGAGATAGACATATAGCTCAAAAGCTAAACAGAAAGATTCTTGACTCATACATAACACCAGCATACTTCTACGGACTACAGACCATGGCGATGACAAAAAATAGCAAACAAGTTTGCGAGAATAACTGGGTGAGAAGAATTGCGGGAGTGAAAAGAATCGATACACGGAGAATGGAGGAGCTGACGGAGGAAATTGGTGTGAGAGAGATTCTCACACGGAGGCTGGTAAGGAGCCGATTAAAGTGGGCTGGACATGTGACAAGAATGAAAGGGGTACGATTGACGAAGAGAGCGGTTGCGCTTGGAGTGGAGGGTACAAGGAGAAGAGGACGACCGAGATTGAGATGGGATGACTGCGTGAAGAGAGATTTAGTGAGAGTGGGAGGGGAGTGGAGAATGAGAGCGAGGGATAGAGGGGAGTGGAGACGATTGGTGGAAACGGTAGTAAAACGGGACTAGTTATGAAGAAGAAGGGGGGAATCGACGCCCGGTACCGGTGCCAGCCTCACCTCAGACTACAGGAAAAAGGAGGAGAGAAACTTACATAGGTGAAGGCAATGATAAGTCTTTATTTTTAATTATACACATTAATAACACTGACGTACGTAATTTACAACGTATATTATATTTGACCGCACCACCACAAATCTATGCACATTTCATCGTCAGATATGCTTGATCTTTTTCCAAATTGATTGGAATCAGGAGTATGAACGAATATTCACCTCTTCTTAGTTGCAACAATGTAATGTTTATATTTATTATATTTTGGATATCGTACAAACGTAATCGCGGGTTCGAATTTCTGAATGTGCTGAATTGCTTATGACCCAATGTCGCCGCTTTTAGTCATGTCATATAATTTTCTCGATACTTGATAATACATTCCAACCATGCTGGCATGATTGAACCTTTCTGACACAATCCAAACATGGTGGCTCGTGGTGACATGGCGGTAATTTTCTAATTACCTGTCCAATGCGCTTTTATTGTTTTGTAGCAGATTCGAAGAAACTGGTTCTCCGTTAGATCTGCCATTTTCACATCGGTACTTACATGTACATAGACGGCGTTGATGTAGTTGGTTCCTTCCTTCCACGGAGTAACCAGGTACGGACGCTGATGATCATCTAAATGTGAGTTGAACATGGTCATTTAAAATGCACGATTGCAAATATTAATAACCATTTAGCACCGTCTTGCAAGGTGTAATAACCAAACTTGCGACTCGGTTATAGACCTATCCCCTTTACATATTATCTATCCAGTAACAATTGAAAAACAAACGTATTACTAATGTTTAACTTATTGTTTTATGCACGTCGAGTAACCAAGTGCCCTCTAGCCACCATCTTACACTATATATTTTCAAACCTAAATTAAATGTGATAATGATAACTACAGTGGTAATAAAATAGAGATCAAGAGATCCACACACCTGGAATAATCTCAATGAAGCGATTTTTTGCGACGTTATTTGGTTCGAGGGCAGCACACTTGTCGTTCTTACGATGTGGCTTCAGAGCGTTGAGTCGCTGCAGAGGAAAATTTTCCGGTAACAAATTAAGTGTTTTAAATATTTTGCATGCAACAATACTGATTGTTTTGTATTGTTGTCACTAACACACCCACACAATAATTATCTAAGGCGACAGTGTTGATCATAAGTCAAGGGTTTTTTGTATTTCCGATACAATTTAACACATGTTTGAATACCAATACAGTCTTATTTATATTTTTCGATTCCATATAATATAACTTTTTCTAAAACACTAACTGTAGAGAAGGAAAACTCTGAAATAAACCCTGAGCGCAATGCCTTATTAGGCCTTTGCTGAGTAATTATCCAGATCCAGATACGGTTCACAAAACGTAAATACGACAAACCTCGAACTGATCGGCGAGTTTACTGTTTCTACACAGGTCTTCAAACATTTGCCTCAGCTCGGAACACGGTATGACTGCGACCTCGTTGAACTCTATCAAGGCTTGGTAGACATATATGTACTGCTCCTGTGAAACAAATGTCCAAATATAAGCACGATTTACAACTAGCCTATGTAATTGATAGTGTTTCTTTAATGTGATTAAACAACGTTTGGTTGAACAGTTTCCATCGCCAAGTGAATTGGTACCATACATTGCAAACAAACATCATGTTTCACCACTTTCTCCAATGACAAAGACATGCTATGACGTCATCTCACCAGCGTCTGCACCATATTCATCCTCTGAGTCCTGAGCAGATTGACGCACTGGAAGACGTCAACTTTGCCTTCTGCCTTTGCCTGTTCGATGAGGATGTCGATGGCTATAAAAGTTCCCGTCCGTCCAACGCCCGCACTGTTCAAAACATAATAATAACATTACACAACAATGACGATGTTACATATTAATGACATTATTCAACAATGAGGGTTTACATAATAATAACATTGTACAACAATAACGGTATTACATAATAATGACATTACACAACAATGAAGGTGTTACATAATATTAACATTACACAACAATGACGGTGTTACATGATAATAACACACAACAATAAAGGTGTTACATAATAATAACATTACATAACAATGAAGGTTTTACACAATAATAATAATAACAACAAGTACCTAAAATACCTACAACGGAGCAGAAATGTATTTTATTGAACCCAAATGAGGTTGTGCAAACGTGAGCACAATATATTTCCTAACAAATGCCTGATATCTAGAATGTTCGCTGAGGCCAGATGGACTCGCCAACCCACTAGATTCACCTGCAGTGTACGACGAAAGGTCCTCGTTTCTCTGAGTCGAAGCCGTGCACCTTGCGGTGGAACGCCAGGAGAGGGTACGCGTACTCCGGAGTCCCCTTGTCCGGCCAACTGGTGAAGTGAAACTGGCGCATTCGTCTCATCTTTTTCAACATCTGTTTTAAAACATAACAGCGTAGATGTTTTTCAGAATTTCGTCTGGAAAGTTTGCTAAATACATTTTATCAATGCAGCAGAATGACCCTGCATCCTTTTGTTCACTGAAGTCCGTCAGAGCAAAACCTCAGCATCCAAGTGTTATGCCAGCACTTAGTTGGGATACGACGTAGGTTGATTGAAATAATATAGCACCTGTGACATCATACGGTATTGAATATTTATGTTTACATAAAACAAATTATTTATTGCCCTAATTTATCACATGCAACAAAATAATAAATGCTTATTATTATACTGCAAGATGTCTTTACATGTGAGTATGTCCGCCAACTAGCAAGAATAATTGCTACAATGCACATGGACATAGCCAGCTGTTCAACGAGACCATACTATGAAAAACCGATACCCAATTCAGCTTTATTCAAATAACTGACCTCATTCTTCAACGAAAACTTCCGAATCACATAATCGGCGAATTTCTCTTCGCTGATGCCCTCCACGACGAAACTGCCCCACTTCTGCGGCTTTCCTTTCTCCGGCCAGTATCGGCTACACTTTTCCTTCACAGAAAAAATAAAACAAGTAAATGTCACTCAATTGTATTTAAACATATATTTGCATATTATTCATATATTGGCTTTAAAGTACATTTAAAAACTACTCGGTGAAACCCGTTACATGTTCACACGCCCCAGATGTAATTGTTGTATGAGTATTTGCATATGTATTGTTTTGATTGACTAAATTTATAAACCAAAGAAATGTTTTATCCGCCCTACCAAGCGTGGAGTGGTTCACGTTGCAATTATCAACTTCTCCCTATATCCGTCTGTAATAGTTTGTGAACTGTTGACTACAATACCCTATTGCATTAATGTGCACGTAGTGTAATCGTCGTTTGTTTGGTACGGCCACCACCTGATTTGTAGTCACAACAGTTGATCTGGCTGACGGTGAAGTAGGGTATCAGATACAGCATTACCAGAACAATATGGAAAACTTGAATGATGATACACCAGACCTACTTGCTACATATCAATATGGCACAACGCAAGTATATAGGATATTCAGCATAAGCATATGCAGCAAATCGGTTGGATTTGAATTACTTACTTTGCCCATTTCAACGAGGTTTGCCAGCATCACGATCGTGTTCGACTTCTCCTGCCAGATCATGCTAAACATATCTTCGATGTTCCAATCGCGTGGACCTATCCATGGAAAATGCAACCATGAAATGTTAATAATGAATACACTAATAGTTGCATTTTTAGTTGTGTAAATGATATCTTTATTTGCCAGAGTTTCCAGTAATAGTGAAAATATAGTGCAACACTATGAATGTTGATTTCAATTCCAAGCACAACAATCATTACGTTACCTTGGCAGGCGATGTAGGCATTCTTCTTATCGTCATATCCCTACAAAAGAAAGTATCATTAAAAGTAAACATGAGCATAATACTTGATATCCATTTTTTTACTTCACGCTTTAATTTCATATATTATATGTACTCATTACACAATTTTCAAACGTTTGTTATAAATGGTGTCTGGCGGTATAAAACATGTTGATGTTACAAAAGTAATTCGTATAGCCAATCAAATGTATAGCCAAAACGTATACACCTGGAACTAATACTAAATGATGTGACATTCACTTACTACAATGGACAGAGGAAAATACATTTGAGTTATAATAAACACTAAAAGTCCTCCGGTGCACATATAAATGAGGTTGTGAACAAAGATGAAAACATTTAGAAATAAAATGTATTTTTCCCCTATCCTATCACACCTATGTCATTTAATCGTGGCATGGTAGCCATATACGATAAAACAAATATGCATAATATAACTTTTCGAGAAATGTTAACTTATAGACAATTGTGTGACCTGCACTGGTATACAGGCGTTTGCGGTGGAATATGGTTGACTTTTATAATATGTTACATGGAATATATGACAGTGAACGTTTACCCATGTTGTTGAAAGGTGATGAAGCATAGAATATAGATATACATTTAATGCATTCACCCAAAGAGCAAATTAGAGTAATTCATGTTAATACCGCTTATGTAAGTTCTGCTCAATGCAAGTTAATTGACCATGGATCACCTTTAATTACTAGAACCACTAATATAATAAAAATAAAATATAATCCGTGAACAACGTGAAGGGACCCTCCGACTAGTAACATCCTGTGATATAACAGGACAAAGAAAATAGATTTTATGTTGTACTCAATGCGTAAAAAATCATAACAAGCGTCACGGTTCAAAATACTCTTCTTCTGCCTAATCTTTGAACCTCTCGGTTCGTTGATGTAGTGTAATAACCCAAATGGAACATGATGTGCGCTAACATTAATTTGTTTGGTAGGTACTCATCCCCTTGGAAGTATACGAACTGACTGATTGTTTAACGTGTTATAAGTACCCTGACTGACCATCATTAACAAGTAATATGTACCCCGACTGAACATCTTTAGCAAGTAATAAGTATTCTGATTGACCATCGTAAACAAGGTATAAGTACCCTGACTGACCATCATTAACAAGTAATATGTACCCCGACTGAACATCTTTAACAAGTAATAAGTATTCCGATTGACCATCGTAAACAAGGTATAAGTACCCTGACTGACCATCATTAACAAGTAACATGTAGCCTGACTGACCATAATGTGATTGGCGTTGACGTAGTCACTTTGGCCGGTTTCTGTCAACAGCACGACCCGTGTATGGTCATCTACAAAGAAACTGACGAATGCTTACTATTGTATCAAAATGGTCGTAAAGTAGCTGGTGTGCTATGACGACACATCTGCAGAGTTGTTCATTGTGTTTTGGTTGTGCAGACCTGTATGACTTCCCTATTCAGGTGTTGCTAGTTGGAATTATCATGTATTTGTATTTTGTGCTTTATATACCCATTGTTACATATTATGTTTCTCAAATACAAATAACTGCAACATGTACGTATGCTAATCATGTCGCAATGTTATTCAGAAGGTGTGTTTGAATAACACATTGCAGAAGCTTGTGCAACTCCGTACATCTCAATTGCGTTACTATGTTAAAAATGTAACTCCTACCAAAAGTGTACTTCAGAATAAACATGTTTGTAACTCCGCACGTTATACTCACACGCTATGATGTTAAGAAACCTGTTCCTGGATTTGTTCTCGGGTTTCTTCGCCGCTTCGCACTTTGCGTGGATGCCGTAAGGCAGATCCTGTAATAGAATAGAATAGTTTGTCCGTGTCATCGTTCTTTTTCAACTGTCAGAACAACTGTGGACAATCAGTAACAATACATTCGTCGTGCAGTGTTACGAATGGACACTGTACCAACTAAATATGATTATATATATTGCAATACTTAATCCTGAGTATTGTAAGTGTTGAGAAAGAAGCACCCCTATCCCCATGCGAGTAGTATTTACCATGGTGTCATGTCAATGTTATTTATTGCATTTATATTTTAAATAAACGTCTTTGTTTGGAAATAATAATATTGTACAGATAAAGACGGTGCGTCTTCCGAGCAACTCACTGTGAACTCCTTCTCGAAGCCGTTGTGTCGTCTCTTGTCCTCGACGTAGGAGGCCAGGTCACCGGTTGAGATACCGTGGGTCACCTGCTGCGTGTTGGCATAAATCGCAGTGGAACTTTCAGCCTGGTCCACATTCTGGTTTCCTTCCTCTTCTTCAGCCGCAATCCCATCATCGAAAGCAACGTTCTCTTCTCCGAGACCTGTTTACAAACAATTATCATATCGGCACAAGTCATCCCCCATCATGTTTGTTAAACTTGAACGATGGTCAGAGAATAGATTAAAATGTAATTTGTGTTTTAACCGTTTAAATGCTATAAGCCACCATCCCGCGAATCCTTCACAGATCCCACATTTGATATTTGATTTAACTGTTGTAGAAACATACTATTTTAATCGGTCAAATAAGGTTGATATTTTCTTCATAGATGGTTAATATGTTGCTTGTTATAGCGCAGCTGAAAGTTTTTAAACGTACACTACTTACCTGATTTGTCGGGATTCTTGAAGTGAACGATGTTGTCTGTGATTTTCTGCTGTTGCTCGGCCCGTCGTCGTCTGAAACACATCATATAATAATTTTGCATTTAGCAAGACTATTACTAATGCATTATATATCAGTTGTACATTTAGTAACAGTATTGCTAATCCATGAACATTATGTCAGTAGCATTGCTGTAATCATTACTACAATCAACACGAGTAGCAGGGGCTGTGAAGAGCAACAGCAACAACTACAACAACAACAACACAAGCGATAAATAGACATAGAAACACAGACACAGAAACAAACAGAAAATGAAACATTAGTAGCAATATAATAGACAACGGCTTCTTAGCCCTGGTCAATGGTTGTTGAGGGTGTGTGTGTTGCATATGCGTGCGTGTGCGCGCAGGTGCGTGCGCGTGTGAGTGTGTGTGTGTGTGTGGATGTTCGTGATGTAATCTCCTCAATCTATACTAAAACGAATGTGAAGTAATTGAAAACACAGTCACGTAATATAAACCAATAATAGCGTCTACCTGAGAAGAACGATGCTAACGACGACAATGACGGCAGCAATGACGATGATGACGGCCACCGCCACTCCAGCTGTACCGCCCGCTCCTAGTCCTCCACTAGTCTGCGCCTCACCCTCGCCCGCTACAGTTCCTTGGGTATTACTGCGTAGTGGCGTTGTCGTCGTCGTCGTCGTCGTTGTAGCTGCAGAACATTGAAACTGAATGACGGTGTCTAAACATATGTTTTGCGTCGACAGTGGTTATTCTTCAAAAATCTTCCATGGCTTTTCAACGTACGATTCCAACTGTTTACAACTGGAACTACTTATTTGTTATGAACTGCTTAACCCCTTCTGTTTTGGTGCGCTGCCGTACTTGGGTCTACTAAGGATTTTAACGCAACAGAAGTATTTTATATATTATATAGTATTATTATTATTATAACTGTTGACTTCCTGACATCTTCTGTTGATACCCAGTTACGCAAATAATTTAGAAAAGGTGTAAATACCGCAATACATATTGACATGTTTGTAAGGGAAGAGAACTACAGTTACCCATTTGGAAACCATATAGATTGTTGTGAGGTCGAAAGGTCGAATACGTCCTAGTTGCAGTAACATCTATGTAGGCTTCCATTTCACCATGATGATACTTGTATGTACCAGGAAAAAGAATAGTGACCTGCGTTTATGATTATAAAATTATGTTTATTAGAATATAGGCATCAGTATCATTGAACTGACAATAATGCAGGCATGCACACGGGTGTTCATGACTCACTTGTCCTAAGGTCTGCGATACGAGTTTCGCTGGTAGAACTGATGTTCTCGTTATTCATTGCGGTCACTTTCACTTCGTACAGTTCATACGAGAGAACGTCGATGGTCAACTGCGTTTGGTTCATTGTTTCTGCCTCCTTGTACAACCAGATGTCATTTTGTGACAGTTGACTTTTGTACAACACACCAAGAGATACTACTTCATCACATCCGCTCTCTTTTATTGTCTGTAGGCAGATAACACGCTTGAGTTACAATTTTACAAATCTAGTTTATATAATTGATTCGACTGAATATGTGTAATTAACTCAATAACGCAACAATTTTTAGTAAAGTATTGGTGTATTAGTGTTATACATACCTCGCATACATGCATGCATGCACACACGCACGCATACACTCTCTCTCTCTCACACGCACACACGCGCGCGCGCGCACGCACGCACGCACGCAAACACACACTCACACACACACACACACACACACACACACACACACACACACACACACACACACATGCACATACAAATTGTTTTATTCATATGCATTACTAACCTGCCAGGTAACAACCACGCTGGCGTTCTTGGCCCCGTCCGGGGTTAACTTGTTGACTGTTATTATGTGAATGGTTGGAGCTGAAAATATATGCAAATTAATAATGCTACATTTTGCAAATCATCTTCCACTGGCTCTAAGTATATTGTAAGAGACTTTTAGATGTTTGTGGCATCCATTTGTCTATGAGGTCTTTTAATTAACAAATAAACCCTACGTACAAAACTAGTTACCATTCGCAACGACTGTATTTGCAACGTAATAGCTTAACATTTCAAAAGTTTGCTGATTAAATAAAATGCACAAATATATCGTAGCAAACTTTGTACCGATGCAACTTGTCTTGAATGTGGCAACGTTCGTGGTTGATCCTCCTTCGTGAGTCTCCTTGTGTTGACGATAAGGTTCAACCTTCACTGAATAATGTGTGTTGAATACGAGTCCAGCAATTGGTGATTCAAGCTTATTCCCATCGGGATCTTGTACTATCTGCGTGACATTCCTCCATGTCTCCCCGTCGGTTTGAAGCCACACGACGTAATAGTAGTGGGCCTCCAGACCAGGCGGGATGTCATTAGCTTTGGGCCAACTCACTACAGCGGACGAGTTGGTAATGACGTCAACTTGAGGCTTTTGTGAGGTACTGAAGAACGGCTTCCCTGTTGGAGTAAATATAATGTGTAATTGGTATGTTTCTACGCATACTTCATTTTTGCTGAAAGAGTACAGTAAAGTTATTTTTAATGAAAATTATATCAATACATCACTTGTGTCTTGCTTTAGTTACCTTTGTAGTTCTGGAAAGTGTCACATTACCTAGAACAGTTTCTAATTTGTAAAATCACAAGTGCCTGAATAAAAAAATACTAATAATAATAATTGAACGGAACGTTATTGTATGCTGCATTCAACCCACGTATTAGAAACGTTACGCGTTGCATTTAATGACATTTAAACAACAATTGATTTATTGCATCATATAGTTCCTTCTTGCAATATGCCATCGACAATAAGCAGGGTGCTTTATACATTTTACATACGTATTTCTGTTTTGCAAATATCGTGCGTGTACCACAGTTTGCAACCGTTGGTACAGTGTCCATTCGTAACATTGCACGGCAATTTGTCCTTGCAATTTCCGCAGTCTTTCTGACAGTTGACTCCGTAGCTTCCCTCGTCACACACTGCATTACACGTTAAGAATAATCTCAATTTAAAGTAACTAGCATTATGAATGACATATACTGTAATGCAAAATAATAATAATATATATATATATATATATATATATATATATATATATATATATATATATATATATACATACATACATACACACACACATATATATATATATATATATATATATATATATATATATATATATATATATATATATTTATATTATAAACCCTTGTTACATAAAAAAGCATGGGCAGACACGCATACGCATATACTTTGCAAATAGTGAAATAATGCCGAACGGTGGTATAATGTTATTACAAAATAAAGCATTTGTTTTTCACCTCCTGGTCAATTAATGTTAAATCAAAGTGATATTTCGACTGATATGTTTGCAGTCCTCTTAGACAATGAACCAACAAATGGAAGTGCGGACGAAAGCAGTCCGTCACATGCCATTGATAGTGGGCGGGCCCCTAATGTCAGGACCTCACAAAATGAAAGAGATGACGTGCGCATAAACTCCATCTACTCCTGGCCGAACTAAGTTCATCTTCGTATTGTGGGCTATTGAATATACGACAGCATCGGTAACTTTGAATGCAGGTAAATAAATTTCAGTGTGTGCTTTAGCCAGACGGACGTATGTAATTATCAGTGCACACATGACGAATTGTTTCTACACACCTTTCACGCAGTTCGGTTGCTGCTTGCCTGGTGCGCATGCGTCACAGCCGATGACGTCGTTGCATGTAGTACCACGTGGACATTTCTGACACTCTGTTAACATCACGTGTTTCGTACATTACAATATATCGATTCACAATGGTCTGCTTTATTCGTGTTGCACACGTGACTATCTGAACAGAACGGAATGTTTAAATAAAACGATGCATCATTAAATTTTTTTGTTTCAGTGCAGTTTAGATTAGATTACAAACACAATAATTTGCACCATATGTGGCAGTTTGTTAATTTTCTGATATGTGTAATCCCGTAGTTTCCTGGAATCAATGTGCAAACAGTAGTAGTTAGAACAAAGATCTACATAAATACTTGTAGCAGTTTTTCGGGGACATAAAAGAGAGTGTGGCAGGTGTTTCAACCTTTCAAACACCCACTTGTTTTGGGGCCGACCTCCTATCTCCCACCTGTTAGTGGGACAAATATCCCACCCTTTTTGAGAGTCAATCTCCCACCAACCCCATCGCCCATGTATTTTTTAACGCCAACCTCACACCTTCCAACATTTTTCGGATCAACCCCACTTCCTGCAACACCCCTCACATACGAATGGCTTTGTAGAAGTCTCCATTTAAATTTAAAATACACCCAGCGGATAATACCAAAAAGCTGGATTATTTCTTTCTTGTCCAATAAAGGACACGCACGCACGCCCGCATGCACACAGCTTTGTATCCACTCTTTTATATTTTGTAATGGTGTTTCAAGATGCTTAATGACATCGAACATGTTCAGTACAGCATAACACGAATATACGATAAGCCAGCACACATTAAATAACTATATATTTGAATAAACCTTTTGAAAACCAAAACGTGATTAGTGAACTGCCGTCACAACAATGTAGTTTCATTTTACATGTATTAATCAAATTAGTGTAGCCCGTGATAACATTAAGCACAACAACTTAAACTTACCTATGTGTGTGTGGCCAATGACCACTACCTCGCACAAAGCAGTCACATGGGACTGGTAACCTCCATTACGTCGGAAGCTGAGGTATTGAGCGACGGCGTTACATGTCTTTTCCACTGTTCCCGACCGACGTACCGTGCCGTTGTGACGAGCACACTCTCGGTGGCTCTGTCTGTCGTCGCTGTCGCCCACACTTAGCACAAACGTGTCGAGTCGCTTCTCGCCTGAAATGATGCACTAGTCATTATACGAACACAAACTCATAGTCTTGTTCAATCCTGCATCTCCTCCGCAGACTACTACACGCATCACCCGATGTCGGGTTTTCATTATTTAATAATTAGAAATGTATTCGAATATTTAAAACTGCAACCTCAACTGATTTAGCCTATCGCAAATCCGGTTGGTTGATGTCCAAATATGTATTATGTTAGTAGTTTATGTAACATCCGCAGACGGTCTAATAACAAATTGCCTATTTTTGTTCAAGTCATCCAAAGATTTACTTTAGTCGTTATATTTGGTAAGTCTCAAAATAGTGGCTATCCAAAGTGGTATACACAGTGCGGATCAATGCCGATCATGTGTGTTACTCCCATTATCTCGCTGATCACATGACAAAGGTACGAAATTTCACCAAGGGTGAAAATCGTTACTTTTCAGCGTTTCCATTTTCACTTCAGTTAATGATTGACCAAACATTAAGTACTTTAGCATTTCACACAAAAGACTACATACAAAAGTTACATAAACGAGCTGACATGTTGCAGTGGATACTAGGTAAGTTTGATTTTTCGCAAAATGGATTTGAATTGAGACTAGCAAAAAATCGAATTGAGGAGAGACCTTTAACTAAAGATCGGGAAAAACACTAGGTGAATGTGTGGACATAGTGTCAGAGTTATACTCACAACAATCTCCTCTGTTATAGATGACAACTCGACTGATGCTGTAGTTTTCACCAAAGTCCACCATCCACCAGGCGTTGGTACTTGTCGGTGCATCTGGGTGTGCACAGTGTTTCCGACTCATGACAGGATCGGTATTCCCATCAAGTGCTTTCTGAGCTGTGTAAATTTTCCTACCACCAGCCTGGCTCGTTGTCTTGCCATAAGCGACATTTCCTAAAAGAAAGAGTAACACTACGATAACATCAGGGCGTTTGAAGCGTCGATTAGTCTAACATCAGGGCGTGTGAAGCGTCGTTTACTCTAACATCAGGGCTTGTGAAGCGTCGTTTACTCAAACATCAGGGTTTGTGAAGCGTCGTTTACTCTAACATCAGGGCGTGTGAAGCGTCGTTTACTCTAACAGCAGGGCATGTGAAGCGTCGTTTACTCTAACATCAGGGCGTGTGAAGCGTCGTTTACTCTAACATCAGGGCGTGTGAAGCGTCGTTTACTCTAACATCAGGGCGTGTGAAGCGTCGTTTACTCTAACATCAGGGCTTGTGAAGCGTCGTTTACTCAAACATCAGGGTTTGTGAAGCGTCGTTTACTCTAACATCAGGGCGTGTGAAGCGTCGTTTACTCTAACAGCAGGGCATGTGAAGCGTCGTTTACTCTAACATCAGGGCGTGTGAAGCGTCGTTTACTCTAACATCAGGGCGTGTGAAGCGTCGTTTACTCTAACATCAGGGCGTGTGAAGCGTCGTTTACTCTAACATCAGGGCGCGTGAAGCGTCGTTTACTCTAACTACAGGGCGTGTGAAGCGCGTTTACTCTAACATCAGGGATTGTAACGCGTCGTTTACTCTAACAACAGGGCGTGTGAAGCGTCGTTTACTCTAACATCAGGGCTTATAGAGCGTCGTTTACTCTAACATCAGGGCGTGTGAAGCGTCGTTTGCTTTGCTCTAACATCAGGGCGTGTGAGACGTCGTTTGCTCTAACATCAGGGCTTGTAAGACGTCGTTTACTCTAACATCAGGGCGTGTAAAGCGTCGTTTACTCTAACACCAGGGCTTGTAAAACGTCGTTTACTCTAACATCAGGGCGTGTAAAGCGTCGTTTGCTCTAACATCAGGGCTTGTGAAGCGTCGTTTACTCTAACATCAGGGCGTGTGAAGCGTCGTTTACTCTAACATCAGGGCGTGTGAAGCGTCGTTTACTCTAACATCAGGGCTTGTAAAGCGTCGTTTACTCTAACATCAGGGCTTGTAAAGCGTCGTTTACTATATAGCACAAATTCCCATTTGGTGGAACGATGAGCTGTTCACCAGGAATAAGGAGTATTTTTAAACCTGCGCTTGTATTTTAATTGGTATTTCTTATCATTGTCTATACATTATTCGTCTGAACTATGTACAAATTGTTAATATAATGCAGTCATCCTAAATTAAACCGCATAGTCAAGATTCATTTTCGAAATCTATGCTATAACTAATAACTTTAAATAGTTTTGATAAACTTAACAACAAAAATCATGCTGATCCCAATGAAAATTACTCTGACTAGTGTTCAAATATTGTACCGTGTCTAGTTCTAAGGATAATTTCTTACCTATTAAAATGTGTTAATACAATAGCACAAAACATTAGCCTGGATTAGACAGAGCATCATTATATTGATGTAGTGTAGAAATAAATCATATTCAAGAATATATGAAATTCGTGTAGACACTGAGCAATATATAACTTTCAAAACTACATTAAATGTTTCCAATTGAATTCTTAAAAGAAATATTCTATTAGCTAAGCAAACACGTTACATGTCCAGTTTTTGTATGTTATGTAAATAAGAAATTATTCATAAAACTTTCCCTCTTTTTTAAAGTCGACGGCAGAACTAGTAAGTGGCAAATGCATCATTGTCAATAGTTTACAAATATGGGTTCTACTCTTGCCTCTCAAATACTTGAGATTCGTCCTCCAAAATTATATACATTCCCAGTCTTCGAAAACCAATAGATGGCGATGCGATACACTGACCATTTTACATCAGAAATGTAGTTCTGCAGAATATGGAATATAAGTAACATTATTTAAATTGATAAAAAAATTAAATATGTTAAGTGATATTAATTCTTAAACAATATAACATGACATGGGTCATTCCCAGCAGATGTATATCGTAGTTCCTGCAGCGGCGTAGGCCAATGCAACAGCTCGCCTCTCTGCTGCTGGGGTTACGGGAGCAGCACATTGTCGGTTAGAGCCGGTGTAGTATAGTAAAGTGACTCCATAGTAAATTGCCCCCCCCCCCACTCCCCCGGTCGATTGACTATGAAGTATTCTGACCGGAGGTTCGAAATAGTATTATAGTAACTTGACCCCCCCCCCCCGTGGTATTTTGATCCTCATTTATTCTAACACCTGGTGTGATCAATATCTGTTGTAATATAGATATGCTACTCATACACCTATGTCGCACAGTTTGCACGGCACTGGGTACTGGGCACCAAAATGCTCCCTTTTGCTCAGCGTTGTATACTTAAGCTGTACTAGTCATTCTCTCATTGTGTAACACTGCCAATGGCATGGATATCATTTTACTACAATTTAACCCCTACACTGTTTCTGTACTACTACTAAGTATAACCGCAGCATTACTAACTTGTCCTATTTGATGGAGATCATCTTGCTGATATCCATCAAGTCCCATCGACTGTTCTAGTCTCAGAGAGGCTATTTTAATTAGTATAACAGTATGATTCCCAATTTGTCATTTTAACAATACTTATTTGGGAAAGACATTTTATTTTGTCCGCAGTACTAGTTGGGCAAGTTCGGATATAGTGTATATTACCGGCAGGCCTGTATGATATAAAAGCCTCCAGTTTGCGAGGACAACTTGGTCCAAGGAACAACTAAGAGTGCGAATAGAAGGAAGATGTATGAGCTGAAGGAAAAGGTTACGATGCAGTTCGGCTGAACATTAAGAATAGTAAAAGGCAGGATGATATGGGCAGGTCATTTGGTGCGGATGGAGGAGGGTTGACTACCAAATGGAGGAGGGTTGATTACCAAATGGAGGAAGGTTGACTACCAATTGGAGGAGGGTTGACTACCAAATGGAGGAAGGCTGACTACCAATTGAAGGAGGGTTGTTTGCCAATTGAAGGAGGGTTGACTACCAAATTGAGGAGGGTCGACTACCAAAAGGAGGAGGGTTGACTACCAAATGGAGGAGGGTTGACTACCACATGGACGATGGTTGACTACCAAATGAACCAGGGTTGACTACCAAATGGAAGAGGGTTGACTACCAAATGGACCAGGGTTGACTACCAATTGAAGGAGGGTTGACTGCCAAATGGAGGAGGGTTGACTGCCAAATTGAGGAGGGTTGACTACCAAATGGAGGAGGGTTGACTACCACATGGACGAGGGTTGACTACTAAATGGAAGAGGGTTGACTACCAAATGGACGAGGGTTGACTACCAATTGGACGAGGGTTGACTACCAAAGAAAGTACAGGTTACGCTAGAGCCAGGCCGAAGGAAAAGGAATGTGAGGACTGAGAAAAGAGGGATATAAGAAAGGCAGAAGAATGCGAAAGGCGAAGGCTGCCAATAGGAAAAACGGTTGGGGCAGTGCAGCAGTACATGAACTAGCCTCGTCCTCTGTAAAGGGAGCAACGAGGTCGGGCACAATATGACTCCCCCAACCTTCATCAGTCATGTATGTAAAGCAATACATAGTATTATTTATTTTTGTCGACAACTATTTATTTTTGTTTAATACAACTCAAAGAACAAGGGTCTGTTAATCACTCGACAGCCATGCACTGCTTTCTACCAGAAAGTTGTTTCCCGTAATATGTATGGTTGAAACAAATTTAAGTTAGGTAAATTAAGTACGAAATTTTTTTATAAAGCAGTTAAAATATATCCAATTAGGTTGTTTTCCACAAAACACTATTTACATGCAATGCGACATCATATGGTGACTGAAATGTAGGGGTTCAAATTACCACAGGGGATCAATATACTATTATTGTATTTTGACCGGGGGTTAATATACTATGGGGGTCACAATACTATCCTACAGACAGAGCGAGATTGCGGGTGGTGCGGCATACACTTCAAGCACTCATGGGGCCGCAGCGACTACATCATCAAGCCACCAGGTGGGGTCACTGTTTACATCATTAAGCATTTAAGGGTTGCTATGGTTGGCTGTCCCATGACATATATATGATATACAATGTTGACATTACTGGTGGTACGAGTTGAATATCAGTTATGATTGCACACCCTTTGGCTACAAGATCTATAAGCATACATGTCGTACAGGGTGGACAGTACTGTGAGATAAGAGTTGACTGTGGTGTGATGGCGAACGGCTGTGTAGGACTGAAGTATTAATGGTATGTGTTAATTATTGTAAACGACAATTTTAAACGGTGGGGGACATGAATCCCATCGCCACAGGTAAATGATCTTTGGGTCATTGTCACATTAATTCCCCTTGCTACAATGATCTTGGTATTTCAAGATGCTATCGATATGCCACAAGCTCGATTATATTAACTGTTATAGCGTAAGGATTTTACTGTGTGTCTAATATACTGATGACAATATTGATTCTAGGCATGTGGCAGTAGAATATGGCAGACTCTGGCTGAGGCGACGTCTCTAGCTATTATCCTAACAATTGTAATCCTGTTACTGTGTATGTCGTATAGACTAGTGGCACTATTGTTGGGTTATGGGTGTATAGTCTGTCTCTGACAGTGGCGGAGTCTCTAGCTATTATACAAGCTATTGTATGACTGTAATTAATGTTTGTCTGATAGAATTGTGACCGTAATGTTGGTTTTTATGTTCATGGTAGTAGGATATAACTGAGACTCTGGCAGTGGTGGAGCGTCTGTTGCAAGGCTGTGACTGTCTGGCAAGGAAGGGTCTGTCGTGGTGAACCCCTGTGATAGAGCATGGACCCTATTGGTGGGGGTTGGTCACATTGGAATTAAGGTGACTTTGTGGCAGGATGACCCTCACCGATACGGGGTGAATTGTCATTGCTAGCCTGTGTAATACTATATTTATTAATTGTATGCGGTAGCTGAAGGACAAATTATTGAACTAATATCGTGATCAATATCGTTCGCCTGTCGTGGTATGTCAGAGAATTGTTTGCAATGTGTGTCAATGCCAATGTTGGCACGGACTATGATTGTGTGATACTGAATGTAAAACTGAAAGTGGATACATTCACGGTTTTTGGTATGTGATTAATAAGTTGTCGTTAATATGGCCTATTTCACTCTATAATGGACTTGCGGTGTTGCTCCGCATAAAGGGATGTATGAGCCCAGGTGCATAAAAATGCGGAGTAACGGCGTGATGCATATGTAACGGTGTATGCATGAGGGCACTACACGATACGGCGTAACATGACCTCATGGGTTGGTTGTACTTTGGTCGCCAAATCACATGGGTGCCGCGTTGTGGATTAAAGCGCGCCGGTTAAACCAATGTTGGTAAACATCGTATTTCGCCGGGCCGTTAAACCCGGTGTTAGTTGGACATTTTTAATCCACCCACCTCCCAATTATTTTCCAGCCAAAAAAGTGAGGCTAGTCTCAGTAATTATATTGGTCCTTAAGCGTGATTGTAAATACTAGCCAGTAGTCATACAGTTAGTACTTTAAATATTATCTGGAGCAATGTTTATCACACTGGTGTAATATGTCCATAAATTGTACTTATTACGTGTAAATACCATTTGGGGCCGGCATGCTTGCTGCGATTATGTTTTAGTGTATATCGGTTTCATGTTGAATGGCGGGATAACCCCCACCGATACGAGGGGAATTGTCATTGTTACATTTACACACCTTTCTAAAAGGCGAAAATTATATCTTTAATTTAATACATTTAATTTAATAATGACATTTCTATCTTACAAGCATTAAAAAATGTTAAGAATTATGTTTGTTCAAATAAACGAATATCTCCACTTTAAAATGTTACAGAAAAAACTTTCCACTGAGCTTGCAACTCAAAACATTATACGTCGAATTATACTAGAAATTGGTATTGGCTCTTCTAATAAAAGTGTACCTTGATTTAACAAAAGCTTCTTGACACCACTGATCACAATATACAGTTGTCATGTCAGCGATAACCATGTCAAAGTTTCACCACCCACCTATCTGGCAGGCCTGGCCGCTCCAACGATAGCCACTCGGATGACCGTCTTGACATTGTCCTCCGTTGATACACTCGCCAGTGGTTGTGTCGCAGCCGTTGGTACATCTGCACGGGAAGACGCACGATCCTCGACTGGCGGACGTGCTGGCGAATCGACAACGGGCGCCTGCAACGCCAAACACATAAAGTGGGTTCTTAAACACAACCATGCAGGTGTGCTACAATCACCACGCTATGCATTGGTTTACAATAAATGTATGGTATGTGAAGTAACAAATAAACGTATAAAAGCAACCGTTTTAGAATGGATAGCTGATTTTCTTTCAGATAGAAAAGCGATCATTTATTCTTTTTGACAAAGAAACATTTAACATTGTCAATCAGACCACATCTAGAATATAGTATATAAGCATTGTCACCTAATTATGCTAAAGACATGATAATGCTTAAGAAAGGGCAGCGTAGAGCAACTAAACTGGTTATAGGATTTAAGGATTTTTCTTAAAGGAAAGATTAACAAGACTAAAACTATGTAGACTTGAAGAACGGGGGTATTTAATGAGACAATTAAGTTGTTAACTGGGAAGGAGAATGTAAGCCCATATCAGTTTTTTGCATTAATCTAAACAATGTCAGAGGTCATATTAAGAAATTAAATAAACAGCAATGCACGGAGTTATGTAGAAACCGATTCTTCAATCAGGAAGGGTTAGATGTTTTGAATTCCTTGCCTGACTATAGTATATCTGCAAGCTCTACTAACATTGAAAAAAATATAATTAATAAAGACTGGTATGAGATATGGGCTAACCATAAAAGGTTAATTAGTAGCCTTGCAAGTGTCCATTGTTTATACGTGTAAGTGTAACGACCTTCCGTCCGGTTTAATAACCTCTAATTGATGAGTTTAACAAGATTTAACAAGACTGCCATCCCAAACAATAAGTTCCAGATGGCAAGTGGACAAGGAAGCTATTGGCTTATCGAGAGTCCAACAATGTTCTCATCTATGTGTAGCCCGCCCTTATCAAATATCTATCAATTCTATGTTTAAACATATTCATACTACTAGCATTAACACAATCATTTGGTCTTTTGTTCCATTCATTTATCACCCTCTGTGAGAAAGAATACTTTCTCATGTCCAACCTACACTACTCCTTAAGTAATGCTGCTTTGTGTCCTCTGGTTCTACTGCCTTCTTTAACTTTGAAGAACATATTCCTATCAACATCCTCATAGCCATTCACTATTTTAAACACTTCTATTTGGTCTCCTCTTAGTCTCCTGGTCTCTAGTATTGTCAAACCACATTGTAATAAGCGGCTTTCATAACTAAGGTCTCTCAGTTCTGGAATAATTTTAGTTGTTCTTCTTTGTATTCTTTCTAGCTTGTCTATGCCCTTTTTACGATACGGTCTCCATGCTCGAATACAATATTCCAAATGTGGTCTAACTATTGCTTTGTGCAGGGGTACAATTAGCTGTTTCTCCTTACACATGATAGTTCTCCTAATTAGCCCTATAATTTGATATTTCCTTTCGAAGCAGCAATCCCACATTGCTCTGAAACTTTCATGTCAGCATTAATGTTACTCCTAAGTTATTTTCTTGGGTGATTCTACTAAGTACAGCATTCCCCATTGTATAATCTTCGTCCTTGTTTCCATGTCCTATGTGTATACATTTACACTTCCCAAAATTTAATAAGATTTGCCATTTTTTTGAAAATTTAACTAATTAATCTAGATCACCCTGTAAACTTTGTTTATCTATATCATTAGTAACCTTTCTTAATATTTTTTGTCATCTGAGTTTGAGTTTCAAATTTGAGTACTTTGCTAGATATGTCATCCTCCAAATAATTTATATATATATATATATATATATATATATATATATATATATATATATATATATATATATATATATATATATATATATATATATATATATAATTTCCAGTTTGAAATCTCACAATCTAATATTACTCTGTCTTCTGTGTGTAAGCCACTTTTCTATCCTGTTGATTACATCTTTACCTATACCATGGGCTTTTAGCTTAAGTAACAATCTTAAATGTGGCTCTTTATCGAAAGCTTTCTGAAAATCTAAGTAGACAACATCCACTGGTGATCCGTCATGTACCCACTTTGTAATTTCTTCAACAAAACATAAGAGATTGGTTAGACATGACCTTGTTTTTAGGAAGCCATGTTGATATGTATTTATTAATTTATGTTAACAAGGAGTTCCACCATTTGATCTTTAATTAATGTTTCGAGTAATTTACGTACAACTGATGTTAAACTCACTGGTCTGTAATTTTCTGGCTTGTGCCTCGATCCCTTCTTAAATAGCGGCGTAATGTTTGCTTCTTTCCTTTCTGAACGAACTATTCCTTCTTCGAGTGACAAGTTAAACAATTTTGCAAGTGGTATACTAATTTGCACAACAATTTCCTTAAGCAGTTTTTGTGGTATCCCATCAACTCCAGGTGATTTATTATCTTTCATCGTATTGATTGTGTTGCTATCATTTCAAGAGTTACAAATAACTGCCCTAAATGTTCTGATTTGTTGCCCTCAAATTTAGTAAATGGAAATGGAAGTGAACTGATATCTTCTGTTGTAAAAACTGAAACTCATTCAGGACCTCTGCCATTTGAAATCCGTCAGAAATTATGATTCCAATGTTGTTTTCCAGTGGTCCGACCTTATCTCGAACTTTCTGTTTACTCCTTACATAGCATAGAAACTCTTGCTGTCATTTCTTATATTACCTGCCATTTTTTTCATAGGTTCTTTTAGATTTTCTAATTTCAGTTGTAACTAGGTTAGTTGCCTCTTTGTAATTTGCATAGTCTTCATCCTTTCTGGTACGCATATAATCTCTCCATATAGTTTGCTTAAACACTATCTTTTTAATAGCTTCTTTAGACAAGTGTTTCTTCCTTGACCGTTTCTTTATTTTTCAAGGGAACAAATTTATCGATGATACCCTCAATTTCATATTTTAGAATATTCCAACATTCAGTGGTTTTATTCATCAGCATATTATTCCAATCTAGTTTTGCTAAGTATTTTCTCATATCTTTATATTTACCTTTGTGGAAGTTTCTCCTATACGTTTTTTGTTATTTTTACTTTCTGATTTTACATTGATGTCAAAATGTATTTGATTGTGGTCACTGTTAACCAATCGTTCATGTATTTTTACATTGTCCACTAATTCTTTTTGTGATGATAAAACTATATCTAATACATTTTCTCCCCTGGTTGGTTCTAGCACGTGCTGAATAAGGAAGCTATCCTGAACTAAAAATATAAATTCTTGGTCCTCACCCCCTGTAGTCTCTAGATATTTCCATTGTATGTGTCCATGGTTAAAATCTCCCATTATGATACATTCCCTTTACTAACTTCCTTTATAGCATTTTGTATTTTTTTTTATCCTCTTCGTTTATGTTTGGACTTCGGTAAACTAATCCAATAGTTAATTTTTAATTTCCTGAAACTATTTTGCACCAAACAGCTTCATCGTAATCTGCTTCCCTTCCTAATTTATTTCATAAGCCTGAATAGATTCTTTAACATATAAAATAACTCCCCTCCCTTTCTTCCTATTCGATCTCTCCTAAACATTACGTATCCTGTCAGTCCTAATTCAGCATATGTTATGTCTGTGTTGACCCATGATTCAGTTATACCAATTATGTGAGGGTCAGTATCTTCTACCATAATGTTTAATTCGTTTTTCTTATTTACTATACTCCTAGCATTTAAACACACGCATTTATAACCTGTAATAAGTCGGTTATATCGGCCCGCGACCCAAAAAATATACACTCGAACCTTCAAGTCTTTCAACCGGCGTCGACGAAGAAGGAGGTAAACTACTTTCACAGTAATAAGTCGGTCACGCTTGACTGACTCCCACACCCTTATCAACTATTTTGTTTAGATATTGCGGCCTACCTGAAGTACAGTGATCTGCCATCACGACCAACAGAGTCACACGTATGACAAGCATCATGCGGCCCATCTTAGACTCGAAACGTTTTGTTGTAGAAGCTACTACAGAACAGTCGGTCGCGGCACCGTCAACAATGTTGCTGCCATTATGGTGGGGTCAGTGACGTCGTCTCAACACAAACTCTCACCTGACCCCTTTAGTAAGTCATCCATAGCTACGCGCGGTAGGCGTGTGCTGAACTAAGATCGTGTCCATTGTATCGCTGTGTTCTGTCACGACTTAAGGGCAACACAACACAACGTTCGCGCAACGCATACACCTCTGTACAAGACCACGGCTGAACATTCGAGATTACCCGTCAAACACTGACGACGTCTCATTAAAGGACGAGTGCTGGGGATAGCATCTATATACCATGACAGCGCCCAACAGAAGCGCCGAGGTTAACATGTATATGCCCTGGCAGCGCCCGTCCTCGGCGATACGAAACACCAATCACAACACCAACGCAAACCATTATGTCATATCATGGACACATTAATTGATTATAACGTACAGTTGCGCGCGATATTCTTATGTTAATACAAGCTGAGTTTGACAAAGCTGTGGCTGGTCATGCTTCACTGACCACCATGTAGGAGTGCTACAACTATTTCGGCCTTCCGAGCCTGCGCCTATTGTTGAGTTCAGTTGATTAAGTACACGTCGCGTAACTTAGTAACCTACCCCCGATCAAAGTAAGATAGTTTGAGCTACTCTCCATATCTCATTATTGTAGCTCGACATTATCTCCCGGCTCGTATATTGGGTAAATAAAGTTAATCGGCCAGTAAATCAATATCGTGATGAAGTCATGATAATCGTCTGTAAATGCTGTAATGCCCACCTTAAGAATACTAATGTCCAGCATAATAAAATCCGTTTTTTAATTATAAAACAGGTGCTGGCGGCTTCCACTGCAGTTGCCTTTACCGATTCAGATTATAGTTTATTAAGTCGTGATTATCAATAAAGACCGCATATTAGAGGCACTGTATTTAATACGCGTTATTGTAGATTAGTGTAATTGAAGAATTGAAGCCAAGTCACATGCGTCGTTGTCTTTTGTTTAGCGTACATCAGGCCTGTATCCAGCTTTGTACAAGGTTCACATTTTCCCAACACAGATTGCAGGAGCGCCACAAGTTTACACAGGGTGGGGTCATATTTTCCCAATATCGACTCCAGTGGCGCCACAAATTCATTGAGAACGGGTCATATTTGCACAATACAGAGTGCGCCACAATTAATTGTGTCATAGAATAAGACAAAAGTAAAATAGTGATTAACTCATTTAATTGTACAGTGAGGTTGAATGAAAGAATTTACATATGGAAAAATACATGTAAGCATTACGTGACAATCATAGATTTGCATGTTTAAACATTTCACCATTGTGGCCTGCAAAATTACAGAATAACGTCAGGGCGTCATTGCAAATTTTGGAATTTATAAATATTTTTATTTATTCTAAGATCATTAATATCATTATATATTATTATATATAGAATCATTTATGTGTGTGTGTATATATATATATATATATATATATATATATATATATATATATATATATATATATATATATATATATATATATATATATATATATACTGATTCCAAATGGCAGTACAAATAAATACAATTTCCAGGCTCCTGCATGTGGTATACAAAATTATACATATTATTTAATCAAAGTTCCTGGGTGATGTATATATTAAACAAAATAAATCGATTTCACCAAGCTGTCTAAATTTATTAAAGGCACTGTCACATGTCGAGGTTTAAATTGATGTCAGATAAACACAATCAAATGTCTATATAAAATGTGATCATTCCCAGAAATTAAGCATGCAATTGTAAGTCAACGAGGAAGATTGAGGGGCATATAATGCTACCTGATTGGTTAGTATACACATACCGTATATGTTTTGTATGTGTGAAGGTCATACAGAATACAACCACAACACAGCGAGTAATTGGTTTGGATTGTTTCAATGAGCAGGTATTTTCTGATGATGATGTTATCAACCTGCAGGTATTTTTGTGTTCTTTGAATACTGGCTTAGTCATTGTCTGTACATTGTGTACCGCTCCCTGGCTATTACCAACTGATCAGATGTAAGGTGACAGGGTAGCACGGCTATTGTGGGGGTCACGCTTTTTACAGAAGGTAGCCACTCGGATGACCGTCTTCACACATTACGCATTTATTGAGAGGGGTTCACAATTTCGAGAAGGTGACTTGAAATTTTAATGTTACATTGAAATCCCCGAGCATAATGTATCTTGCATGTAAACACGCTTGAGCCATTCGCCGAATTCACATAAGAATAGATGTACGGCTTTGATTTGCGCCCGGACGATGGTGTCTGGTATTTTATGAAAAGAGTTAATGCTACAATCGCACCACGTAACACGAGTTCGAGACATTCGTAAGATTCCGCGGACCACTGTTTGGCTGGTGCAAGGTGGAAGAAAACCTTGGACGTAACCCCAACTCCTCCATGGTTTAGATCATTTTGTGGGAGAGGCTGAAAACTGCATCCAATCAATGTAGCATCATTACCAGTCAACCACATTCGTGGAAGTAGCCTCTAATGAACGAAGTCGCCCTTGTTACGAAAATATATCACATTTAACTGTCCAAGCGTAGCTGTTTTACATATATTTATGCTATCAAGTGCTGCAGAATCACTCGTTGAAGAAGTCCGTACTTAAATCATTCTGCCTATCGGCAGCTTTGTGACGCTTCGTGACGCGGGCGTATTGGTCTGATTGAAGGACGTATTGGTCTGATTGAAGGACGTAATGGTCTGACTGAAGGACGTCCGTCTGCCTTTGTCCCTGTCCGGCGCGCGTCGATATTAGTTGTAAACAGAGTAAATAGGTCAGACCCAGATTAAAATAGCTCGGTAGACTCTGGGCCGACCGCGCGGCACTGGTCACCATTCAAACCCTGAAAGGTTTGTTGATTTGGGGCGACTGGTGCAGAAAGTAGGTCACCAGTCACGCGTGAACGATTCCACACTCCTGGCGCAGTATTACCAACAAAGTTCTCTAATGGATGACGACCATTACCGAGATACCATGCGAGAACCATCAAAACAATAACTTTATGCAGTAGCTATTGCGGGTGCGGTCAGTGATTTGGGGCGTAGTGATTACAACATCAAATACTTTTGCTGCCGTTTCGAAGCATTATTATTCTGTAACAAAGAAATCCATTTCAATCACCTTTCCATGGCCATTGAGAACGGTCCCCATTTCCACGCCCGGGATTTAGTTCCACGACCGGACATTTAACTGTTCATGGCCGTTTGATGTGAAGTTAATCTACTCGCCCACTTGGAACGTAGCTAAAAACTGCCCGCGTTAGCCATCAGGTGTGAACAACACTTTCAATTGTTTTCTTATGATCACACCCTTGAAATGTCCTCACAAGAACTCATTTTCTTTGAAAGCAGCCCATCAGAAGTCATCTAGTGCGCTACGTATCTCTCCGTATCCCTACAAAGCATGAGTTTTAATACAGCATACCTATTTGGCCGTTAATTTCTTTATTACCATTCAATAAATTACGGTTCATACTAATGCTAGTAATAATAATATTAATTTAATAATACTCATTTATTTCAAAAGGAGAACTTGGGAGATGCGTGGAAGGATGGGGGTACAATTTCCACGGCCATTGATAACGGCCCCCCTCCCCCCATATCGAAGCAGTACATCAAAAGGGGGTACATTTTCAACGGCCATTGAGAACGGTACCACATATTTTTTTCACAATTACATTTCCATTTCTACGCCTTGGATTCAGTTCCACGGTTCATACTAATACTAGTAATAGTATTAATTAAATAATACTAATTTATTTCAAAAGCAGAACTTTGGAGATACCTGGTAGGAGGGGGGGTACATTTTCCATGGTCATTGAGAACAGACCCCCTCCCCTTACCCAAGCACTGCTAAAATAGAAATTCAAGTAAAATAATGCCCCTAAGTATCATTGCTTGTGATATGTACCAATAATAAAACTGAACAGATGGGGTACGTTTTCCACGCCCGGGGTCCATTTACCACGATTGAATATGGACCCCCCGGTCTATTTACTACTGTGGTAAATGGACCCCGGGTCCGTTTGAACGGGGGTCCATTTACAATACTACACCGGCAAAGTGGACACCGCTTACAAGGAACTATTAATTAATGCAATTAATTCGAAGGCAACATTGTTTGAGCACATTTCCATTCATAAGTAAACAACATCGACAACTAAGTGTCAAACAGGTAAAATAAAGAACCACGAGCTGGTGGATATGGACCGAATCCTGTATAACTTATGCATCAGCGCATTCGTGAAAAAAAACGTAAAATGTGTGTTTATTTTCTGGATGTGTGCCTCTCTTGCAAACGTTCTTTGACATCTCTCTTATAGGCGTCCCTATTTCCTTTTTTCAGATGGTTTCCAGTACCGTGCCTGTTTTGGTCTGTTTGCTGGCGGCATTCTAAGGACATTTCAAATATTGTTGTCATGAGTGGATCTACATTTGTTCTTTTACGGACTTCCACGTTGATGATGAATTCGTTCTATTTGATGTTTGGAGGTTTGTGTCTGGAAACTTGAGTGCTTGCTCTTATTTAGTTGTTTTCTATGTTGCAAAGCAGTAGAGACGCGCGGGAATAACATTGCTGTTAAACATTTTATTTTAATTGAAAAACCTTTATTGTCCATTGACAGGGACTCATAATGCCAATATTGTCAAAATGCTTTCTGGAAGTCTACAAATTTCATCACTAGAGAGTTCTGCCATTCGTTCTATTATTACATGATGTTCCTAAGAGTGAATACCCGTACATAGTCCGTACAAAATCTCCCTTGTCGGAAACCTGCCTGTTCTTTCCGGCGTTTCAGTGTTACACGAGACACCGTAAAATAGTTAAAAAAAGAAAATCAAATAAACACGCATGACAAGGCAGTGTGAGTTCTAGAACTTTTATTGAAGACACAAAGACTGCCAAGAAGGGTAAATTCAAAGTTCTATTTCCCAGTCTGTTGAGGTCCAGGGGGCGAACTATGTCTGCCGCTCCAACCCAGGCGAAGTCGGCCGCCTAGGGCCAATTGTAAATTCCATAATCTGATAGCTTCAGAAACCGCAATTCATATCCTACTACTCCTCTCTTGATAGTATCTAAAGACAAAGAAGAAAAACTGCAGTTATTACGGATAACCTTCGTGTATTCGTGTATAGCAACATAACTTACGCAAAGTGAAAATGCAAAATACAACTATCCACATCATGTAAAAAGCAAAATTATTGATATTAAAATATGTTTTATTTGCTCAAATAAGGGTTGCCGAAATACATACATGTATTAAACTTACCACTCCACCCTATTCTTTTTGGATAGTCTTTTGTCCCTGTTTGACAGCGATTATCATCCGCACATGTCGACCAGCTCTGAAATAAAATAGGAATGTAACTTTATTAACAAAAGACAATAATCAAACTGAACAAAGAAAAACAAAAAGATACTTAATGGACGAATAGTTATTTTTCGCTTGAAAAAATACCGGTTGCTACAAGTGATTTAGCGCTGGCAGTAACGTAAACAGAGCCACGAGGTCGCGGTAATAAACGGGACGTTTTCTCTAAATATTACAATACCAGCCAATAAACATATCGATGAACACAGGTTGACGTTGACAGAGGAACCAAGGGTCGCGAGTAGGGTAGGGTGAAGCAATGCGCCCATGTGAGGCAATACGCCCATAGCACTTTTCCAACGAATGCCTAATACAATATACCACGTGTTATGCTTTTTTCAAATGCTGCCATCTCTCTTTTTACCCCGCCGCTGTGGCATATTAACATTTTACAAATATATATAAAAAGAGAGATGGCAGCATTTGAAAAAGCATAACACGTGTATATATATATATATATATATATATATATATATATATATATATATATATATATATATATATATATATATATATATATATATATATATATATATATATATATATATATATATATATATATATATATATATACATAAAGAACAGTCATACCTTCGGTTTAATAATTATACAACTACCAATACCAATCCCACTACTACCTGTCTCTGTGCACCACTTAATGTAAGCAGACAATAGGCATGATTGCATTTCTTTAGTATACCGCATTTAATTATCTTATGTTCATTTGCAGTCTAAATCGAAGTCAGGCACTACAAGAAATAAAACAGAGGCGTATACGGTGATGGCAAGTTGCAAGATGCATTGCGATTAGTCAGAGACGGCTTGCCGCTCATCCGTGTCAGAAAAGAATTGTGAGTTCCGGCTCGCACTATTCGCAGACACCGTCATGCCCTTGTTCCCACACCTGGACAGGTGAGGTTGGGTTCGTCATCGGCGCTGCCGCCGGAGGTTGGGTTTGTCATTCATGACCACAACCAGATAATGGAGAGGGCCTTATATGGCCTAACTCCTACTGATGTCAGACATCTGGCATACGACATGGCAGTGACCACGGGGACAAACCACCCGTTCAAACAGACAAATAAGTTGGCCGGAAAAGACTGGCTGAAGAGCTTTCTAGGAAGACATTCCGACCTGAGCGTTCGTCAGCCCCAAAGAATGAACTTTTCAAGGGGTGTTGGTTTCAACCAACCGAAAGTTAACGAGTTCTTTGGTATCTACAAAGATGTGCTCAATTGCCACAAATACCTACCGTCCAAGATGTGGAACATGGACGAGACTGGGATAACCCGTGTCCACCAGCCAGGCAAGGTCGCCGCTGTCAAGGGGGTCCGTCAGGTAGCGAAAATGACCAGCGGCGAACTAGGAACAACCGTGACCGTAATCTGCTCGGTGAGTGCTGCCGGGCCCTACCTTCCGCCATTCATGCGAATGGTGGACCAGATCACGCAGGGTGACCCGCCACAGCCAGTCGTCCACGCCAGTGCAAGCAGTTGGTCAGATGCTGGAATCTTTCTGAAGTGGAGGTAACAGTTTGTTCTCTACACAAATACATCAACGCAGAACCGTCACCTGATTGTGTTGGACGGGCATCACAGCCACATGATCGTGGATGCTGTAAACTATGCCAGGGCTCAAGGAATCGAGCTGATCACTCTTCCTCCACACTGCACCCATAAGATGCAGCCTCTCGACCGATGTTTCTTCAAAAAGAGTGCCTACAACATCTCTGCAGACAACTGCCCAACGTCACAACATGGCCAAAGAATATCATTCTATGACATGGCAGGGATCTTTGGCAGTGCGTTCCTGCGAACACCAACGCCAGACAAGGCCATCAATGGATCCCGGGCCTGCGGACTGTGGCCCTTCGATGACACCATCTTTCAAGACATCGAGTTCGCTGCTGCCGCGGTGACAGAAGAGGGGCCACCCATAGAAAATACCGCTGAGCAGGCCGATGCGGCTGCCATTACGAACGTCACATATGCTGATGTGCATGCAGTCGATGTGCCGGTTATTGTCGACCACCAGGACTTCCCAGCCGCGCCCACTCCAGGACCATCCGGCCTTCAGAGCGGTGCTGCTGCTGCGACTCCACGCCAGTCCCTTTCCGTTGAAGGTATGTGGCTATGTGCACAATGTGAAGCTAAACACGCGTAAATTAAAATTACCTATACCCCGTATAGGTCTCAAGCGTTCCTATTCAACTGCTGACGACTTCAAGAAATATCACTTTATTCATATAAGAAGATACATGTAATAATATAACAATATAACGACCCAAGTACCTGTGCTGAATACAATAAATGATTATGTATAGTAGTTTTGTATGGCAGGCTATGGTAAATTAGGGAATCGTATATTCTATTGATATAGGCCTAGCGGTTGTACAAACATATTATAGGTACAGGTGTTAACGTAGCTCTCGTATTCCCGGGGATACAGGCTCTGCAGAAACAGTGTATATTGTGTTGAATTATATGTTATAGATACCGCTCGGGAGATCGTCAAGACTTCGCGGATTGCTGCACCCAGAGCTCGTACGCGGAAGGCTGAATATGCGGTGTGCCTCGCGTCGTCTCCAGACAAACGGAGTTTGGTTGAAAAGGCCGACGACCAAAAAAGGAAGAAGAAGACAAAAGTCGTCCGCACTGCATCGGGAAAGAAACGCAAGACAAAGAAACAAACTACACCCGAAAGCAGCGACGACGAAGACAAAACGTGGCCTTATTTTGTGTGTGGCGAGCCTTGTCTGTAGCAAATCGCGGGGGAAATGGGTCCAGTGTCAAAAGTGCAAGAACTGGGCCCACGAGCAGTGCACACCAGGCTACACGAGCAGTGCACACCAGGCTACACGAGCAGTGCACACCAGGCTACACGAGCAGTGCACACCAGGCTACACGAGCAGTGCACACCAGGCTACACGGGTTCATTTGTCCCAATTGTGAATCAGACGAGGACTAGGACAGTTAAATCATGTCATGTAATGTCTCACAGCAATGGAACAAACTTTACCGTAATGCCTTTCAATTATGACATTTGTTTCAATATAATGTTATAAGGTTAATGTTGATAGGAACTGTGCTGGGTTGCCATAAATGAGACGACTTGCAGTATGCATAATACATTTATTTAATTGCATCAATTATACCATACCGCCAACAGCCGTATAACACGGAAATAGATTTGTTTAATTGGTAGGTGTCAGATGTCTGTTGTAAGTGACACATTTTGTGTCAACACGATTCCCTGATTTGTTGTGGGGCGAAACGCCTACCACTGGGCTATTTGCCCCTTTCTGTGGGCGTATTGCCCCAGCAAAAAGGGCAATACGCCCACATAAGAGTATTTTTAGAATGCGTATAACTTGAAAACTGTGTGTACTCAAACCTTTATTAATGTTGAGGCATACAAATCAAACTAATATATCTGCTAAGCACTATGCAATCGTCCAACCCACATTCCCTCCAACGTTTATCGGTGGGTTTTGCACAGCGGTACTGCCACGTCATATTTTTATTTATAACCGGGCACCGCGAGCCGAGCCGAACCGTTACGGTTGAGTGATTAACGGAGCAGGTCACGTTGGGGTTCGCACTGAGTCGAAGGACACAACAACATTTCGACGGAAGCAGCGTTATTGACTGCGTGAACGTACTACAGGAATATCTATGGCGGACAGTCTCGTAACTAAGTTCCACCACAGCATGCTTGTCTCACTGATAGTGGTGGTTGTGCTGTCAGATCGTTGTACTTCAGGTAGGTTATACTACCTTGTAACTTTGCTGAAATGAGTGTGAGTTTGTAACGTGCGACCGACTTTAGTTGTATGTGCTGTGAGTCGTGACGGCAGGTTACTTCCCGGTTCCATAAAGCGCGTGCATGGTGAACTGTTCGAGTGCAAGCGATTAGAGGTAGACAGAGGGACGCAGTGAAGCATGACGGGACACAATGTGGGATTGTAGGAGCACAGAATGAGACAAGCGGGTGAATTCTAATCGACGTTTTGCGATAGATGTATCCCTACCAAATGATACCACCATAAACACGTTACAAATGCGTGGACATTACATCGTAGTCGCATTGTGCGATATGATTCAATGGGTGTTTGCTCACGTCTCCCTCTGAATGTATTATCTTGAAAACTTCCAAATCCACCGCTCTGTCTCATTTCCACCTTCTTGTCCGTCATTGTTCCCACATTAAGGGAGCCAAACCGGCAGTTCCCTGGGGTCTTCGCTGATTTATCGCCGCCGCTGGATATTCCTAACAAGGTAAAACAATATTACATAGTTCAGGTTAGCGTTTCGTAACATCGATTTATTTTCGTTCAACCTTTACAGCGAGAATTACCATTACCATTTAGTGGTCTGACATATCGGAGCATGATTATGCTATGGGGAGCGGTAGTATAGTGGTTAGACCATCAGACTCGCAATCGAGAAATCAGGCTTCGAATCATCTTACTGTCGTTTCATAAATAGAACGACACATGACTACGACTGACTGAGACCCCCCTTGCCAACAAGTCTAGATAAGCCCCTGGACTCGCAATCGAAAGAACCCGGGCAGCTTCAGTAATTTCGTTCACTCCACGTTGCCTCAGTTGTATAAATGAGAGTCTGGCTATAGACAGTGGTGTACATATGTGACCGATTAATCCTCGCGCAATAATTGCAGTATGACTGAATACTTCCCAGAGAGGTCGAGTTGGTGTTGGAATGAACAGGTCTGCCAGGGGGTGAAGTGTAAAGTAGCAGGTCTGCCTGGGGATGAAGTGTAAAGTAACAGGTCTGTCTGGGGATGAAGTGTAAAGTAACAGGTCTTCCAGGTGGTGAAGTGTATAGTAGCATGTCTGCCTGGGGATGAAGTGTAAAGTAACAGGTCTGCCTGGGGATGAAATGTAAAGTAACAGGTCTGCCAGGTGGTGAAGTGTATAGTAGCATGTCTGCCTGGGGATGAAGTGTAAAGTAACAGGTCTGTCAGGGGGTTAAGTGTAAAGTAACAGGTCTGCCAGGGGGGGGCGAAGTGTAAAGTAACAGGTCTGCCTGGTGATGAAGTGTAAAGTAACATGTCTGCCTGGGTGTGAAGTGTAAAGTAGCATGTCTGCCTGCGGATGAAGTGTAAAGTAACATGTCTGCCTGAGGATGAAGTGTAAAGTAACAGGTCTGCCTGGGAGTGAAGAGTAAAGTAACATGTATGCCTGGGGATGAAGTGTAAAGTAACATGTCTGTCTGGGGATGCAGTGTAAAGTAACATGTCTGCCAGGGGGTGAAGTGTAAAGTGACAGGTATGCCTGGGGGTGAAGTGTAAAGTAACAGGTCTGCCGGGGGGTGAAGTGTAAAGCGTTTTGAACGATCATACGGACTGGATAGAGGTGAGTCCCAGACCCAGATTTTGCTGGAAATATTCCATTGGTGAATTGCAATTAGATAGAGAAGCCAGTAATTACTCACAGTCTGGAGTAGTTGAATGTTGATGAAGGAATATTGCTTCATTGATGATTATGTAATTAGTAATTATATTTGTTTCATGTTTTTAAAAGCAATTAGTTAAGACATTTGGATCACTCATAGTCATTCATATGGATATCGTGAGCATATCGTGAAGTGGCACATGTCAAACATCAAATAACATCATAGCAATTGAGTTTACTTTGATGTTTTGATGCTTCCCAGACAGTGTTCAAAGCGGTATCGAAAACGTATCTGTATCTAGATGCATTTGAATGTATCTGTATCTATATACATTTAAATGTATCTGTATCTAGATACATTTAAAATTCATGTATATGTATCTGTATATGTATCTGTGACATTTCCAATGTATCTGTATCTTACCTATATACATTGGTGATGTGTCTGCCCCAGATCTGCGGAAGTGGATACCGCAATATATAAAACTAAAACGTACTTTTGTATTAGGCAATGCCAGGTGTTGGTGGTTCTGAGCGCATATGTTAATTCCTCCATTAATGAGACTGGGTCACTATTTGACTGTAGCCTACAACTGAACACGGACAAGTGAATTACGAGAACATGCGAAGTACTAACGTTGTGTTGCACATAATTCGTGACAGAGCAGAGATTTTGTAATATATACATTGATAACGCGAACACCTCCGGGTGACTCGCTGAAGGGCCAGGTTTGGCCAGTTCGCGTTGGGTTCGTGGCACTCCTTGCAACTTAGTAGCCATATGATGTTTGTCATACTGGTGGCTTGTTGGTCATGCTGGCAGATCACCATACCAGGTATGACGCAAAAAGTGGGAAATTGTTTGGAGTCAGCCACATGTGATCGATTTATTTTATGCACGATATTTACTTCCTGCTTGGTAGAAGCTCTTGGGAAGGCTATGTGGCTCGTGTGCGAAATGTTTGTGTTGGGGACCGACCAATCTTACGCTAGCGGGCCAACATAACGGAACGTCCTAACTTCAAAAACCATACAGTTATTGCTAAATGACGTAGAATGGCGATAGCATATTTAAGAATTTTATGATTTATGTGTTTGGTGTTGCAGGCGCCCGTTGTCGATTCGCCAGCACGTCCGCCAGTCGAGGGTCGTGCATCTTCCCCTGCAGGTGTACCAACGGCTGCAACACAACCACTGGCGAGTGTATAAAAGGCGGACGTTGTAAAGACGGTCTTCCGAGTGGCTATCATTGGCACGGCCCAGCTTGCCAGATAGGTGAGTGTCACAATCACGCAATTCCTGTAATCGATCGACACTACAAAATTATTTCACGGAACCTTGTGTATCATTCATTACATGTACCATTTAGGTTCAATACATTGAGCAGGGTTTCAAAAAGCTGACAGGCAAAATAACTACGGATTCTTCTACAGAAGTGCGTAGGATCAGCCAAACATGCGACGTAGTTCTATTTTATATATTTTAGGTAACATTGCTTACACGAAGAAGGCAACACAAAACGGAATATATCGTCAGACGTACCCAGCCGTTGCAGCGCTTGATGGAAATACCGACGGAAAAATGACTAACAAACACTGCGCACATCCAAGTGGTAACCCCGCCTGATGGACGGTTGATCTGGCTGGAACGTACAGAATATACTACGTAGTCATCCACAACAGAGGGGATTGTTGTAAGTGTAACATTAATAGTTTCAATATAATCGTCTGGTGTTCCCGCGATGATGTATTTGTTTCAAGAACCGAAGGACTACGCAAAATGTGATGGTAGCTCCATGCGCACGCACGCACGCACGCACGCACGCACGCACGCACGCCCACAAAACTGCATACCAGCTTTTATATTTGCAAATGTTTGACTATTGAAGCGCAACTTTTCATTTGCGTTGCATCTTGACAAGTGAACCATAAGCGATGGGAACAACTAACTTTACTTGACACAACCATGACAAGTGATAACAAATATTTAACACATGACAAATACATTGCGTTCACGACGGGTTTTGCTTTACGTTGTGAATAATTCGTATTTTTTTCAGGCGAGCGACGACTCGATACATTTACTGTAAAAATGCTAGAACATATTTAACATATGACATATACAGTGGGTTCATAACTTTTTAGTTTTATTTTTCAGGCGAGCAACGACTCGATACGTTTAATCTAAGTGTTGGCTACAACTCAAGTATAAATAGCCAAACCGTTTGCGCACGTCACAGTTGCGACAGGAAATCCTGCATCGTGCCTAAATCGGGAAGCTTGAACACGACTTGTAACGCCATCACTCGCTATCTCAGCTTCAGGCGAGATGGAGGTTATCAGCCGTACTCGGCTGGTCTATGCGAGGTGGTTGTCATTGGTCACCGAAATATCTGTAAGTAGACGTTATCTCTTTTTGTTTTCTGCGTGCGTGCATGCGTGCGTGCATGTGTGTACTTACGTTAATCATACAAAATTGTTTATAAGTTATTTTTTGAACACAGTGTATTGATATCCGTAATGGTCGAAGTCATCATCCTAATTCTACTAGGTAAAATTTGACTAAACATTCTCTCGATCAGTTTTAATTACACGGTCCTCAACGCGTAAAAATAAATCAGATTGTTGAGCACCGGTGTCTTACGATATAAACACATGTATTGTTTCACAGCGTGCAAATATTGCCCCTCTACGAGTGCATGCAATGACGTCATCGGCTGTGATGCATGCGCCCCAGGCAAGCAGCAACCTGACTGCAAGGAACGTGCGTAGAGCTAAAGTAACATTTCCATGAAATGTGTGCATTGTAAAAATATTGTTAACATAAATTTGCGTGTGATTTAAAGAAATACCATTTTCCCACTGCATATTCAGCACATACTGGAAGTACATAACAAGCGTGTCTGTGTTCAGTGTTTGCTGATGTGCAAGTGGTTTGGCAGAATAACTATCTCTAAGATGTTGCTCAGAAAGTTGCAACATACATTGGATGCAATCGTCTTAATAGACTATACGAACTGACTTCGTTTGTGGATGTTCGGATGTTCATAGTGATTCTTCTCAAGATATACATTAACACATTTGTCTACAGCCTGTAAGAATGAGAGCTACGGAGTTAACTGCCTGGAAAACTGCGGACAATGCAAAGGCAATTCCGCATGCGTTGCTACAAATGGACACTGCACTAATGGCTGCAAAGATTGGTACATTTCGGACGTTTGCAAAACATATATTCGTAAGTGAAATACACCATAATTGCGATATAGTTGCGACAAGTTCTTTGTTGATATTTACAGTGAGAGCAGTCGCTGTTTAAAGCTGACACATTGATCCAACCATGACAATGAATTATTATCATTGTTGAAGCATATTTCGTAAATGAACAACTGTTATTTGAAGCTGAGAAGTTATAGAAAACAGTTTAACGAATACCACATCTACGGTGGATGTGTATTATTATCTGGGCTTAAGATGTGCAGTTATTTTGTAATTATTATAAAGTTTGGCTGATTATTAACTGTTGCGTAGTGTAATGCTCTCATACATAAGAACAGAACATATATATGTATATATTTATATATATATATATATATATATATATTTTTATTTTATTTTTTTCCGAATACATGTTTTAATATAGTTGAACAAAGCAACCAATGAACCATTGACGTTACTGTAATGAACAGAACTGATACATAATATAAACGAAAGTAACAAAATAAATGTGAGAAAAAAAAGGTATAACCAGGACGCTGCGGCATTACAGTAACAGTTCAAAGTGAAGTGTTGTTTATATGGTCGTTACCATCATAAGCGTTGCCTACTCATTGTTACGCAACATCGCACATCGCGCGATGGACATCACCCAGGTCAACGTAAGTTGACATATTCCAGGATCATCAAGATCGTAAGTTAGGTATGTCGAAGTTCGCCGTTGGCAGACGTTTGTCACCCCCGTAGTATCGGTCACTTTTAGCATACGTCAAGGCTTACCTCAACACAGTGGCAAAGCTCTGCTCTGATAACTCTGCCCCGTACGCGTTCACTCCAGCTTTTTTGCTTAGCCAGCGCAGTTCAAATAGGTTTCCTTAGGAATGCATAAATTACACAATAAAGTAATAAACAATCTTACAGAGCCACATTCATTACATGTGTCGACTTATTCCTAGGACATACAATCCTACGGCGTCAAGTTAACACATTTCACTCAATTATACGCAGTGATTTCGCATTATTTACATAATTACCAACTTTTGAAACACAACTGACCTTAAATAGTCAACATTAACTTTATATTTGTATCTCGCATACCACATTTTAAGCAGGTAGACTACAGATAAGTAATACGCTGTTGGACAGATGGCGAAAACTGTGCATAAGAGTAAATTATATTCGTGTTTTTCTTTTCACAAATGAGACACTAAATTGAGTGAACTACTTTTACTTTATTTTATTTTATCATTACTATGACATGTTGCGTCTATTCAAACAGCGGTCCCACACTTCCGATTACCACAAAAGCCTCAAGTTGACGCCATTACCAGCTCGTCCGCTGTAGTGAGTTGGCCCAAAACTAACGACATCCCGTCTGGTCTGGAGGCAAACTACTATTACGTCGTGTGGCTTCAAGTCGACGGGGAGACAGAGAGGAAGGTCGCGCAGATAGCACAAGATGCCAACAATAGTCGGTCTGAATCATACATTACAGGGCTGGTGTTTAACACTCGTCATTCAATAAGGGTGGAACCTTATCGCAAATACGAGAACAAACGCCAAGGCGGAACATCCACGAACATCGCTAGCTTTAAAACAAGTTGCATCGGTACAGTGTTTTTATGTTCAATCTACATAATTTTTATTAACTGGTAAACTGGGCTGTTAAGGTGAAAATGTGTTAACAAGATTTACCAAGATTGCAATCCAAGGCAAGAAACCCAGATGGCAAGTGGACAAAGAAGCCATTGGCTTATCGAGAGTCCAAAAATGTTCCATCTATGCGTAACTAGTAATTTTGAACTAGAGTAAAACACCAGCAGTTTTCATTTAGTGCTTTATTAGAGATCGCCAGCGAATGGATAAGGCAGTTAATTTTACATTAACTGCTGTATGACTGTGCAAAAAGCACAAGACGGAAGTACAACATCGCATTAACACTAATTCTACACCAGCCACAATCATTCCGTTATGTGTCTCTAAGCAATGGAGCCAATGTGTAACAGTAACATTAATTGTTGCAATGGTTCTTGACATTTGTTTCCAGCTCCTGCCATTCCCACCATAACAAATGTCACGGAGTCAACTTCGAACGGGACTATAAACGCCAGCATGGTTGTAGAATGGAAGGTGGGTGATGGATTTTTCAGTAAAAAATAACCAAATTCTTGACAAGTTGGCAGAACTGGCTTCAGCATTCCTTCAATAAGTTGTTTATATAACTATGACGGTTTTGATAATAATTTGTCTTTCGACAGCACACATTAGTTATGCGTTATCTCTGGTACGAACCATCCAGTATTCACATCTCATTGGGTGCGTATTGCTTGACAACGAAACCAAGTTGGATCTGTCGAAAGAATGAGTGCGTGCGCGCGCGCGCGTGTGTGTGCGTGTATGCGTATGCGTGTTTGTGCGCGCGTGACTGACTGACTGAGTGAGTGAGTGAGTGAGTGAGTGCGTTCGTGCGTTCGTGCGTGCGTGCAAGCGTGCGTGCGTGCATGCGTGCGTGCGTGCGTGCGTGTTTTTATATGTGCATCAGACATGTGGGCATGTTTTGTTCGTGCTTGAACGATGTACGGTCGCAATTACATACCTCATGTTGCAATAAATGCAAGCGGAGTTTTTAAAGTAGATTAAATCTTCAAACGTATATATGTTACTTTATTTGCAGAAAATAAATGACAGCGGATGTGACGAACTAGTCGCTGTCGGAGTGGCGTACAGAACTCTAACATCACCGACTGATAACTGGCTATACAAAGAGGCAGTTAGAGTTAATCAAACGCAGCTGTCCATAGACTTCCTGTCGTACGATGTGTACGAGGTGAACGTGACAGTAACGAACAACGAGAACATCAGTTCAACCAGCGAGACATTCACCGTAAGCCTCACAACAAGTGAGTTTTGAATACTGTGTGCGTGCGTGCGTGCATGCGTGCGTGCGTGCGTACGTGCGTGCGTGCGTGCGTGCGTATTAATAACCATGGGTTGTGATGGAAATCTTGCTAAATATGTTCAACAGCAACAGTGAACAATCACCGATTCGCAATCGCCGACTCCAGGATCCCCGATTGGAGCAGCTAGGCATGCAACTGGGTCACCAGTCGGCGATTGTGTTGCGGCTACATATACAACTAACCAGTCGGCGATTCGACTGTGCCGCCGCCGAAAAACCTGGTGTCTCTAGTGTGAACTGAATGCGCGCGCTCTCCCTAGTGCTGATAAGCAATACCAGAAATAAAATGGCGCCCCTTGCCAAAAAAGTAAAAGTAGCACTCACCATTGCCGCAATTTTGCTGGTTCGACAAGAGAATTGTGGAAAGGTCGTCTGTGGTCCGACCAAACGCACATACACGCACACACGCACCCACGCCTGCACGCCCGCACGCCTGCACGCACGCACGTACGCACGCACGCACGCACGCACACTTACCGGTGGTTCTAAAGTGTTCGGCAATCTTGTGCCGAGCCGCGAATTTCTTTAGCCTGTTATTGGCTGGCGGATCGCCGACGATCTAGTTGCGTGGACAACGGCTACACACGCAACTTGGCCGATTCGATTTTCGAATCCTCCAAACCAGTCGTGGATTGGCGAAAAACCCGATCGACGACTAGTTGTGGGTTCGATTTTGTGCCGACGGGAGCGGCCACACATGCAAGTAATTCGTCTTGGATCGGGCATCCGGAATCCACGACCGTCGTGGATCAACTGAATAGCCGACTCACGACGGTTTGATTTTATGTGTAGCCCGGGCTTTAGGCAAGAATGGTTTATGCGTGTCAAACCAGTTTACGAAATATAATAAGCAAACATAAAATAAAGTACAAACAAAGTACAAACACCGCGCATCGAGGTTAACTATCCAAAAATACTTGTCGTATGTAGCTCATATGTGGACGTATTTGCTACACAGACGTACAACGTACAATACAGTAATGTCGTCGAAACATTTATTAAGATAAAAACAGATCGACGTGTCTACTGCTTTGCAGCTACATCGACGACGACAACAACGACAACTACAGCTATCCCCACGACGACCACAGCTGCCGGCGTGACCGCCGCCGAAGTGGCGTCTGACAGTGGGCCTGGGACTGGCATGATTGCT
>BSQZ01000001.1:25038999-25258999 GCA_033239005.1 Lamellibrachia satsuma | reverse complement strand
TATACGCCAAAGTGATTACATGAAACAATAACTTTCAGGATCTACCCTCTGGTATACGTGCAAAGTGCGAAGCAGCAAGGGTACCTGATAACAAACCCAAGAACCGGTTCGTCAACATCGTTGCGTGTGAGTAGGACATACGACAGACGACAGACGGAGTTGCACAAGATGACGTAAAGGTTTATAAAAAAAACGTTTAACAATATTGCAGCTTGTGTAGCTCATCATAGTATTAGCTGATCATAGTATGATGTGTATGTTATTTATTAATGACATTTGAAGGCATGTCTGATTAAGAAACAAAGTAAACGCTTACCGACGGCAGACTGGAAATATTTCACCAACGATGTTTTGGAGGCCCTCTTCACCGACAAGGGAAATTAATATGCTTGAAAAAATACTGGACAACTTGAAATATGAAACCCGATTGCACAATATATTCAAAATGATGTACCATATACAAAGCGATGGGCAAGGAGATTAATACCATATTATACCATCTAGTAAGTGTCTTGCCTATGGCATATGACGCATAACTTTCTTTCTTCATAGATGATCATACACGAGTCGTGTTGTCGGCAGAAAGTGGAGAAAGTGATTACATCAACGCCAGCCATATCATGGTCGGTCATTGTATTGTGCATGACACCTATTATTCAATTAAACAGAACATGTTCTCTGGCATGCACAGTACTGCCGAATAAATTAAGTAGAGGTCGAATGTACACCAAGAAAACACCAGATCCGTCATTATAAAACAATAAAACTTGTTGCTAGCTTGATAATGTATTGCTGATGACGAAACGTTTATGCGATGAACCCTTTAAAGCGTGTTGAAACGTATATAAAAAAATCTTCTAACTAAAGGAATCTACCTAAAAATGCTATATTCACGCTTATACATATTACACATGGTATTAACTATTTATGTAAATTACGCGTAAACGTACGTATGTATGTATGTATGTATGTATGTATGTATGTATGTATGTATAGACTGTTTTCATTTCTTTTTATAGGGATATAAAGAAAAGAAAAACGCTTACATCGCCTGTCAAGGTAACGCTTATTTTACGGTAATATCCTTTCATTGTTCGTGTGTCTATCATTCTTGACATGACAATATGAACGAAAAGCTTGTGTCATATCATGATTAGGTGTTATCCTGCGGGTTTCTGTATAAAGTCTAAACACAATATTGGCAGTCATAGTGTGGGGTAATGTTTCGTTTTTGGTCCTGATGATTGCAAAGCTCTTACTTATGCCGCTTTTCCTACGGGCAGGACCACGTGATTGGACCGTGGAAGACGTGTGGAGAATGGTCTGGCAGGAGAAGTCAAACACCGTGGTGATGTTGGCAAACCTCGTCGAGATGTGCAAGGTACGATTTAAACACAGTCGCTGTTTGTGTATTTATTAGCACGCATTATTAATCAGTTGTTGGATAGTGGGAGATGGATTTTGCTGAGGAAAAAGTAAATGTTCACCAGTATGTTGAAATCAGACGCTTATTAAAGGGAATAACAACAAGGCACTAGCTAAAATGCTTTATCTGTGTGTACACAAAGTTTAATATTGTATGCACTACATGTCATCATAAACAAATTAGGAAACATTTATTGATAAGTAAAATTAGATGTTTGTTGCGTCTAACTCGCAAAGCGCGCGTAAAATTCGAAGATAATGAGATGAGCGATCACGTGGTTTTGTGACGTCAATGATGATATGGGTTTACATTCAGTCAGTGGTTTCAACGCAATGCTTCAGTATAGTTTCACTCGCGTTATTACATAAAGATTTAGCAAGATTGCCATCCCAAACAGCAAGTTCCAGATGGCAAGTGGACAAGGAAGCTATTGGCTTATCGACAGTCCAACAATTTTATTATCTATTTATGGCCCGCCCTTACCAGATATCTGTCAATTCTATTTTTAAACATATTCACACTACTAGCATTAACACAATCATTTGGCAGTTTGTTCCATTCATTTATCACCCTCTGTGAGAAAGAGTACTTTGTCGTGTCCAACCTGCACTGCTCCTTTACCAATGCTGCTTTGTGTCCTCTGGTTCTACTGCCTTCTTTAAGTTTTGAAGAACATATTCCTATCAACATCCTCATAACCGTTCACTACTTTAAACACATCTATTTGGTCTCCTCTTAGTCTCCTGGTCCCTAGTATTGTCAAACCACATTGTAATAAGCGGATTTTATAACTAATGTCTCTCAATTCTGGAATCATTTTAGTTGCTCTTCGTTGTATTCTTTCTAGCTTGTCTATGTCCTTCTTATGATACGGCCTCCATGCTTGAATACAATATTCCAAATGTGGTCTAACTATTGCTTTGTACGGAAGGGCAATTAGCTGTTTCTCCTTATACGTGATAGTTCTTCTAATTAGCCCTGTAATTTGATTTCTTTTCGACGCAGAAATCCCACATTGCTCTGAAACTTTCACGTCACCACTAAATATTACTGCTAAGTCCTTTTCTTGTGTGGTTCTACTTAGTACAGCACCCCTCATTTTATATTCTTCGTCCATGTTTCCATGTCCTATGTGTATGCATTTACATTTCCCAAAATTTAATAACATTTGCCTTTTTTCTGATCATTTAAATAATTTATCTAGATCATCCTGTTTATCTGTATCACTAGTAACCTTTCTGAATACTTTTATGTCATCTGCAAATGCCAGTACTTTACTATATATTAAAAACAGGGGCTAATACTGATCCATGTGGTACCCCACTCAAAACAGATTTCCAGTTTGAAACATCACCATCTATTATTTCTCTCTGTCTTCTGTGTGAGCAACTTTTCTATCCAGTTGATTACATCATTGCCTATTCCATGGGCTTTTAGTTTAAGTAACAGTCTTTGATGTGGTACTTTATCGAAAGCTTTCTGAAAATCTAAGTAGACAACATCCACTGGTGACCCGTCATCTACCTACTTTGTAATTTCTTCAAAAAACATAAGAAATTGGTTAGACATGACCTTGCTTTTAGGAATCCATGTTGAGATGTATTTATTAATTTATGCTTTACAAGGAATTCCACCATGTGGCCCCTAATTAATATTTCGAGTAATTTACATACAACTGATGTTAAACTGTTGTCTGTAATTTTCTGGCTTGTTCCTCGATCCCTTCTTACATAGCGGCGTAATGTTTGCTTTTCCATTCTGAAGGAACTATTCCTTCTTCTAGTGACAAGTTACACACTTTTGCAAGTGGTGTACTAATTTGTTCAACAATTTCCTTAAGCAGTTTTGGTGGTATGCCATCAACTCCATGTGATTTATAATCTTTCATCTCCTTAATTTTCTTTGCTGTCATTTCAGGAGTTACAAATAACTGCCCTAAATGTTCTGATTTATCGCCCTCAAATTTAGTAACTGGAACTGGAAGTGAGCTGATATCTTATGTGGTAAAAAACTGAGCTGAAATGCTCATTCAGGACCTCTGCCATTTGAAACCCGTCTGAAATTATATTTCCACTGTTGTTTTTCAGCGGTCCGACCTTATCTCGAACTTTCTGTTTACTCCTTAAGCATAGAAACTCATAATTTTATATTACCTGCAATTTTTTTTTTTTAAAAGGTTCTTTTGGATTCTCTAATTTCAGTCGTAACTAGGTTAAGTGCCTCTTTGTAGTTTGTGTAGTCTTCAACATTTCCAGTGTGTTTATATACACCCACAGCATCTGTTTGTGAGTAATTTTTCTAATAGCCTCTTTAGACAGGTGTTTCTTCCTGGACCTTTTTCATTGTTTTGTTAATGGAAAAAATTTCTCAGTAAAGCCATCAATCTCATATTTTAAACAAGTCCAACATTCTGTTGCTGTCGTTTTCTTCAGCAAGTTATTCCAATATATATATATATATATATATATATATATATATATATATATATATATATATATATATATATATATATATATATATATATATATATATATATATATATATTTGCTAGATATGTTCTCATTTCTTTGTTTTTGCCTTTGTTGAAGTTCCTCCTCCATTGCTTTTTATATGTAGTCCCTGTTTTCACTTTTATATTAAAATGGATCTGGTTATGGTCACTTGAACCCAAAGGTTCGTGTACTTTAACATTGTCAACTAATTCATGTTGAGACAAGACAAAATTAAACCTAATACATTCCCACCTGGTTGGTTCCAAGACATGTTGAGTAAGGAAACAATCATGTGTTAGAAGTAGAAACTGATGGTCGTCACCTCCAGCACTCTCTAATGTTTTCCATTGTAAATGTATCTCTCTATCTCTTTCTCTCTCGTGGGTGTGTGTGGGTGGGTGGGTGGGATTTGTATGTGTGGCGCGCGCATAATATGTGCTTAGTACTTAAGTCAGTTAACTGAACATCGGTTACATAATGTGTGTTGTTGTGCTTGAGCAGTTTAGTATGTCGCGTTTATACAGGAAAAGTGTAGCCGGTACTGGCCAGAGAAAGGAAAGACGCAGACGTGGGGCAGCTTCATCGCGGAGAGTATCAGCGAAGAAACGGTCGCCGATTACGTGATTCGAGAATTTAACCTGAAGAATGAGGTAAGTTTTTCGAATGTTGCATGCACACGCACGCATGCACGCACACAAATACGCGCACGCACGCCGCACACACACACACACAGTCATGCATAGTATACATTTATTTACACATGGGAATGGTCAAGAGAAAATAGAGAAAGGCAGGGAGGGAGGCGTACAGACAGACAGACATACAGACATACAGAGAGACAGACAAATATACAGTGTCCAGTGCTACTCAAATGACGACGATGCTACTTCTGTTGCTATGCAGAAGACAAGAAAGATGAGACGTATCCGCCAGTTTCACTTCACCAGTTGGCCGGACAAGGCAACTCCGGAGTACGCGTACCCTCTCCTGGCGTTCCACCGCAAGGTGCACGGCTTCGACTCAGAGAAACGTGGACCTCTCGTCGTACACTGCAGGTAAATATGACTAGTTCACGCGTCTTAGCCATCAGAGCCAACCATTTATAAATATATATGTATTAATTTAGATAAATATATCCAACATGAATTGCTATGTATATATATATATATGTATATATATATATATATGTATATATATATATATATATATATATATATATATATATATATATATATATATATATATATATATATATATATATATATATATATATATATATATATATATATATATATATATATATATATATATATAACCAATATATTGCTATCAACAATACAAGTAAATATAATGATATTAATAATGTATCTCCTTTATTAGTAACTATTATCATTATATTGAATCTCATGATTTTTATTACTTCAAGTTCAAACTGCCACCAGTACTGAAATAGTGTTATATATTGTACTTTTCCCCACCGCCCTTCATAAATAACACCGAAATGTGTCTGCAGTGCGGGCGTTGGACGGACGGGAACTTTCATAGCCATCGACATCCTCATCGAACAGGCAAAGGCAGAAGGCAAAGTTGACGTCTTCCATTGTGTCAACCTGCTCAGGACTCAGAGGACAAATATGGTTCAGACGCTGGTAATATGACATCGATGTTGATGTCCTATGGCAATTACATATTTTAATTTTTTTATCTGCATACATGTTATTTTGATTGATACTTTGTGTTTTTGTTTAATGTTAAAAACAGGATTCAATAAACACATTATAGAATAATGTTTAAAACTAAGGTACATATTGTATTAAAATCACAGCAGTGTCTATGATGGATGTTGTTGTTGTTGTTGCCATTCCAAAAGGTTGTTCAACTTTCGAAACTGTTACTTCGTGAAAATGTGACGTTTGCGCAAAACTAGCTAAAAATGAGAAGTTATATGTCTGACATACATGCAGTTAGATTGGTCTGGAATGCTTCCTTGTATGCTGACGAACGGTTCCATGCGCACTAATAGTGAAACATTACTAACAAACACAACACTTTTGATTTGACAGGATCAGTACGTGTATGTCTACCAGGCATTGATAGAGTCGAGCGACGTCACTGTCATAGCGTGTTCTGAGCTGAGACATGCGTTCAATGAACTGTGTCAGGACAACAAACTCTCCGAGCAGTTTGAGGTTTGAAACTTTCTAATTACTTTTATACTTTCTAGCTACAGTGAAATGCGGTGTGAATGTACAATATGCGTAAATTTTGTAATAGCAGGCACGGATCCAGGGGGGGCCACTCTCCCCCCGTTTTGCTTGAAAAAAATGTTTTGGGCTTTACTTTTGTTTGGTAATTAACGTTAATTAAGCTGAGAGCACATCACTGCGACTGTGTACAGCAACAGCGTGAATTTGGCACAATCTAAGCCGTGCAAGGGTCCTGAAATACAAAACATCTACCCTGCAGACCCTTGCTAAATTCTTCAAATACTCGCCCAAGAGACAAAACGACGAGATCAGAGCAATCTACAAAAGAGATCAACACCCGGAGGAAGCGTGAAGGTTTGAAGAAGTGGGTGTTGGAAAGGTGACATTACTGTGTGCAAGATGGTAGATAGAACGACAAACGACCACTGGAGGAATTTCGTGAAATGATCATTGACTGTCTGACATTCCAAGCGAATCGGTGCACTTTTGAGTACGCCGTAGGCCTCAAACAAGCTGATCCAGGGTTCTACGGGCCTACGAAGAAGTCACTCTGGTAAAGGACCTCGTTATCGACATCAGACATATCGCAGATATGGAGCACAGATATACAAGACGACTGCAGACACAGTCAACACTGCTGGGACAGTGACAGCGATCTCGATATAAAAGCACTATGGGAGGCAGACCACGACAAACAACGTGGAGGCAGACACCCCAGACATATACTGGCGACGCCTTGTATTCCTACCATTTCTAGACCACCTTCTCCAGGAATTTGACACGAAATTCGGTGCGATAACAAACAAAGCCATGCTCGGCCTGAAGTTCCTAACCAATAACATGGGCAAGCTGATATATTCTAACATAACCAACCTCCAAGAATGTTATTCCAGCGTCCATGACCTGCCATCCCAGCGTCCATGTCAGCTGAAGTCAGACTGTGGAAACAAAGCTCCATAACCTACACGAAACAATGGGTGCAACGTCCAGCTCCATGTTCACAAATCTTTTCCGTATTTTTACTTGCCTATGCAAATATTGGTCACAAGTGCTGGAGTGGAGCTTATTCTACACTGAAACTGGTGAAAACCGTAACACGGAACACGATGCATCAGGATCGCCTCAATGCGTTGGTGCTATTTCATGTACACAAGGACATCAAACTCGACATCAAAGCAATTATTGACAAGAACAACAGGAAGCAACCAGCAAAGTAATGTTTTTTATTAATCCTATGAGCGCTCATTGAACTGCTACTGACTGATGCACACTAACCATACTGGTTTTCAAGCGTGACGACAGCCGCTGACCAATGGAAATAAAAAAACGCACTGACAACAAGAATCCATTTGCATTTAATAATTAGCACAACGATGATAAAGCAGAACGGAGGGGGCGGGGCGGGGGGTTAGAACGACTGGGAACAAATAGCAGTACAGGTAGCAATGTCCCTAGTCTGCCTGTTAGAAGAATCCTCATCTCAGGAACACGTACAGGAGAATGCCACCTCGCGGTGTCTCGACAACTAATTCTGACTAGATGGAAAAAAAATCCGACGGAAATAAAGGTGGTGTCCGGACTGATGGACACCCCCTGGATCCGCACATGAGATCCCATGAATTATGTAATTGTATCGTGTCGTGGTTGTAATATAGATTGTATGTCCTTTCGCAGCGTCTCAACGCGTTGAAGTCAATTGCCAAGAACGTAAAATGTGCTGCCCTCGAACCAAACAACGTCGAGAAAAATCGCTTCGTTGATATCATTCCTGGTGGGTTGACTTTCTGTTGTTGTTGTTGGCTGTAGTAATAACAGTAGCAGGAGGAGGATGGGTAGCATTGTGACGATCTGTACCGTCTTCTTCAGTTTGATACGTTTTGACTAATTCACAACATGAAGTAGAGTTAATATTTTGAAGACATTTAACGAAATCGCCTTCTTTACAAGAACTAAAACTTCTACTCCTACTCGCAGCTAATCAAATGTAAGACGAATATTTAGACAAATGGTGCTCGCCAATGTTCAGTGGTGTGCATGTTGCTGTTTGCTTGTAATTAGATGATCGACACCGTCCGTATCTGGTTACTCCCTGGAAGCCTGGTTCCAACTACATCAACGCCGTCTATGTGCATGTGAGTACCGATGGACACTAACAGCATTTCATATGAATACAAATATGTTGCATGATACTGGCCTGCCTACCTGAGCTTACCTTGCGGTCTTTCTCCTCCATCTCAATCACGTTCTCCACTCTCTCTATTTCTTCTTATCTTTCTCATCGTAACTCTCGAACCATCTTAGTTACCCCCTTTTTTATCGTATTTCTCATTCTGTTTGTCATTCTGTAGCTCCAGCTATTTTAATGTTGCAAACTGTCTGTTCAACCAGCTTGTCGACACATACTTACTTTCAGGGTTACAAGGAGCGCAACGCCTACATCCTCACCCAGTCACCGATGACGGCAACCGTTGTTGACATGTGGAGGTTGTTGAATGACCACGAGTCTCGCACGGTCGTTATGCTCGACGATAGTGACGTCACTGATGACGTACGTACAAAACTTCTTGAACATTTTTTGTTGATTGGTTAAGTGCGTGTTGTGCGATGCACCGTGGGGTTTATGAGATCCGTTGATTACCCTGGCCTTTTTAACATGAGTGTCATTGAATGATGTTCATTAATGTTATATTTTATAAACTGCATTCCTTTCCATGACGTATTGTGCTGCAAAGTGCAACAAACAAAACGTTTATAATGGACGGAAACGTTATGAAAAAATGTAAGTATATGTAGGTCGATGCAGAGGTTGACCACACAATCTCCCAATGTTCATCGGTCGTAACGTGTAAAACGAGTATTATGCCGCTCTATTGAGAACCCCAAGCGCTTTCATACAAATCCCTCGCGGGAAATCTACACTTTTGGCCAACCAGCTATTTATGTGCGACGTCAAACTGCACGTGTATCTCCTACGCAATAGCTAAGATTTCAACAAATTGCACCTGAGACGTACGGAAGTATCCAACAAATTTGTCACCATGACCATCCAGCTCCAAGTATGTGGAATTCTCCCAGATCTTCTTCGCTTATGCAGTGTCTCATGAACCCAAACACGTCGTCGTCGTCGTCGTCGTCGTCGTCGTCGTCGTCGTCTTCTCGTCCTCCGGTGTTTTCGTCTTCTGGCCAGCAGCAGAAGCAGCAATGGTTCCTTTATATCAAGCTCATTTCTACTGTTTACATGTTTAAACTGTTCATGTGACTATGCACCTTCAACCACGTGTCAACAATTTGCATGAATCGGCGCGGTTTTCCGCCACATTTGTAAACCTAAAATACGCCACTGAATGCCGCTTTTTTTGCTGTCGCTGGTTTCCCCTGCCGCTGCTAAGTCCAATCGGAAAGGTTAATTCTCGGCCAGTAGGGTCTATATATTATTAGCTATCCGAGATGTCATCGTACGGCATAAGGTTCCTCTAGCACTCCAGTTTGTAGGAGAATTATAAGTTTGTTGTCTGGCTTATTGAAAATCAACCACACCCATTAGCGTTTTTGATAAACATGCTGAAATGTGACGTAGCAATATAATTTATCAAGCAATGCGCCGCCTACTGGCCAACCACGAAAGCAACGAAGCAGCAGTACGGCCCGTTTGAAGTGGAACTTGTGGAAACTGTCAGCAACGAGAATTCCAACGTGATCGAGCGAGAGTTAAAAGTCAACAAATCTGGTCGGGTAAGTAACCATGACTTGACGTCTAATACTTGAACGTTACCTAGGCGGGCGGGCGGGCGGGCGGGCGGGCGGGCGGGCGGGCGGGCGGGCGGGCGGGCGGGCGGGCGGGCGGGCGGGCGGGCGGGCGGGCGGGCGGGCGGGCGGGCGGGCGGGCGAGCGAATGTCGGTGGAGCGTTTTAGAGATTGGGTGAATTAGTCTAATACTACTAAATAAAATAGGCCAAACAAGCCTTGATGGTATATATATCATTACCATAGAAACTATACCCAATTGGCAAATGCCACGAATGCTAATGAAGAGTATAAATGTGATACCAGAGTGAAGAGAAGGCGACGGTCGTAAAGCAATTCCAACTGAAGAACTGCTGGAAAGAAGACGAGTTGTTGCCAAGCAACACGGCGGTGCTTCTTCACTTGTTGGACATAGTCGAGAAATGGCAGCAACAGAGTGGAAATGGACATATCACAATCCACTGCACGTGAGTAGTTCTGCCTGTAATGCCAGTAGTAAATCAGCGTCGACTGTGTGCAGTTTTAGCGGTACCGTTAAAGTAGCACCTGACGCGTCGTATCTTATTAATACTGATACCTGACTGGTCAGACGTCGAGGTTAGGTAATTTTCTAATGGGCCTTACTAAGAATGAACAGAAGTAGAATCCATGTAAATGAATAACTTTCGCGCGTTGCTTGCAGTGTTGTTGAATGCTTCCAAGATACGTTGCGTTGATGTTAGAATAAACAATACGTCACGTGTTGGTTATAAATCCTGATTATGTGTGTTGTGACCAGGGACGGAGCGAGTCGCTGTGGGCTGTTGTGTGCAGCCAGCTACCTGCTCGAACACATGAAGGTGGAGCAGGAGGTGGACGTCTTCCACGCTGTTCAACACGTCCGCACCACCCGCCCTCAACTCGTCACATACCTGGTCAGTGTCCTTCAACGTAAACAATGTGTAGTAGATATACGTTTTATCACCACGTTTACGCTCAAATTGATGCGGATTAAAAAAGTTAATAATTAAAAAATAATAGTAATATAAATGATAACAGTAGCTATAGCATTCCAGCGCACATCGATACTTAGTAGACTTATTAATCAGTCCTTGAATAATTATTGACATACTTGCTAATTGTAGCAAAGTACACATTCGCTCACTGGTCATTCCCGCTAAGTATCATCCTAGTAACTTATTCTTGCTATTTAATGATTAACTGGATGCATGCATTCCACGAGTCAATGTAATTTTATTACAGCCTCAGTACCGATTCCTCCACGAATTGGCGCTGGCGTACATGTCTCAGTTTGACACGTATGCCAACTTCCAGTAGGAACAATGCAGCACGAGGCACATACCATCGTGTACTGCTTGTTGTGATCAACACTGCCGCCTGAGACGTCACAAGTGCCATAAATCACACTATAAACGAAATTAGAGTGTACAGTTAATATAATAATGATAAGTTTTTTATAGCGTTTTATATATTTGTACATACGATGCTAATAACTAATCTTGTATTGCCTTCAGAATGATAATGTACTTTAACAGGTTAAAGTCAATACAGATCGGTTATATAGTAGACTTGCATCTTGCCTAAAAAAAACGTTGAGAAAATGAGAAATTTAAACAACCTTTAACAGCGTGTATGCGATTAGTACTAATTAGTCTGGGCCACTATGTAAACTTGCATAATGTTTTGCTACACTAGATAAAACAGTATTTTTTCATGTAAATAACATCGACTACAACCGTATGCATGGGATTTCAACGTAATGATTCATTTGTCTCTGTACGGTATATAAACACTGTTTTATTCCTTCGTTGTTTCCATGAACACACTCATCCCCTCTTCACATGCTTAAATTAAAAAAAATTTAAGGATATCTATGAAATAGAAATTGCCAAATTTATGTATAATCATTCCCATAACAACCTACCAGTATCGTTGTCAAATATTTTCACAACCCGCGATATTCATGACACCAGACAACTTAGACATACCCGTCCAATCAGCAGTTCTACCCTACGATCATCAAGTAGTCTAATATGTAAAGGGCCGTAAGTATGGAATAAAATTTCACTTGATATTCATAACAAACCTAATATTACCAGTTTTGTATCTTCTTTAAAGATGTGTGTTTTCAAAAGCTATGGAAATACTACACCATATTAAATGTGTTTCCATTGTTTTTTTGTTAGTCTTAAGTGGTTATGAAAATTCTACTGCATATTAAATACTACTACTGAGTTTGTTCTTCTGGAATCTATCATTCTTGTTGTATATGTATTAAACAATTGTATTTGACATTATATACCCTTTATAATTGCACAATAATTGTTCACTTCTTCGTCTACTGACCTTGTCACAATTGTTACTCATTATTCATGGTAGTGTTTTAGTTGTCAGTTTATAGTTAATAATTGCACGCTGTTTTAATCTTATGACAATCGGTCTACCATTATCAGCGGTTGGCAGTGACCAGTGACACAATTTATTTTTTGTTTGCTGTACCTTTGTATACAGGGGCCTGTATACATATAGATATATAAATACATTGGTAACAACCTCGGCACGGCTGCCAACCAGGAATTGTATATATTGCATTATTTTTGTCTTTCATTTATGTTCTGCATTACTCAATTCCGAAATAAAACAATCAACTCATTCTTGTGTTTGTTTGGTTTATTTTGATGGGTTAAATTTAAAGGGGTGGTGTGATCAATCGCACATGAGCGATGTAGCCGGGTCTGCGCTGGCTAATAATCTCAGTAATTTTGATCATCACCGGTTGACATGTACGATTAATTTTATTTCGCATCCTATACAGTGACACCCAAGCGATGTGTGCGACAAATGGTGGGGCCACAGAAGGGAGCCTTGATAATCAAGGCTAGGACTACACATGTGAAAAGGTGGCAGTGCGGGTCTGCTTTAAACCTTAAGTTATTGCTTCCGACGCAAATGTGACGCAAAAGGGCCAAATCGATGCTTTAGTTTTCCATGGTACGTACTATAGCATGATGCAGCAAATATGCCTATCAGTGACAGTGATACTGACAGTGTCACTGTCAGTGACAGTGACAGCGTTTGCACAGCCACAACTCAACTCAAGTACAACAACGTCAACATCAACGAAGTTGATCGGGTCCGCAACTTTCAAGGCACTTCTTCTACTTAACATAGCTCGGGAATATTAATGCTGAATATGCCATACAAACATTAAACGATCTTTGTTGGTTCTCACAGTCATTCGTTGCGCGTTACATTTACGTCCGGCGACATTAATAACATCTCCTGCTGACAAATAACGCCATCTGGCGAATGGATGTGCTTTTTTAATTACCCACCAAATGGCAGCATGGGTTATTTATGACCAATGAAAACATATTATCTAGTTACTGCGCGTCTAATATTGGCCTAATTAAATTTCTCTATTGACAGTCTCGGCTACCCATGGCCCTAATGTTGCAACTAGCCAATAATAGCCATCGTTACATCGCATTGCAAAGAATCCGGCAAATGCAAAAGCGCGCGAAAACTGTGGCTGCATCTGCAAACTTGGTACATTAAATATGACGAAATTAACGATTGTTAAAGTCCTATGGTACTTTTCTAGAATCCACGCAGGCCCACCTCAATTTCGCCGTTATTAGTATGCAATATGTATAATAACCATGCACAGTGAACGTGTAGTGCATATTTGTATGCGGGACATGTAAATTGTTAAACGTGCATAAAAACACAGTTAATCACCTTTTTCGAAGCTCGAATTCCCATTTTTAACCTGCCTTGAGCGCCATCTTGCCCATTTATTCGCCAAATGGCGGCACTCAAAGCATGTTAAATATGCGAATTCGAGCATTGAAAAAGGTGATTAAATGTGTTTTTACGCACAGCATGTTTAATAATTTACACGTTCCGTGGTTCAGTGTGCAATGTGCATGCATTGTACAAGCTTACACATAGCGGCGACATTGGGGTGGGCCAGGATTCTAGAAGTGCCAGTCCTCGTCTTGCACTGTCACTGATACAGAATGATATATGGAAACTGTCTCGAAAGATAATGGCCCATTGCTGGATTGCTGCGTTGCCTTCGGCACAGCACAGCATGGTCCGGGTGTACACTAGCCACTAGACTGGTACTTCAAATTCATTGGCAGCAGGACCAACAACTTTCAAAAGTTGCCCGCCCCCCTTCCCGAGAAGTTGCCTGCCTAAAGGTTAAACATATTTTAAGAAAAAAAATTCAAACAAGAAATATTATAATCAAAATAATTAGTGGCTTATTTTTTTTTGGCTTTATTTCCTGTTTACATGTCAGTGAATATAGCCTAGAGGTGCCTAGTCTCCCGCTTTGGCGGTAGACTTGGTAATATTAATGGTATTCATTAAATACACATTCAAGGTAAGCGTATTGTATTCGTGAGGCAGAAGTAAGAAAAAACCTTAACCGTTAAGGAATTTATTTGAACTTTGTGATTGGTACATTTTATCTCAAGACCCCTAACATGTCTAACAGTTACTTTATGTAAACAAAACATGAACACGATATAAAAAAATATTTTGTTGACATTCTACAAAACACGATGTGGCAACAGTTCATGAGATCCAGTTGGTAATACCTTGCCATTTATATGGGTACAAGAAATGGGTGTGAACAATTTAGGGGAACACAAACAATAGTATGGAATTGCAGCTTCAAAGATAACTCAAATAATGCAAGTTAAGGCACCCTGGCACACCTCTAAAGCTGTCGGTCTTCCTCATATTATGTTAATTTGCATATTGGAGGAAATGGTAAAGTGGACTCTGCTTAATTAATTAAATCACTTTGGGCCAGGGCAATTTGATTCTAGTAAGCAGCCGATTCATTTGTGCCACATTTGAATAGAGTGGGAATCGGGAATGATTCCTTCGACGCCAGTATATTTGATTATGCTAAATGGCTGATTACTAGGATCGTTTCACCATGACTGAAACTGTCATGTGCAATGATCAACAACATTAAGGCAGTACAAATTATGTAAAATGTTTATTTAAAATCAATAACTTTGGTAGAAATCTATAGATGTTATAGGAAGAAGCCAACTAGACACAGTAAAGGACATCAGACATAACTAATGACAAATTTACATGCACGGCGTTATGATATGTATAAATATATCATGTATTAAATGCATGCTGAAAACAACCAAACATGTAGGTTGTTTCAGGCTATAATAGTCATTACAATTGGGTGACTTGTAGAAAATCCTACAAGATGTATATTAGTGTTTTTACGATTGTTATTACTAAACATTCCGATGTGGTTCCATGCATGAACCAGTGAAACCGCATTCAATATATTTTGGTAAGTATAATATGGTACACAAACATGGATGATTTGCAGCATGAAATTATTTCTTCTTTTACTGTTTTGTGTGTGACGTTCTGGCCACAAATCTACATTGAATTTCACACAAACAAAACCTACAATACCAACATGTTTTGACCACATAAATTCTGAACATGTCGACATCGACTAAGCAGATATTCAGCTATAGTATCAGGCATTAATAATTTTCCAACAGGAGTTACAATATAGACTAACATTCTCTTTCAATAAAATAATACCTTTTCCAACACACAACCTATAATTGTTAATGATACACATTGGCAGAGCATTTACATTTTGATGAAACTCAGAGCTCCCTTATATGGAAGGTCACCTTGTATGGCATTACAGTTACATTCCCCTTTTATGTGTGAAGGGGTCATTCATTAATTGCATCAAAATTGTGTAGAAATAACTAGAAAGGTGATCTTTGCACGCAAGTGACACACAGGTCCACACACATACACATTACACACACACTATCAGCAGTTAACGTTAGCACCTATGGGTTGAATATGCGTTATGTACAAAGTCTACAAAATGGCTGTTGGGTTTCATTTTATCAGTAAAGTTGATTATAAGTGCTTGATATAAATTCCATAGAACTACCACCTTATTATATGCTGTAGGAACTTAATGCAACATCAAAAATAACAGCAACACAGTACAACTACAAGACACTTCATTCACTGCATACGAACAACTCAACGACACGCAATACATTGGCCCTATCCATACAAAAACAAATACACAACTGTATATAACTTCAACTTAATATTGCCCTTACACTACTTGGAAGCTTACACACTAAAGCAGTACTACTCAGCAGTATTGGTCATTGCACAGCGAACTCCATTGTCGCTTCTGTCAACTAGAACTATGACAGAACACTCATATAAGTTCACTCCACTGTGAATATATAACTCGGTGCAAGTGGCAGCCATCATGGTGTCAACATTTACCTTTGGTGGGTAAGACGGTTGAAAGAAAATGGCAGTTTCTGGTGGGTACACAAATAAATGTTTCTCAATTGCCACTGTGGGTATTATTTACCACACATATGCCAGAGATGTGTTCACCAAGCGATGGACGTACTGTACTGTCTAAACAACGATATACACATTAACATCGACAATGGACAGGTTCACGCCTCTGGGTCAACTGCTTCGACGGGGATAAATTTCAAAAAGACACGGTTGTTTCGCTTACACCTTGTGTCCAATAAAGCACCATCTAGTATGTATGATAACAGGAAGAACATCAGAATACTGTAAGCACAACAACGCACTGATGCACGTGTTTCCTAGAAGGCAGACCCAGAGTCTTCATCGTCATCAGCGCCATCTGGTGTGCGTCCCTTGTACTTGGCACGGCGAATAGTTTCTAGCTTGCGACGGGCAGTCTCCAATTCTCTCTCCTTGATCAGAATTGCCTCCTTTGCCTTGATTATCTGATGGGAAGATATGCACCATTGGTCAGGATCGTACATTTATTTTTCAGCAGAGAAAATTGTTATATGTTACTACTGAGAGTTGTACTATTGGTATGAAATTAAATAAATTGCAACATTTGCTTTTATAAAAAAAAATTCAGTTATGTTTTGTAGCTATTTTCATGTTGCATTACTGTAGTTGTTTTCCCATAAATGGTGGAAGTAATAAAATTAATAACCGCTTCATTTGCAATGATCACTGAATGTCAACAATAGTCAATATCAGGTTAAAAGAAAAGCTGTAAATGTCACCATGTAAATATGTAAAATTAATCAAATGCTCAAAAGTCAACAAATCATTAGGTTCAATTGTATGCACTTAATTGGTTCAACATCCCAACATTTACAAATCCTGCCTAACAGAAACTTACAACCTGCACACAATAAAAATCTAGGACCTAATATAATGCTAAAACATATTACAACTATTCTGCCTGGATTTCTACTTAAACCGAGAGAGCAGAGAGAACGAGTTACCTCTGCGAGTCCTCCAACCATCCTCAGATCAACGCTGTAGTCGGTCTCATCCATGTGCCATTCGTTGTTCATCTGCTGTGCAGCTCGTACCAGCGCGTCCGTCGCTCGCTTCACTGCATTGCCTGCCGCCTGAACACACCACGATACATTACACACTGCATTGCCTGCCACCTGAACACACCATGATACATTACACACAGCATTGCCTGCCGCCTGAACACACCACGATACATTACACACTGCATTGCCTGCCACCTGAACACACCATGATACATTACACACTGCATTGCCTGCCGCCTGAACACACCACGATACATTACACACTGCATTGCCTGCCGCCTGAACACAATATGATACATTACACACTGCATTGCCTGCCGCCTGAACACACCACGATACATCACACACTGCATTGCCTGCCGCCTGAACACACCATGATACATTACACACTGCACCGCCTGCTGCCTGAACACACCACGATACATCACACACTGCATTGCCTGCACCTGAACACACCACGATTCATCACACACTGCACTGCCTGCCGCCTGAACACACCATGATACATTACACACTGCATTGCCTGCACCTGAACACACCACGATTCATCACACACTGCACTGCCTGCCGCCTGAACACACCATGATACATCACACACTGCATTGCCTGCACCTGAACACACCACGATTCATCACACACTGCACTGCATGCCGCCTGAACACACCACGATACATCACACACTGCATTGCCTGCACCTGAACACACCACGATTCATCACACACTGCATTGCCTGCCACCTGAACACACCACGATACATTACACTGCATTGCCTGCCGCCTGAACACACCACGATACATTACACACTGCATTGCCTGCCGCCTGAATACACCATGATACATTACACACTGCACTGCCTGCTGCCTGAACACACCATGATATATCACACACTGCATTGCCTGCCACCTGAACACACCACGATACATTACACTGCATTATCTGCCGCCTGAACACACCATGATACATTACACACTGCACTGCCTGCCGCCTGAACAGGCCACGATACACCACACACTGCATTGCCTGCCACCTGAACACACCACGATACATTACACACTGCATTATCTGCCACCTGAACAAACCACGATACATTACACACTGCATTGCCTGCTGCCTGAACACACCATAATACATTACACACTGCATTGCCTGCTGCCTGAACACACCACGATACATTACACACTGACAAATTATATGTTAAGTTTTCTTTTGCTTTCCTCAAACCAATGTTTGTACGAATTATAATCTTTGCACTGTTGCAAACTATGTGTGTTGTATTAAAAAAGCTTATAATATTTATCATTTTTTACAACAATGTTAAAGTACAGAAAGAAACTGTTTAATTAAAGCCAAATGAAAACTGCCATATATAAGTACAGCAGTATTGTCGTATATAAGTACAGCAGTATTGTCGTATATAAGTACAGCAGTATTGTCATTTAGTCATGAATTGTTATTTACTGAGTCTACATCAACAACACACGTCCCTATGAGAGATAGCATCCAATGGGATCAGCATAAACATGTGTATACTTAGACGAGTTGCATTTTATCAACCCAGCCTGAATTTCAAGATAACCATACCTGTATGCATTATATATGTACAATGAACTCCGCTAAATAGAATCACTTCGGGCGGAAGCAATTTGATTCTACTAAGCGGCCGATTCAATTAAGCAGCACATGTTAATACAGCGGGAATAGGGAGTGATTCGGTCCCAGCCAATATATTTGATTCTACTAAACGGCTGATTCTGCTATCCACAATTCTGTTAATCAGAGTCCACTGTATTAATCATCGCTCATTTCATAAGATTTCAGGCCAGGAAGGATTAGACCTACCTGTAGTCTGCGCATGGCTGATGAGTCGGCGTCTGCCTTGACACGGCAAGCCACTAGGAGGTGCGCTGTAGAACTGGCGACCTGCTTGGCAGAAGAGATGAGTTTCTCCTCACTGCCGTTGCCCTGCACCAGGGCGTTAGCCGTGTCACACAGACTGTGGGTGGCGGCGGCCACCATGTGGGCCTGCAACACATCACAAGTATATAAAATTATACAACTCGGCCTAATTTCATTTATTTATTTATTCAGTTATTTATACGCAACTTAATGCTGTATTATTTTATGGTACTTAATGTTTTATGCATTTTACAATAAATAATTATAATATTCAACTTTTAAGGTTGCACATCAAATAAAATTATTATTATAAATCACGTGCTTCAAACTTAACATCTTAAACTTCTCAGCTACACGATTTAATGAAGTTTCTATCAAGATGTATACCCAAGAAGTTACAAGATTTGAAGATTTTGTTCATGTTTTATACATTAGAGGTTACAAAAGGACTGTAAATTTATGTAGATACAACATTAAAGGACTCCACCAGTAATCTAATTTGATGGACTTGTGATTTACATTTCAGAAGGGCTATGTTACAGCATGCATGAAGTCTCATATAAATATAGTAGAAATAAAAAAATACCTGTTTGACAACCCTCATGGGATGAGAAACATACATTCCAATGTAGGGCTCTATGAGGATTCAGAACTATTCCAGAACTCTTGAATACATTTGTGCACATTTGTTTAAAGCAAACCAGCTGAGAATAATTGTGTTTTTATCTTACAACATACAGAGACAGTAAGAGAGGAAGACTTACGGCAGAGATGAGTCCTTCTGACCACTGACTGTCCTCCTCCATGTCTGTATGGGTCGTGCCAATCTGAAACGTTTTCACAAGAATTATTCAACACTGAGAATTGTTCATGCCAAAGGGAAAACAGCAACGTCCATTCTTCTAAGCTCTTTCCTCGTCTCAGTGTTTTCATGACGTGCATATGATCTGTATTTAATTTCTCTGTTCTCATTTGAGAGTTCGACACTACCACATATGTAGAGAACATAATAACCTGCACCATAAATGGTAACGATTATGTTGAAATGTATTTGCTTAACAGCAATCCAGCATCTTCACAAACAACTGAACACATATTTCACAGTCACTACCAGCGTTGCTATAAATATTTCTTTCCTTATATAAGCCACCTACCTTTCTATTTTGCAATATCAGCTGTTTATTTATCTATTTTTTTATTTAACATATTTTATCTATTAGTTGTGTTGAATAGTGATTACACTCAACTTAGTGTAAAGCGCTTTGATTTGCAATTATTTAGTTTAAAATACTATGTCAATAACCAGCAGTATCGTTAACATTATATAACAGCTATCACAGCAAGGGCTGCAGTGCCAGATGACACTGACCTTGCCCTGAGCAACGAGTTCTCTCTGGGCAGCCGACGCAGCCTTGACCAGTGCTGCAGTAGCTGAAGCGATTGACTTGGCAGCCTCCAGGATTTGCTCATCAAAGTTGAGGCTCTCGTCTGCCTGCTGTGACACAACAACAGTGGTGATACAACACACACAAACACAACACAAGATTATTTTTCATAGTTTAGATGCACCTCACCGAAACAGCCCCAGATTGTATACACGCAATGCCACCTTGTTGTTGTGTTCTTTGGTAATCTGTGTTATTCAATAATCAGCATGGACAAATCTCAACATGGTAAACTGTTTCATTATTCCATATATCAACAATCTGTAAGCTTCATTAAAGCCAAAACCTTTGAGAAACAATGTGTATGGATAAATGAGGTTCCACTGTATATATATTGTTTCAGCCATTTTGGTTGCGCCTTTTTCAGTTTGGGGCCAATTTTACTTAATAAAATGAATAATGATGAATGTCTTATTATTCAATACTGAAATATTCTATATTGCGCAATACAAATTCAGTCTTCACTGCAGTTATACTTACATTTATACAAGATGAAAAATCAACACAAACTGTGGACATTCACTACAGAATTTTAGACAAATTTCTCAGGAAAATACTTGTGACCTCTTGAAAACATTAGACACTGCCACAGTAGAACATAATCTGGCTAGACTTCTAGTCGCAGTGAAGACTAGTTGGCTGTTCTTCACGATACCATGCAGTAGAGTTTGGATACATAAAAAGGTACAGAACAGAAAGAAAGCTCACGCCACATTCATATAACCATGCATCGTATTTTAGTCGGACAGTACTAAGTATCAAGATATGTCCTTAAAGTCATGCAACTTAAAACATAAGAAAACCTAACATGGATACTGTTCACTTGTGTGCTAGATGTGTTGAAGGTACACCCAAAACTGTTGTGTGTGCCCAGCTGTAAGGAAGCCGCTATAGGGATTGCAGAAAGACCAAGTGCTTGTCGAAACTAAAGATGCTGAAGACATTTTATGAGACTGGAATTCTGGAGTAGGCCCATTATGGTTTATGCATAATTAGCAGTATATTTTTAACTATTATGGCATTAGTCTTTCGAAGGCCAACATGGTGGTGTGTGGAGGTATGTTCACACATCCACAACTGTGGGGCTTGCTGGGTACACGTACAACATATGGGGACACATCAGTCAACCAGATCATTAGCTCTTAATCGCTTGAGTGTTGGCTTAGTACAACACACACTTCAACATAAACATATCATGATGTAACTGCACACAGCAACAATGCTGTAACATGTAAATGCTTATGCAACTAAGACGAGCGCAGGCTGAAAAACGGCATCAGAAGAATAACTGAAGAAACAAATAAGCAAAAAAAGAAAAAAATAAAGAAATAAAACAAGACTGTAGTTAGAAAACTTATTGACGTCACAAGAAACTTTAAGGTTGAATTCTCCAAATATTTCTGCGGCTTCACACAGCCTTCATTAGCTTCGTTCTCCAGCATGTGTCACTGGTCATGTGACACACCTGTAGCGAAGTCATTTCGCCGATGAAGGCCGTGTGAAGCAGCCAAAATATTTGGAAAATTCAACCTTGAAGTTTTTTGTGAGGTGAATAAGATGTGTTGTAAAACAATCCCAGAAACCGGAATGTCCGTCCATTCAAGGAAGATTGTAGTTGCCTTATGGTAAGTGCTGGAGAACTGAATCGAAAACAGAAACAAATAAAGGGAACTACATGCTTAGAGCAAACTTTGGATTACCTTCGCGTAAAACTCCCTCGCTTCGTTGTATGCTACTGATTTATCACTGCATTAAAGTTATAGCTAGGCTACACTTGCCGACTTGGGCTGTCTTGTCTGACTGACTGGCCGCCGCATGACATGTTTGATAATTGGTAGACATCCTGTCACACCACCAAATATATCAAACATATCTCACAGGGGACAGCACCGTCACAGCACTGTGCTTCAGTGGGACGTCCACGCGTACCAACAATTCGTCCAGGTACAATACACTGCTTAGAAACTGTCATTGTTTTAATGGTTTGACCCTAGGCTAAGTGAAATCATAAATTTGTTCATCATCTATGATTTACCCTAGACTTTATTTATTATTTCCCTAGTACTTTAACATTTTACTTAATTCAACACAGGCACTTTAGTAATTTTTCTACAATTTCTTATTATGTACATCTGAATAAAGTTACATTCTTTTAATTCTTCATTTATTGGAAGATCATCAGTATTTTACATATTTTTATATATTTATATCCTTGCCTACAATGCCTTAATTATTTCACTGTTTATAGAGTAATATTAATGCAAATGGCAGATACGTTAGAGACATATCTTCTGTAATAAAACAATTAAGTTTATTATTCTATTTTCTGCTTATCTCGTTTGTTAACAAATGGATATTTGTTAATAAACCTATAATAAACTTAGCAAGATATTATTTTATTACAAATTATGTTTACTTAATCACCTAATCAGAGATTTTATAAATTTTGCATTCAAGTACATTTACACTATCATTCAACATTTCTCAATCCATTGCCAGATGAATGCATTAGTAAATCTGTTTGATATCATTGTGTCTTGTGCTTCTCTACTCCTGGGTATTCCTATGTAGTTATTCACTAGTTCATCCTCCATCGTTTGTTTATCCTCTGTCTTCCATATGATGTTTCCTGACATCCACTCTGCTGTTTCTTACTCCCGTCTTGTCCAAATGGTGCCATTTTTCATCTTCTTTGTAACACTTATGTCTGTTCACTTAACTGTGCAATTATGATTTTAATAGTATTTATCTTTACAGCAATATTTAGTCAAGCTATTATTACTTTACTAGTCGTGTACAACTTAAAATCAGTTTGGATTTTGTTTGATATGACACAATGTCAGTGCCATAACTTTGCATGTTTATTTAATTTCTACTGTTTATGCTGCAAAGAAATCGAATGATCATCATCACCAGGGACCATACAGTGAAGGGAGCATACCTTGGGTAGTTTGCGAGCTTGCAGCTGGGACAATTTGCGAGCAGCTGCCTCGATCTTATTGGCTGCTCCGAGAAGTTCTCGCTCAGCTATTACAGTCGGGTCGTTGGGGTCAACCCAGTCGGAGCCTGCAAGATGCACATTCAATTACACTGCAGTTCCTGCACTAATACAAACTCCCTACATGAATAAGTCATGCTTTCAAATTTGGGGCATAGTACTTGAATTAAATAACAAATGAAATGTTACCCTAATTTTGGACCTGTCGTAGGCACAACTTGTAGACTGGTAGTGCCCTCTGGTGGTCGACTACTAAACATGTACACTGTCAATGTTCAATTTCCATTTAAAAACAGACAGAAATCAAGAAGTAAGCAAATAATTTATATGCTACCCCAAATGGATAATAATCGTATCTTGGAAATGATAGGAGACTGCCAGTTATTGATTCTGATTTGGGGCAAAATATATAATATTGTTATATGTTGAAACAATTTGAGTTGGCGCACTTATTACAACACATCAGACACAAATTGTCCCTCTTAAAGATGCAAGTTTACACAACAATTAGACGACACAGTATTTGACCACATAACACCTGACAACAGAAGGCACATATCGTGTGTACGTGTGCATATCAACATCACAGCTACTACCGTCACCTCTAATATCACAACTACTGTTGCTACTGCTACTTAAAACAACTACAATGATAAGAACAACAAATCTATTATTATTGCCACTAAAACCTTTTAGCTTCACATGGCCACTGCCCAAGGGACTTTCAATACAAATCACATGTATAAATCCAAATGTACATTACAATCCCAATGCCCGGGCACAGTAATCCTAATTCCCTGTCTGGCTGTCCCTCTCCCCAGGCACTATACACTGACAAGTGCACAACATTTAAAACAAAACTAACGTTAATTAAATAAAAGGAACATAAAAGAATAGAGAAACAATTACAGATAATACAGTAAAATAACAATAATGTATCGGTTGTGACACAACATCGACATGCAGATACACGACACTGATACAAGTAGTGACACAAGTTGACGACACAACACTGACTACGTGACATCACTACATGTACCTCGCATGTCATCATCATTTATCGACAGATGCAGAACTTGATGGGAAGGAAAAGCACACAGACAGTAGAAACATGTCATTCTTCTTAAAGTGACACATCACAGTCATGAGATGGTCAACAGACAAGTCACATGACAACACAAGTCACTGTCATCAAAAGATTTAACAAGATTGCCATCCATAACTACAAGTTCCAGACAGCAAGTGGACCACTGGTTTCTCTAGAGTCCAACAATTTTATCATCTATGTATGTATAGCCCGCCCTTATCAGATGTCTGTCAATTTTATTTTTAAACATATTCACACTACTAGCATTAACACAATCATTTGGCAGTTTGTTCTATTCATTTAACACCCTCTGTGAGAAAGAGTACTTTCTCGTGTCCAACCTACACTGTTCCTTAACCAATGCTGCTCTGTGTCCTCTGGTTCTACTCCCTTCTTTAAGTTTGAAGAACATATTCAAGGCACAACTGTTAGATATAGACAGATGTTGCTACAGGCTGCAAAATAGGAACTTCCACTTCTTCAAAGCAAATCCTCCATGACATCATTTTATTAAAAAACAAAACAAAAAACCTCTACCAACAACAGCATCCCACCTGCATTGTAGCAACTGTGACCAACTGTGACAATATATGAAATGACCATTTGAAACTGCAGGGCCATGCTTAGCCACATGTAATGGGTTCATAATAATTACTACTATAGCAGCAGCAGCAGCAGGCAAAGTCAGCCATACTCTTATCAGTATACGGTTTCAGCATAGAATACCAGACATAGGACATAACACACAAACGTGCAACATGTGACAGTAGATTATAGTGATATGAGAAATACTACCATAAAGCAAGGGCATTTTATGCATAAGAGGAAACTGCCACAAGTGAGGAAATGTTGCGCACAAATGAAACATGTTATACCTTAGTGTGAAGATATCTGCTATTAGCTGTTCAGATGGGGGACAGAGTTAGTGACGAGCAAGCTTTGTCTGACATACCTTTGATGGCCTCTGCCGCTTGCACTATCTCTGTGACGCCAGAAGCAACCTTCTTGGAGAGCATGGCAAGTTCCTGTCTAGAGCTGGCAGTCGGCTTCTGCATTGTCTACAATTATAATAATTTTTTATACAGAGCCCCATCGAAATAATTTGTATGGGGTGCTGGACAATGTCAATACACTACGCATCATGCAAGCACACATCCCAGTCAAGTCAAACAGAATTCCCAACCAAATCTACACTCTGTTCACCCTCCATCCAGCTACTTACAGTCTATAATTACACATCAGAGTTACTTGCCAATAAGTAGCTATGCAGTAGCAATGCAATAACGACCAATAACTGACATGTTACCTTTGGTCCAATTAAGCTTATTCGTTACTTGCCCCATCTGACAATATAAACAGTTACTGGAGTCACAGAATGCAGAAAATTACTCTATTTTTACTGTTATTTTAAATAATCGGAATATGGGAATAGCCATATAAAGCACGATACTGCTTTGTGATCAGTAACAATAATTCCTGCACACATACCGAGCTGACTTGGCATAGAAGGTCTCTGTATGCTACTGCTGAGAACCGGCCGGCCTCAAGCATCCGCTGTTTAACATCAGCAGTTTCTGCTCCCACTGATGCCCCCTGGAAACAGAACAACACACTTCAGCAAATATAGACAATGTTGAATCATGAAGTCAGGCCATCACAAATATTTATGTATTACAAATTATTCTGAATTGGGTCAATAATAAAATGTCTAACTTCTGCCTATGGGGCCACAATTGATCAGTAGCCCACCTTGCATGCCCTGAGTAGGTCAGAGATGGCCTTGCGTCCAGTGTTGGCAGCTACAATGGCATCCTCCTGACGACACGAGTTGCCCGCAGCAACTGCCTTTGCCGTTGCCGTGGTGATAGGCTTGGTGAAGCGAACAACCTCCTCAGCAGATATCTTCTGTTCAACATGGTCCGTCGAGACATAACTCTGAAACAGTGACCATTGCAAATGTTAGTAAATACTTGCGTGAGTGTGTGTGCATGTGCGCATGGATATGAGCGTGCGTCTACTGCTTGCAAAGCAGATTCCTTAAACTCCTGGTATCAATGTTCACATACACATCTTTAAAAGCCTCAAAGGTGCTTACCATCTTAGTCAAAGTATACATACACATCTGATTACCTATAACTGTTTATAAAGATTTTGTGTTATGTTATTTTTAATGGCTACATGAATGAAATGGAAAGCTGTACTAGAACTGTTAAACAGCTCACTTGTTGACCAATCACTAAAACTACATTTCCAATATATTTTCTAGCAGTCTTCAGCCATTCCTCAAGAGAAACAGTTATAACCACCCCACTTGCTGCAGGCCCTGTGCGTACCTTGATCTCTTGGCTGATGGCTTCGATAGAGGACTCGAGGGCGCGCGTTCCTCGTGCTGCCTCGTCCTCGACCGTCTTGACGGTTTTCAACAAGGACGTCACATTGGTCACCATCACCTGTGGATTGGAACACACACCTACACTAAACATGTTGACATCACAGCGTGGTCCTGATCTGTCTTCAATGTCCTCTGTGATAACAGCACAAAACAACTGTCATTAGTTTAAGAAAAAGTATGACAACAGTTAATATAAGATGCTGTCACCAGATGCAGATACCAAATCTGCACACATTCACTCAAATATTTACATTTACTAAGGCATTTTATTTTGTTTAAACTTGCAAACCCTTGTGCTGCTGAGCTCAGGTTCCGGAGGATTTCGGTGCAATACATGTTTTCTTACTGTCATTTGATCTAACAAATTTAACAGAAATGACAGCAATGACTTGTTCAGTAACTAGCACCTGAAAGAGCATTTGTCAGAAGGTAGATGGTTGAAACTCAACAGTGGCCGAACAAGTGTACAAAATTTTATGTTTTAACCACTATAGTCAGTAGGTGAACTGTATGAGTAAATGACAAGTTGATTACAACATTTATGTAAGGTACCAATTTACAACATTAATTATTCTTGACAAATTAACCAGATCAAACTGACACACACTTACCAGTTTAGTTAGACTAAGAGAAGACTAAGCTGAGGTATTTCATAGTATATGGTTAGATTCTAAGAAGACTAAGCTGAGGCATCTCATAGTATATGGTAAGATTCTGAGAGGACCATCCTGAGGCATCTCATATTTTATGGTAAGATTCTGAGAGGACTAAGCTGAGGCATCTCATAGTATATGGTTAGATTCTGAGAAGACAAAGCCGAGGTATCTCATGTTATACAGTTAGATTCTGAGAAGACCAAGCTGAGGCATCTCATAGTATATGGTTAGATTCTGAGAAGACTAAGCTGAGGCATCTCATAGTATACAGTTAGATTCTGAGAAGACTAAGCTGAGGCATCTCATATCACTGGGTTAGATTCAGAGAAGACTAGGCTGAGATTTGTGTGGTTAAATGAGAAATGCATGACTGGGACATCTCCAATTGTCAGGTTTAAGGATAGGTTAAAGAATAAGATGTGCAGCACAGATCTGAGAATACCAAGCTGATAATGATGTTACCAACATAATCTTTGCACAACAATCGCAACTATCTAAACGAAATGTCCTGCATCTATGAAGGTGCACAGACAATGTCATCTGTCACATACACACTACGGTGACACGTGGCAACAAAAAGGAAAAATATTGTTGACATTCAATGGTTAACTAGCTACCTCTGTGCAACTAGTCTGTGCTACATTTGACAAAATACACATTATAACCAAACATGAAACGCATATATCCTAGAAGTAATACGAACAACATGTATACTTAATAGTAACACATTTAATAACTTATAAACTAAACATACAGTCTAATACAACAGCAGTGGCCAACTGACTGTCGGCACAGAGAGAATGAAACAGAAATACAGATGATACAAGATACACCCTCCGCCACAGTTCAGGATGTCATTTCCTCTGCTCAGCCGTTCTTACTATCTACACGATTCAAAGATCAATTTTCAACACGAAAAGTTCTTCATTTTTCTTCAATAACACACCTGTAGTTAGCCTACAGCAGAAGAAATGACACCTGCACGCTGAACCCTTTCAAGGTGCCCACTAGCAATGTGAAACAACCATCACCTGTTATAAGTGTTGAATGGGAGCTGTTAGAAGATCATGTTTTGGTGCCAGGTGAGATTGGTAATGGAGCACGGCAACCCAGGATATTTCAAATAAATTTTGGTCAGTCCTGCTGCCTGTCCTAAGATGTGGTTTGGCCCAGAAACCCAGAGTACTTTGGCCCAGAGTGGCAACTATTAGAAGTTGCTGAGTTCATAACTTTATGACTTTTAGTTGCCACTTTATTAGTGCGCTATTAGTGCGCACTGCCCAGGGCCAAATTGCATCTGCGCCAAATTGTACCTGGGCCAAATGCATGATAGGTTATCAAGAAGCTGGGCCAAACTGCACTGGGCTACAACTGACCTGGCCCAAATGTACCTGAATCATTTCATATCACATCATAAGGAAAACTTTGAGATAGAGAGAGAAAGGGAGAGCTGGTAAGACTGCGAAAGAGGATGACAGAGAAGCGCAGGTATGTTTGCCACAGGTATATAGGTAAAATGATACAAGGTTCAATCACACAATTTCACAATTCATTTCAAAGTATTTCTCCTGCTGCAGTTTGTTCTGAAAGGTGTTTTCATGGCACAATGGTGTTTTAGCCAGCACTGATTACATGGTTTGCAGTGCAGCGAGATTTCTAATAGGTCCAAACAATAGCATGTATTTTGCAATATTTATCATGAATGACATTTTTTGGACAGAATACCAACATTAATGTTGATATGTAGAAATGCAGTCTAGCAGGCTACTTCTAAAAGTACTTCTATTTAAGCAAAACACACACAACCATTATTTCAGGTGTTGGAGATACAATTGCTGGGACCCAGTGCAGGCTTCAGTTTAGCTGTGACATGTGGCCACAACTGTGCAACTCAAGAGTAAGTATTTTAGGTTTTGTTTGGAAAGCCAACGCCATTTTCAAAAGCACGTGATTTGTACCAAAAAACATCAGAATAAATATTTTATAGAGAATGTGTACATCATAATCAATTTTATAAGCATCAATGTTTTATGTGCATTGTAGCAATATAATTTTAAATACATATTCTCAGTTAATCAATTTCTTCTTTTTGAGTTAATATTTAAGAATGACTTTTTCTTAAAAAAAATACGAACTGATCTTTTCCATTTGGACATTTTGGATTATTCATCACCAATTTGTAGATGATTTTTTTATTCCATGATATCTTTAGTATCTCCTAGTATACATTACCAGATTTGTTTAACTCACAATTTTGTTGACAATTAATATAAAGTGCTAGATAACTGTTAAATATATTTCAGCTGCAACTACTATTTCTGTTATAATTATTGTATTCTTAAAATATTCGTTTTTATCCAAATAACTGCCTATTTCTTCAAAATAACTGCCAATTTACCTGCAACAGTATCTGGTATACAGTAATTTCCAAACGATATGAATTTACCATGTTTACATTGTAGAGTAAAAAATAATATTTCTGCTTCATTTTAGACGTTTCTATTAAGCCAACTTAGCCATGAAGACTGCCCAGCAAGTGTTCTCCTTACATGAGAATTTGCAAGCACATTTTTAACAGTAATAATTTTCTCAATTCAGTATTAACTGCCGACATGACTCTGGCATACCGTAGCTAAAACCCAACCGATATGATAGAGAAAATATAGAAATCCAAACGGCACACCATGCACTAGAATATACAGCAGTTGATTGAGCCACGCAATTTCGGCGACAGTCCTGTAGTGAGCAAACAAATGTTTTTGGTTGCGTGACGACCCTTGTATCAGTTTATCACTAAATAAGTAAGCCGGTAGCGAGATGCGACGGAGTGCGCCGGTGACCAAGCCCGGTGAGGCAGAGGGCAGAAAAGACATCGTAAGACGAAGCAGAGTCGGGGAAAGGCCGCTCACAAACGGCACCAACCTTCGCCGAGTCCTTCAGCATTGACATCGCCGGGTCGTTGGCGGACTTTCCCGATGCATTTTTCGTTGCGCTGATGAGCTCACCGAGCGCCATAGCGACGTCCTTGACGGCATTAATCAAGAGGACCTAGAGAGATGACGCAGAGACGTCACAACAACGATGCAACAAACTGAGGAAAACAAACACAACAAACAAAATGACAGCCAATTTCCCAAACAGAAAGTGCTGAGTAAAAATAGACATTAAGACTGAGCTTGTTGGAAAGACAATTCGTTGTGAAGGTCGTAATATAATTGTACGATTTTTGTGACACAGTTGGACATAATGTTCCCATCAAAAGTAAAACAATTTGTAACAACTGTTAAATTGTCTCTTCTGCAGAATATGTGTAGAATAATTAATATGTAACTGCAGTTTGTGGTATCTATGAAAACAATGAACTTTTAACCCATTAAAATAAGTTCTGGTAGCACAAAGTACCAGAACTGACTGTTGTATGTCTGGATGTACAATCACCATCTTGGACAGAAACAGCAATTATAATCAACATGGAATAAACTATTATATTCATAATTACTGAAGAAAATGTTTAAGAGCAAACTCTTACTAAACAATGACAAACAAACAATAATAAAAAACCTGATAAGTTTGCCAATACAATTAATTAAGAACATAAACAAATAAAACAGTATCAATTTAACAGTCAACAAATAAAACAAAATCAAAATGCTGTAACAGATAACCACATATTGACAAACTTGTAGATTTAATCTAACTACATCGACCTCTTCAACAGCAAACATTCACACTGCCTCAGTTCTGAAAAGCAAGCAAAAATTTACACACAATATTTCACGAGTACAGCATATTCAGTGCTCCAAACAGAAATCTAAGTGCCATAGTCCAGTGGGGGACATTGTTTCAGTCAAATCTAATACAATTTCTGCTAAATCAAGGCTTCAAGTTGGCTGTGAACTTGTTTGTGGTGTTACAGACCTGTGCGTCAGGTTGCTCCGACCCTAGAGATGCGGCTCCGTGCTTCACACAGTCAGCCAGCTCTGTAATTGTCATGACTGCACTGCCAGCAGCATTGGCAAGCTGCTCTTGATTTGATGCTGCGCCTGCGACCAGCGTCTTTGTGTCTTCCACCAGTGCCTTCGCTGTCTTAAGAATGTTCTCCCTGTAAACAACCAACCCACTGACTAATGATGGCAAGTCCAATAAAAAATATCTTATAATTTCTTATCATTTAATAATATTTTAAACCTGTCACGTGTCCAGTAAAAGAATCATTTAAGTGTGTTGTAAAACATACAAGAACACTGGATCTTCTTAAGAATATTCTATTAAATCAATTATAAATAAAACTGTCTAAGCATACCACAAACTTTTCAAACAAGCAACTGACATGATAAAATGTTTTCAAACTTATAACAGTATGAAACGAAACACAATCTTGATTTAACCAAAATTGTTAACAATGAACTTTTTTCACACTTTTAATTAAGTAGAAAATCACAATCTCACAGGGGTAGACATAGATCTGTTGTCTTACAGATTATAATAAATAATGCATAAAACAAAATTACCTACAACTAACACTCCCAATAGTCATCAAGGTTCAAATCCACCTACTGCCATTTCAAAACTTGGGCAATTACGTTCACCCCACATTGCCCGTGTCTTTAACATGAGATACTAAAAGCCTTTGGTCCCTTCTACCTGAAGTCTATGCCAGGGGAAGGAAAAGATCCCACACAGGGGTTAAATGTGTAAAAGAAGATCCCCCTCTAGCCACGATTGTGCCCTCTCACCTGTGGTCAGCAAAGGACTCCTCCTCCCCCTCAGCGTTCAGCGTGCCGGCCGTTGCAAACATGATGGTTGTGTCCAGGTCACCGATGATACCACTGACAGTGCTGGCGGCATTGATACACGCCTGTGTACCGCGCGATCCGGCCTGCAGCGCCGCAAGTAGGTGCGACACCTGGGGGTGACAAATTACACTATAATAACAAGAAGAAAACTTCTATAGCCCCTAAATCCGTGGAAACCCGAGCTCAGAGATGCATCAAAACAAAAGGGTTCGGCAATCTCGAAATTGGTAAGCAATAATAAAGTTGTCAACAGATCGATGAAAATACCAAGGAGCTAAGCACAGTATTTCTTGCAGCAAGATGTCTTCAGTTGGTGAGATTTATTCTTTATACATATTCAATATTTCCATGACTGAGTCGCAGGGATACGTGCCTTCTCTGAGACTTTCTTCGAGTGCTCGGTAAGGTCCCTGCGGAAGTAGGCGTCTGTCGGGTTGCACTGCAGATTACCCGCGTCCTTCACCAGGTCGACACAGTTTGTGCCCAGCTGCTGCACAATCAACTTGATGCGATTCGCCACCTGCACAACATGGTACAAGCCAGTCTTAGCTGCTGAGTATGCTGCAATGATTCGCCACCTGCACAACATGGTACAAGCCAGGCTTAGCTGTTGAGTATGCTGCAATGATTCGCCACCTGCACAACATGGTACAAGCCAGTCTTAGCTGCTGAGTATGCTGCAATGATTCGCCACCTGCACAACGTGGTACAAGCCAGTCTTAGCTGTTGAGTATGCTGCAATGATTCGCCACCTGCACAACGTGGTACAAGCCAGTCTTAGCTGCTGAGTATGCTGCAATGATTCGCCACCTGCACAACGTGGTACAAGCCAGTCTTAGCTGTTGAGTATGCTGCAATGATTCGCCACCTGCACAACATGGTACAAGCCAGTCTTAGCTGCTGAGTATGCTGCAATGATTCGCCACCTGCACAACATGGTACAAGCCAGTCTTAGCTGTTGAGTATGCTGCAATGATTCGCCACCTGCACAACATGGTACAAGCCAGGCTTAGCTGTTGAGTATGCTGCAATGATTCGCCACCTGCACAACATGGTACAAGCCAGTCTAAGCTGCTGAGTATGCTGCAATACATCTTGTTACTGATGTTGCTAGAATGTCAGATTATCAATTGAGAGGAGTGCGAGTTCAAAGGGTGCGAGTCAACCTACTGGAGTTTTTGAAACATGGGCAATTCCTTTCACCCTACGCTGCTCCAGTTCACTTAGTTGTATGAGTACCTGACAATAGACAGTGATCGGGTTCTAGTGATGGAATTATGCAGCATGGCTGGAGCTTCAATAGTTTGTCTGAACAAGTCTGCCAGGGGAAAAGTGCAACCCGCTCTGAGTAACGATTGTTTGAGGGAGCAGTGTAAATTGAACAATAATTTACAAATGAACCTGTGCCAAAGCTACTTTAAAAACAAGAACCTCACAATGGTACGACACGCATATCATGATGCAGCGGGGTAATAAACTGAAGAGACAACTCACATCTGCACTAGGGGTGGTAGCAATCGCCCCGGGTGTTTGGCTGGCCAGCTGGTCGTAGGTGTGTGTGAGCAAGTTGGCAAGGCCTCCGAGCTCCGACACGTTGCTGTCAGACTTTCCCATCTAAAACATATTACATAATTATTATAATTATTATAATAACAAATGGGAGGTTGTCGACCTGATGGTAGGTGAACAGTGTCAAGTTTTCCTACAGTACAATGATCAGAATTATGTTGCTTATGCAGAAAACAAATAATTGATCAAGAACAGGAACATGAGTGTAAGCTGAATATCACAATATCACTTCAATATAAAGTTTTTAAAAAACATACAATATTAAGAAAAAAATACAGCAGCTCATTACAAACATTCTTATTTATATGTGTGGAAAGCAATAATTTAACTTCAGCTTTTTACTGTTTCTCTAACCGAACAGCAGAGGACTACTAGAAATGTACCCTTGCATTTTACTGATAACAGATTAACTTGATAGTGCAAATTGTTGCAGCAGAAAATACTTCATAGGGCAAATACATAATAGTGCAAGTTTTTGTGATAGAAAACACAGCTAAATGCACAGACAAATGAATTGCTCATTTGACTTGTGTATTGCATGAATTAGCTTAGGTTATTAAATCATAGCTGCAACTTAAGAAACAAAAGAGAGCCTACCATGTCTTGGGAAGTGCGTGCGATCTGCTTGGCGAGGCGCACCATGCCTGTCTGATAGTCTACGTATGTCAGGCTGTCGTTGGGCATCGGGTTGGATTCCGTCTGAAAAAGGCAAGAAACAGTGAACTGTAGTTCTCCTTTATTGCAAACGTAACACATTTTGCTAAAAACTTGCTAAAATAGTTAATATGTAGAGATATAAATCTTGTCTATGCAGACTGTTGTCTTTTTAAAATTATTATCATCACAGTATTATTAATGTTGTATTAGTAGTAATTAGTAGTAATATTCGGCTGCCTGCAAAATTAATAATGATAAAAACTTCTTTGCAACAATCTTATTACTGACAACATAGTAAAATGACATTTTTACAAAAGATTTCTCTCTCCATGGTGCTATGATTATGAAATAATGTCATACAATGTCATGATGACAACAAGGAGAAACCAAGTGTTACATGGTGAAGTGCCTGTCGCATAGGTGGCGCCACTGACCTTGACTATTTCGCAACAGTCATACGAACTATCATTTAAAAAAATTTATTTCTCTGTGGAATAATTTAATAGTCTTGGACTAGCATTAATTTCAAAACCTAGGGGTATGAGAAGATGCCCACCTTTGAGACAGCCTTGGAGATGGTCTCTATCATGGCACTAACAAAGCCGGCTGCGGAGGCTGCATCCTCCAGAGTTTGCATGAGTTCCTCCAGCATCTCCTTCGCTCCGTCCGCCGTCTCATCTATCATGTCATGTGTCTGGGCCGCCTGGAATCACCAGTATCCACAGCTACAGTCTCACGCCAACAAACACTCAGCCACCCAGTGCACAGGTCTCCAACCAGGCACTGGTGTTTCTACATTTTAAGTCTCAAATAAATAAGGACAGGACAAATTAGCAGCAAAATTATGGTTTCTCTGGAGAACACAACACATTTCCAGGACACAACACATGACAAATAAATATGGACAGGACAAGTTAGCAGCAAAATTATGGTTTCTCTGGAGAACACAACACATTTCCAGGACACAACACTTGACAAATAAATAAGGACAGGACAAATTAGCAGCAAAATTATGGTTTCTCCGGAGAACACAACACATTTCCAGGACACAACACATGACAAATAAATAAAGACAGGACAAATTAGCAGCAAAATTATGGTTTCTCCGGAGAACACAACACATTTCCAGGACACAACACATCACAAATAATGGTTCTACAAAGAGCAAAGACAACAAAGACAATTACTGAAAAACGATAAGAAGACGGTCGCCATTTCTAGGACATATAAACTGAAAAACAGTCACATTGAAAAACATGATTGAAGGAAAAATTGATGGATACGAAGCTAAACGCAGGCAAAGAATAAAATACATTAACAGTGTAAACATGACGTGAAAGACCTGTCACTAACATCCAGCCACTGACAATGACAGAATTACGTGGAGGGCCATGATTGCCAACGTCACCAGACAGGCAGCTGAAGAAGAGTCTCAAACTTGGAATGTTTGAGTTTTGTAGAACAATTTATTCTAAATTCATCGATCTGCTGGATTGGACCAACTATTTTCAACCGGATGACAGTTTTAGTGCTTTCTTTATGATTCTCAGTACAATAACATTTACGATGACTTCAGGAGAACCCTACCTTGGCATTCCCACTGCCTTCCTTAGCAGCATACAGCAGCTGCAGTGCAGACTCCGCTGCTGTCTTTGTCTGGTCCAGCAGCGCCATCTGTTGTTTAGAACTTACTGTCCTCGACGCGCAGCCAATGGCTGATGCAGTCAGTGGGTTGAAGTAACTGGCCAGTGATGACACCTGGTGACAAAACATTGAATTAGGACAAGATCATAACGTCTTTGATAAATATGTGCTTCAAGTTCCGCATTGAGCTTTTGACTAAGAGAGCTGTTTTTTAAAAAGTAATCATTAGAAAACTTAAGTAATCATCTAAATAGTGTTTTAATGAGATATTTTAGACGCACAATTAAAAAACTTTAGTAGCCAACATCATGTGCAAGCGTGAAAACAGGCTCTCTTGCTTCTTGACAAATCTATTTTCATGACAAAACTGTATAAACCCCAGAAACCACATATCTAGCATATCTTCATCCACAACCACACAATATAGTAGACTCTGCTTAATAGAATCACTCCAGGCCAAAGCAATTTGATTCTATTAAGTGGCTTATTCACTTAAGCGGCACATGTTAATACTGCAGGAATAGGGAGTGATTCCATCCCAGGCAATATACTCGATTCTACTAAACGGCTGATTCTGTATTCCGCGATTCTGTTAAGCAGAGTCCACTGTACTAGGCATTCAGATTAAGAATCCTACCATAAAGTTCTACAGAACTATGAACCTACCAGATGGCCGAGTTTCTCCGCCTCGAACTTGGCAGCATCCCGTATTGGGTCAATGAGGTCAAGTGCCATCTTGGCACTGGTGGTCATCTGATCCTGGAAGCCCTGGAGGGAGTTCTCCCCCCGAGGGGCAAGGTTCTGACCCATGGCGTCCATGGAGGCTTTGTCCAGCTGCCTCACAGCCTGGTTGAGGTTGGAGATCGCATGCTCACACTCCTTCTGACCAAGGGCGTTATTTCTGAATGGGCAGAAATATATGTATTCATATATATATACTTTAGAACATATATTCAGTACGTGTGTGCTTGTGTGCGTGCATGTGAGCGTGGGTGCATGTGAGCGTGCATGCATGTGTGTACAGAACAACAAAGTGTAAATCAGAACATTAATTGTGCACCAATCATCGAAGGTAACTACCATAGTGGTTCACCACACTTCACCCCATTCAACACTACACTGACTGCTCAAAGATGAAATCAGCCACCACACAATCACTGCACAAAACGTTTTTCTCTCATAACTTCAGTGTCATAAATGCCACAGACCTGATGGATGCCACAAGCTGTTTGATGGCGTCCGACACACTGTGGGAGTGCTGGGAGTACAGGTGGTAGGTGGGAGGGTCCCGCGGTTGCATGGCCAACTGCTTGGCAGCCTGGATCATACTGCAGGCCCCATCAACCAGAGACTTGCCTGACGACGTAATAGAGTCCTGTGTGGCTCGTGCCTGCCAACACAGATTGGGTCATATGTCACAGGCCGTCAAGTATGGCAACATTTCATGTCTTAGTCAGGATTCAAAAAGCAATATTTGCATTCAAACATCAACATACAAGGTTACTATATGATTCAAAATGTGATCTGTAAAATCGTGTTACAAAATAGCACTTGTATTCAAACATCAACACACTTATTCAAGATTGTTCACATGATCAGGCTGTATGACTCTTCACACTGACACAAGTCATGCATTCTGTATACGTTTTAATATTCTAAATAAAGCACACACTACAAAAATGTAAGTGTTTGTTGTACATTATTTTCTGGTCTGTAACTCTACAATACAAGAGTAAAAGTTCAATTATATAAAAAAAATCATGAATAAACACCTTAAACATACTCTTAATAAAACACAAAAGTCATACATCTATTGAGAAAACTTCAAACAATTTTCAAAATTAATAATATTACAATATTGTTGTAACAAGGTGTTATCAAAAATGCAAAAGCGTCAAAATGTATTAAGTCAAGAAACACTACAGAATTTTAAATTAGAAATTTATTTTAAATTGAACTAAGGCTAGCACACCAACCTTAAGACTGATCTTAGCCGGCACACTGGCAAACTCTGGTGATGATGCAAATGTGGTGAGCTCGTCAATGGCCTGAATGAGAGGCTGGGCTGCGTCGGCACAGTTGCGTCGGTTCGCGTCACTGAAGTCACTGTCCAACTCCTTCAACAGAACACAACCAGACTGTAGCTGGACACAACAAGGATGTCTTGTATGGTGTTTCCCTGTGTGGTGTTTCCCTGTGTGGTGTTTCACTGTGTGGTGTTTCACTGTGTGGTGTTTCACCGTGTGGTGTTTCACCGTGTGGTGTTTCACCGTGTGGTGTTTCACCGTGTGGTGTTTCACTGTGTGGTGTTTCACTGTGTGGTGTTTCACTGTGTGGTGTTTCACTGCGTGGTGTTTCACCGCGTGGTGTTTCACTGTGTGGTGTTTCACCGTGTGGTGTTTCACTGTGAGAACATCACAGTGAAGAAAGTAAATTTGGTAGTACACTGTGACTGGATGCACAATACTGCAAGACAGGGAGGAACTAACATGGCACATTAAGACACAGGCAGGTTGTGAGACATTATATGGCCAAGACAACATGACAAGGGACAATTACATTGGAGTGAAGTTAACATATACTGACAAACAGGCATTGCTTCACCACAATACATAGTAACATGTGTTGTTGTAACATAAAATAATAAATTTATGAACACAGCCCAGCACCATAACCCAAACTCAATAGTGACACAGTAAAGTTAAGATAACAATAACTCGACCCACCTTGATGGCCCTGACGAGGTTGGCTGTGCTGTTGGCGACGTCTTTGGCCGACTGCACAAAGTGTCTCTTGGCCACTGGGTTGTTGGTTTTGGATGAGGCTACTCGACAGATGTTGCACAGGGAGGATGTGTACTTGGCTACAGTGGTGGCAGCAGATAACACCTGAAGAGAACACAGACAGCGTTAGTGTGGTCCATGTTCTCAGTCGGATTATTGTGCTAACAGTGCATCAAACAGCCCAAACTTGATGGCGAGTCTTCTTCTAGATATTCAGTGGATCAGAACAACTATGTCCGACTATATCACATGTATTTATGAAATGTCACACAATCAATTATGGAACGCCATAGATGAATAAGGGTTAATATATAACTCTGGAATGTGCATGTATACACATATTTAATGTAGGAATGGGAAAGGTTTAGATGTAAATGCATAGAACTGAGCTGGATGTACACATTGCAATTCATGATAAATACATCTATGAATACTTGTTACTTAGGCCGCATATTTTATTGTTATTAATTCATTAATAACATTTTATCTTGTTCTAGCCTCCTTACATGTTCCTCCTCAATTCGATTTTTTTGCTAGTCCCATTTCAAATTCATTTTGCTAAAAATCAAACACACCTAGTATCCACTGCACATGCTAACTCGTTTGTGCAACTTTTATACGTATTTTTGTTGAAATCAGACAATCTATTAAATTACTTACTTACTATTAAATTAGTGAAGTGAAAATGGAAATGCTGAAAACTCTCTTGGTGAATTTTTTTAAACTTTTTTAACTTTTGACGAGAATAAGTGTCGCCAATGATCGGCATTGACCCGTACAATGTTTACCATTTTTGTCCTTACCAGATCTAACGACTAAAGTAAATTCTTTCAATAATTTGAAAAAAATATGCATTTTAAAAATAAATCCACTGCGGATGTTACATAAACTATTCACATAATACATATTTGGACACCAACGAACATATTAATGTATATGTAAAGAATATCACATTGAAAACTCAAATCTCCTTTATTCCTAAGAAACCATAGAACATACAACACAACATCAATAAGAACATATGACACTGTTACATAAAACTAAATATGTTTAATAATAACACAAGTGCTGGAACTGAAACAAACTCGGCCAGAATGGCCAGTGTTGGAGGGGTGCAGGACACCAGTAGCACTGTAAACAAACCCAAAACAAGGAGTACAAGAAAGAAACCCAAGGAACAGTCAGTGGCATGTCACATAAGTGTCCTTCTCACAACAAACACTGCATTTGAAATTATGAAGAAATCGTACCTTTTATTTATAAAGTGCCATAGAGTATGATTTTACCACAAATAATATCCAATGTAAATGATTTCTTAAAGATTTACATCTTAGTAGCAAACTTTGGCCTTTAAAATGTGATTGCCATAAAAAATAAACACAACTATTAGCTCAGAAATAGCTCTTAGCCATGTTTGTTGTCTTATTTATCGACTTTAAAATGTCAAACTGTAGATTAAAGTACTTTTACAAATCCTAAATTAAAGCACAACTTCAGATTAGTTAACAGTGAATTTCGTCAAAATGTCAAGTAAACACAGAGAGAAATGCAGGCTAGCTTTGGGAGCCCACACTGGGGCATGAAAAATGAGACAAAGTCAACATAAAGATATATGAGTTTGGCAACACAAGAAAAGTGCATGAATATGAACAACTAAGAGGAAATAGGTGCAAACACAATGCTTACCACTGCTCGGAACTCCTGAATGTGCACAAACAAAGTATGTAACGGTAGTGTTCACCTGTTTAGCAATGCCCAACTTGATATATCATTTAAAGCTGTGTGTTTCACAGTTACATTATAGTCAGGTGGAACAACTAGTGATTTGTGAGAACCTAGCTACTCGTTTCAACCTGCAATTGTACCTAATGCCATGTAACTTAAAGGTGCTTAATCAACTCGATTTTTTTGCTACTCTCATTTCAAATAAACTTTGCAAGAAAACAAACTTACCTACACTGCAACATGCTAGCTCGTTTGTGCAACTTTTTTATGTAGCTTTTGTGAAATCATTCATCAGACAAACTATTAAAATTAGTTCATCCTTGTTCAAGCATTAACTAAAGTGAGAATCAAAATGCTGATTTTCTTCCTTGGTGAAATTTGTTTTATTTTTTCATGTGATTGGCGAAAGGATGGAGGTCACGCCTATAATCAGCATTGACCCACACAGTGTTTACAATTTTGGATATCTACTATTTTGATACTTACCAGATCTAACGACTAAAGTAAATTCTTTCGAAGGTTTGAAAAAAAATTAAATTTTTTTAATTAAATTTACTGCGGATGTTACATAAACTATTCACACTACATATCTGGACACCAACATTAGATATTTGGGTGACTTTTGCATTGTTGAACAACATTTTTAATATTACATTCTATTAATCATATCATGTTACCATGTAAAGTGGATGACATGAGTAATCATAACATCAGGTTAATATTTTTTCTTATTGCATCAAAGTTGTTTTATGTTAGGTTTGATTAAGTGAACCATTCAGTGCAATCTTTTAAACATTGCTGTAATTCTGCAAATAACATCACTGTACGTGGACTAGAGACACTTTGCAGGTAATTGTAGAACCTGGGGAACAGACACCATAGATTGCCCAACGTGTTGTGACTGTCTCTCACCTGTTTCTGACTACTGGCAGGGTTGGTAAGGTCCTCACAAGCCATCTGGATGGCCTGGTTGGCCCGGGCAAACAGGGCCTGGTCCACAAGACCGGGTCTCCCTGGCTGGCTGTTGGGGTCAGCGATGCCCACCAGGTATGCAGCCTGTCAACAATAGTGGTTATAATAATAATTTATAATAATAATTTGAAAACTTCTTTTGCGCCTACATACACTGTACTCAGAAACCCGAGCTGCGAGGTGCACCAAAACAAAAGGCTTTGGCAATCTCAAAATCTACAAAACACAGTTAAAAATGGGTCATCAGATGATTGCAAAATGGTATTGTTTCCTACTGACTTGACAGGGAGTAAATTCCAAAGAGTTGGTGTGGCAACTAAAACGAGAGCTCTTAGACAAATACAATAAACCAGAGAGCTCTCTGGGTCCTACTGGCCTATCTGGCTGTATGGCATATCTCAAGAGGACAGCTTCAGCAACATGACACGCAAGAAAAACTATGCTGTAATGGAACAGATTATTCATACTTTCAACTAGTGCTACAATAACACATGATAAATTTCCCATTTACAGGTAAATGACTTGCAAACTTTCAAGGGAAATGCAGAAAGAAATGACAAAGTGTTATACGCTGGCATCTATTCTATTTCCTGGGGCGACACACTAGCATACAACATCATACACAAGTAGACTCACCTGGGCGGAGTTCTCAGTGAGTACACAGACGGCATTGGCAAACTTCTTGACGTCATCACAGAAGTTGTCGAGTTGTGCCTGTTTGGCATGCTGACTGATGCCTGTCATTGCTTCGGCCAGGTCCTGTCAACAACACATTGGGAATGATGACACAAGTCTTTTATATGGCTATATTTTATCTCCTGCCCCAGTTCACTGGAATGTGCCACACAATTCATAGACATACAGCAATTGCCTTTCACACTTGCACGTGTCAGTAACATACAATACTAAAAACATACTCACTCAGACCAGCCACACTGCATGGATTTCCTATACACAATACAGATTTTGGGGGATTTGGGGAGATATAAGGCCACATCACGTTTTATAAGGATTTGTTTCAAATGGAAAAATCATGATGCAGGCCATATGTTCTTGTGTTCATCGCGCAAGTATAAAATTGTGTGACAAAACTTACAGTGGCCAAAGCACAAATACGTTTAATGGTAGGCAGATCTGCAGTGAAACCTAGTAGATTTTGCTTGATGCAGGTATCTTTTATAGCATGACAGATGATGACACTCGATTGGAACAGGAATGCCATAGCCCCGATTAATCAATGCAAAGTGTTATATTCTTATACCTATTTATACCGAACTTCATGTCAGAAATACGGATCATCAAAAGAAATGTGGCAGGGCCACACACTGGCAACCTCTGCATGAGCTGGCTGGATACACAATTTGATCACGAAAATCATCTAAATGTGCAGCTGCTTACCCTAGACCTGTTGATGACATTCTCTAAGCAGTCGAAGTAGGATCCATCTGTCGCAGGTTCATTCGGGTTGTCCAATAGAGGGCGCATCATCTGAATCAAAAAACTACATGTCGACATTCTGCATTGCAACATCTTGGCATGTCCCGCACACTCCGGCAGTATGACAAACAACCCAGGTTGTGGAAATATCCTCGGATGCTGCAGATATTACGACTTCTGATAAACCAGATTACAATGCAATCCGCATGATCCTGTCGCTAATCAGAGATGATTCTCTGTCCCGCCCCGGATTGGGAATGATGCAATTTAGATTTTATTAATGATCACAGTAGATAACATCTGAATGATTGCATATGAGTCCCTAAGGATCAGGATAGGAAGATAAGACAGCACATTGACAGTCACACTGTCTGTAGTCAGACTTCATTATCTCTTATTTCACTGGTTTTTTTGTATATCGTATCCATGTATCTAACATGCTATCTCAGTAAACAAGCTAGTCCATATGTGCTATGATTAACAGGTTTATAGGATAGGGACGTCATACCCAATATGACACAGATATTCTATAAGTAATGTGAGAAGTCTTCCATGAGTTCATGGTGCAGGATCTGTTGTTTGATGAGGAATGGACAACAGGGCAGTATTTTTAAGGCCTTTCAGGTAGGCAAACTCCGCTCTTCCCGTATGAGATTTATATGTACTATTTACTAAGGAAAGTGAAATATATTATATTTAAATACAAGTATGACATTCCGCATTGCTTGTATGAGCTGAACCTTAAAACAATTCTGCACTATTAGTCAATCTGTTCCGGGGCACCAGGAGTCACTCTGTAAAGATACTTCGGTGATGCACTGTACACTTGGATCCATCCATCTAGTCTACAATACGGGGCAGGGCTATACAGTGGGCCAGGGGTGTAACCACAGATGTTTGATGACATAGGGTGGGGTAGCAGGGTGCGGTAACAGGGTGTGGTAGCAAGTTGGGGTAACATGGTGGGGTAGCAGGATTGGGTAGCAGGCACCGACCTGCATCTGTCGCAGGGCGTTGTCACATTCCTTCTGTCCCGGGGCAGACACTGTGCAGATGTTAATCAGCTGGTTAATGCTCTCTGTCACATTCCTGGAACAAATTGGGAGATTTTAAATACAATAATAATGCGACATTTAGTAACAAGATATAAAAATTAATGTACACTGTAAGATTTAGTATCAAGATATTTGCGGTACATATGTAGTATCCTAATATTGAAAATACTGTCAACTGTGAGATGTACCCAGAAGTTGAAAATGCTTGAAATGAGATTTAGTATCCAGATATAGAAAATACTCTCAATTGTGAGATTTAGTATCCAGAAATGAACGCATATCCCACCTGGCTGCCTGTGCCAATAGGTTCTTGATATTGGGAGCATTAGGGTCAGCAAGCAAGGACCGAGTGGTCAACAGGAGTTTGCTGGACACCATGGACACCGATTTGAGACTGTTGACAATCTGCGTGCGTGTTTCCGGGTTCTTAGTGACGGCTCCCATCTCAATGCCGCCATCGATGAAGTCGCTGTACGCGTCACCGAAATGTGTCGATGACTCGGCGACATGCTTCGGACTGCCACGAGATGCCGTCACAATGTCCGTCGCGGCCTGGTTCAGGTTCACGGCACGTCGGTTCAGATCCGTCTGGACTTGTGGGAACGTGCGGTCTGTTACAGGATACTACAACATAGACACACACACACTTCATGAATTTTCGGGTTATTATTCACAAGCAGATTTACATGCATAATTCTGTAATACGTCAGTGAGGAAACAATAAGTTAAGTTCCAAAAATAAAGACACCACGTAATAAAACATTTAGGATTTGCCAAAATACAACATAAGCCAAATTCCCTAAAATAATGACACTATACAAAACATTTAGGTTTGATCGAATACATTTGGGGTTCTGGGATGTTAATGTTGTAAATTTAGCATCACATCGCTTCAAGTATTACAAAACACCAGTAGTTTGTTAAAGAATAAGACTAAACACCACATTTCAATGACAATGTAAAAACCGCTATCCAAGTTTAAGAGAACCATTACAATGATCTGTATAGTGGAACACCAGAAACTTGACCATTATTCTAGTCACTAAATATCTGTATTCACACAAGGAACAGAGATACACTCTGCTTGGTCCCCAAGATGGTCTTGCATCTGCAGTTCCCCTGTAATTACCTGTATGTTGGTCAGTCTCTGACTGATGGTGTTCACTTGTTTGGCTGCCGTGTCCACCTCCCTCAGTCCAGGCAGACAGTTGACACAGGTATTGAGAGCCTGAGAGACCGCCTTGGCAACCTACAGCACCAAGACAACTCACTCAAGAAGAGAACAAGGCCTCCTGGTCGCACTCATTCAGTCAAGCACACTTGCATAAACATTTTGGCTTTTAACTATTTCTGTGAGACTTTGTAACTGTAAATTTGGAACTTATATGGAACTATCATAACTGAAGGTGTAAGAACACATGCATAAAATATTGGAACTGTGGTTTTCTCGGTTGCTGCACCAACTCTTTTGAAGTCATGCCCAATTAGTGTTAGGCTTGTAGGAAACATAACAAAATGTTGCTACCATCTGAAAAAAAATGTTAACCGTAATTTTCAATTCATCCATTTGTTGACAACTTTAGTATTGTATATTGATTTTAAGATTACCTAACCCTCTAGTGTTTGATGCGCCTCCGAGCTTGGGTTTCAGAGGGTTTAGGCGCAGTAGATATTTTTGTATTATTGTTATATTACTGTTAATATCATTATAAGAAATATATGAGTGGAGGAAGCAACGAGTTCTTGTGACTGACCTGGGCGAGCCGGGTCTGGTTGTCTGGGTTATTGGGATTATTGACAGCCTTCTTTGCCTCCTGGATCAGGTTGGCTGATTTGTCCATCACATCAATGGCACACGCCAGGATGTTCTCCTGCACAACAAACACATTCAGCTGTCTACACAGACTACAGGTTTTGTGAAACAGATTCTCCTTGTGTAACATTTGTAACAATATTATGAGTGAGAGAATTCTTAATGAGTGCAGAAGGTGGGTGGGTGATTAGTGGTGGCGGAAGAGGAATAACAATTTTGACTTTTTGACATTTCTGTCAAGGAGAAGAAGCTGACATTTCAACTGTCTGCTACATTAATCAGAAATGTTACATATGGTAGCATATTTATAGACAGAACATTATCATAAAAAATCACAGATATCACTAACGTGAACAATTTCTTGAAGACCCCAAAGACACATATTTAACCTTTATAAAAGGTCTTTCTGAAGAAATATATTAAGTTAATAATTGTATTGTGGTGGCCACCAGTCGGTAGCGCTGTTGGTGAGTAGCCGCTGATTGGCTGCCAGGACATATAAAGACAGATAACCAACACGAATCGTGGCCTGTGTCACAACTGAGAACCAAGTGTTAACCATCTGTGACTCCGAACAGACAACCTCGACGACGACACATATAGTATAGAGCGCGCCTGATAGAACATGAGTGTTACCTTTTGCATGTCAGCACGTCTTTACCACAGTATTGTTAAATAGAGGACACAATGATGGATAGTGGAGTATGTAAATAACATAGTTTGTCAATCCACCCACCTGCAAAGCTCTGTCGCCAGTAGTCGCAGCAACACCACGCGCCGCTTCCATCAGCACCTCAAGGGCATTGGCGGTGTCACGCGCCGCTGTGCCAGTGTAGTTGTCATTACCCTGCACCACATAACAACGTCATTAACTCTCAACGTCACACTGTCATATCTGTCGACTAAGTATATTTAGTGTGACTCATTCACATACATATCTAGGTATTTTGGAAGTTTCTATGTACGTAGGCAAACATGGATGGGTGTGTAGCAAAGGCCATAGAAGGGTGGATCATGTAGGTGGGATGAAAACATGAGTGAGTCTCCCATGTATAACGTTACAGCTATAGTAAACCTGCGTATGATGGTCACATTGGCATTGAGAAATCTGTAACTGAAAATATATTAAATATGAACATATGCCTATTATGGACAGGGGCTAGAAAACTATGTAACCACAGGTTTTTAATTGTATTTGTTACAGACAGCATAGCATTACGGCCAGACGGACGCTGTAGTCAGTTCTTTTCTGTTTCTGCAAAAGGAGGATGTGTTTTCATTTTACAACTTTGATCATCATCATCAATCAGCTGGTAACAATTGATCTCTTTCCCGGAGGCTCTGTATGAGGTAACCTCTATGTCCATAGAGATACCTTTGACAGTACACCAGATTAAATAGTACAAACAGACATGGACATCAACTTTATAATGTTAGCAGACACAAAGCTTACCTGGGCGGCAGCAGTGAGCAACTGAGCCATGGATGAGCCAACTGTCTTGGACGTTGCACCAAGCTGGGTGGCAGAGTCCTCTGCCTGCAGCAGACAAGGCAAGAAACATGGTATTATGTCAGAAACATAAAGCTTTCTCCTCCAGTCATGTTGTACATTTTAGACCCGAGTTGTGTTGCTTTATTGTCAGAAACAATGGTTTTTAGGTAAGTTGCTTTCTTTACGTAAAATTTTTAATGTCACATAACAAAAACAGTGAATGATCAACATAGCAACATTTACTAGTGGGCGTGTTTGTTAAATATCACATAATGTTCTCTAACCTGTTGAGTATAAATAGGTAAAATAACTAACAAGCAAAGCATAACATTTTTTAATCATGTCAAAATACCAGTAAACACAAAATGTAAGCCTGAGGCAGTAAACATAAATAAGACATGATCTACCATAAATGCAACAATAGGACATATATGGCCAGCGATGACTCACCGTCTCCCCGGGCAATGGCACGAGATTCCCACGGTGGGCAGTTTTGCGAACCTCTTCAAGGTCCTTCTCCAGCTTGCGCACTTTAAAGAGGGCACCATCAATCTCGAGCGAGCCACACGCCTCCTGTGCCTTGGTGGTCGCCGTGAGGAGTTCTGCGAGGGCCGCGGCCAGGTTCTTGGCTGAGCCAGTGACACTCATACTGACTGCCTGTTCAGAGATGGTCGGCACGGCAGCCTTGGCTGAGGCCAGCAACTTGCCCCCAGGCTGAAGACAAAACAATAGCTTGAAGTCTTGTATTGGGTGTAACTGGTAGGAACATGAATTTATTTTCAATCAATCAATCAGGGATGTTTATTCAAACAAATCAGTTTAATACAATTTAGACAGACAAAGTTATAAGTGAAACTTTTGAAAAGAGTAACAATGAAGGAACGTACTTAAAGTCTTGTTATTTCATGAATAGATACAAGAAAATATAAGAACATAAATCATGTAAGATTTTGTATGATGTTATGCTACTATAGTAACAATTTCATGTCATCAATACATCTACTTAGCATAACTTTCCAACAACTCTAGCTCACTTTCCAACTTTAACTCATTTTGTTAACATTCAAGATTTTTCATGATTAACTTTTCGTTTTGATACCAGAAGGACTTGTGACAGCCTACATGGTAATGACAGATGGAGAACAACCAGAAATCTGGTTTGACAAGACAAAATCTAAGCAAAAATCTCATATGGCTTAGACAACAAATTTGAACTACATTAGGTGGGTAGTGATGAAATTGAAATGAACGAAATAGCATGTGTAGTATGCAGTGACACAATCAAAAAGTTGAATAATGCTCAAATCATGGAAGTTTCATTTCAACCATCATGTCAGAAACTTGCAGGAAGTGTCAATGCAAAAGAAGAGCTTCAAGAGAGAGAGCACCCTCACCAGTAGCATGTCCTGGGCAGCAGCTATCAACACCATCTGTGCCTCAGGATCTTCTGGGTTGTTCATTGTGCCTTTAATACCATGCACCAACTTAGGGATGCTTTCATCAGCCACAACCTGCAGGGACATCAAATGAGACAGTTGCACATGACAACAATTACTACAGAAGGCTATGGTGAGGACGTATCTATGGAGGGGAGTTCTGACAACTTTATGTTTTATTTAGGGCCAACTTACATGATCAGACAATTGAAAAGATGATTTCCATGGTGATACATGTTATCAAAGTTTTCTTTCTTGTTGCTGGCATATCATTACTGACATATCATTACTAGTTTCATAATCTTGTCATTCAATGAAACAGAACATTAAAAACCTATGTTTTTTAGGGAATGCCCACATTATTTATAAAATAAAATGTTTGCTTTTGCAGGAAGTCAAAGTTTGATTTCATGTGTACACGTCCCATGGTGTTCCAGCAATAGTAGACAAACCTTGCACTGTGACATGAGTTGTTGCTGGGAGGCATCGTTGGTGTTGTAGGGGGAAGCGCCGTTGGATGCGTTGATCAGCTGAGTGGACGCAGACGCTGCGTGCTTCGCTGCCACCTGAAGTGAAGGAAAGACAGTTGTGACTCAATGCATCAGTTCATAATTCCAACCCTGAAACCTGAGTAAAGTGAAGTGTGTGAGACTACTGATGTCCAGGATTCATGCCTCTGTGGTGATGTCCAGGATTCATGCCTTTGTGGTGATGTCCAGGGTGGAGAAGGAATGTAGAAGGGTAGGCGGGAGAGAGAAGGAGCCACAGAGGGAGACAGAGACACAGGGGAGAGAAAAACAAAATCCTTACCTCGAGCTTGTGGATGATCTGTTTCTTGGAAGCGCTGGATGCTGCAACTCCAGTGGCAGCCCTGAGGTCCTCGGCCGCCTGTTTCAGGGCCTGCTGCTGGTCCTTGTCTTGAGGACTGCTGGCACATCCCTACAGGACACAATTAATATTTCATGTGGCAAAAGCATAACAATAATAACAATTCCATCAAATCTGTTTCTAAAGATGTGGGTAAATTAACAACAATTATTCAGGTCACATTAAAGCCTTAAGTGTAAACATGTTACGCGCTGGCTGCTTGTTGCTGATCACAAAACAGGTTTCTAGATAACATAAACTATGTAGCATGTTGGGGAAGATGGTGATTATTTAAGAGCTAGACAAACAAACCTTTGCAGCTTCAACCATCTTTGCCGTAGCATCGGCAAGCACCTTGGCAGCAGCCAACAACTTCTGTTGCTGGTTTGAGTCAGAACTCGTCTCTGCCTCACTCTTCAAGTCATTCACCAACATCGATGTTGCCTGAAACAGTAACTGTATTGGTTAATCTAACACCAGATCTGTATTCCTGTAAATGTTACTCGCAATGATTTTGGTGGTGCAAACTGCTTAGCAGTAGTGAAAAGTTGGCATTACATTTCCTGCTGTAAACCATATCATTGCACATTAAATATTATGATTTATAACAATATTGCAATGGGAAAATAACAAAACTAGAACACTAATGTCATCTGCAACTTCCAGTCTTGCTACAAATAGTGTCTTTAGTTTGATTTGTTGTTCCATGTAAATACTATGGAGTCCATTTGTGCTAGATGAGGAACACATAAAGGTGTGCAACATCAGAATATACACCTAGATTTGTACTGATCAAATTGTACTAATTATTAATTGAATTAAGTTATGATAACCATACAAGTAGACAAGAAGATACATTAGTACAGTGCAGGTGTAATAATACATTCCAATAATTTGCTGAAGGCACAAAGTCACATTGGTTCTAGCACTGACCTGTGCAAGTATCCGTGCTTGTCGAACCATTTCTGGCGTGTCTCCCATGCAGCCAGTCAACCGGTCAGCAGCAGTCAGTATAGTATCCACTTCATTTGTCTACAAAACCACATACCAGTCACCATTGGTTCAGTAGAAATACGACAGAAGGACAGCTCAGAGCAGTAGACATGAAGCTTGAGTTGTATGTTACTTGCGAACTGCTTATTTGTGTCCACTAATTCTGCTGACAAGCTACTCAAAGGCACAAACAATGTATAAATCAGCAAAAGAAATTTAAATAAGTTAAACTTGAAGTTTAAAAAGTTTAATAATAAAATAGTAAAGGTCCATGTATACCAGTGAGGCATATGATCAACTGTTGTTACAAAACAGGAATATCTATTTCTGAAGATACGAGGCATACAATTAATGTCAGGCACAGCTACCTCAACTATTGTAGGAAACATACAAAACCACTGATGTGCACCTATAGGTCCAACAGTTTAACCATCTTCCTGTCATAACAGAAGTCTATAGGAACAATGTCGGATAAATAAGAAATCATCATCTTCTTACTGACTGACCATATAAAATAACACTAACATTAAAGGACTGGTAACACCTCTACAAAAAGATACGACGCACAAACTACATATAAAAATAACACAATGTCCAGACACCATTACAGTCACAGCTCACTATATTGAGAAAGATCAATTTGTCTGTCCTGATATATAATTCAATCGAGACAAGATGATTATGAGCGTTACCTCTCTGGAGGGGCCGGCACATGACTTGATCTGTTGCAGTAGGTCATTGAGGGCCCTGCTCACTTCGGTGGCGGCTGCCCGCAAGTCTCCGATGGCCTGGTCATCATTGCATGTGCCCTGGACATGCAGCACACAATAATGTAATCATCCTATAATGCCTTCATGAGGACAGGTTTCACACGCTGTGGCCAAATGCAATAATATTGTATGTGCCCTGACTGCCAATGCTGTCATGTATAACACTGGCTAGACAGGTGTTAACTAATGAGGCATCCTTGAGGTCTTTTTGTATTGATGTTATTTGTATTCGTATCTTGTATCAGGTAAATAAATTATTATTATCACATACCAGATAGTTTTATTTATAGCCTGTTGAAAATTTTGGTCATGCGTTCTACTACCTGTATTATTATATAGTATTTTATTAAGATCTTCATGTCAGGCAAAATAATCCTGAATCTTAACAAAGTTAAGAAGCTATTTCCTCCTGATGAACTAGTTTTTCCTAAAACATAATACAATATAATAATAGTAAGATTACATTTTTTTAATAGATTATACAAGGCTGTAATCTACTAAATTAGCAGCATCATACTGTCAGCATTTCTTATTTATAAAGGGTTTATATAATGTAATCAATGATTTCTGTATGCACTTATTATTCTTTGTTCTAGGTATTCCACAGTGCCAACTGTGGCCGTCTCTCACCTGGGCTGTATCCACGACAATATCAACAGATTTCGCAACGTGCTTCGCTGCGTCAACTAGCTGGTCCTGGCAAGCTGGATGTTGCATTGTGGGAGCTACCACCTACAACACAGCATCGAGTAAACAAAGACTGTCTCAACGGGGTTCAATGTTCATATAGTTTAAATAAAAGTGCTAACTCTCAGTCATCGTCTAAATCGTATGTAAGACCTGGCATCAGTGATGACAAACACAAAACAGCAAACACTCAACTGGGTCCAAAGTCCCTATATTTTAACTACACATCCTCAACTCTTAGCCTGTAAGCCATTGTCTAAATACGCTGTATTGTGTTGGCAAACTGACTTGTATTTCAGATTGTTGTATAGATGTTAATCATTAACTGTGTACAATCCAGTAAATAAACAAGTCAATCTTTACGTTAGTATATATTTTCTTCTGAACACAATATTTTTACTTTTCAACAAAAGCAGTGAAAATCTACACTAATATATTCTACCAATTAGATGAACATTTTCACAAATTTCAACATTACGCATTGTAGAATCTTTCTATTTTTGCTGCGAAGCCATGTCTTGCTGTTTCTGCTAGTACGTCTACATATAACTGCTAGTGTTACGGATAATGGTCCCATGAAACTATAGGAGGTTGCGTTACCTTGGTGCAGGCAACCAGTTGTGATGTGGCCAGGGCACAGTGTGTTGCGGCACCGATGACCTTGTTCTGGTCAGCCTGGTTGTCACACCGACTGGCCACGCCCTTGGCCTTGAGCACGAGTGCAGCTGTCGCATTGGCTACAGCCTTGGCCAAGGCCAACAATGCCTCCTATAGCATAAACAGGGTTCACTACTCTAATAAATGTATTATTATTATCTTCTGTTATATGTGTGTATATATATATATATATTAGTTTAAATTTGTATTTATGCATTATTTATGGTAGGACTTTTTTTATTTCCCATGGACTATGTTTAAGAAAATAATTGTTTGTATACCTTTTTAAATACAATCTCATGTCATATTTACCATATATGTCAAGCGCCTGAGAGCAATCTCAATTCATCAGGTGCTATACAAGTATTATTATTTATACTCTCTATCACAGTCATGATAGGTCAGATTCCATGACTTGGAAAGAAATGTGATAGATGCAGGCAATCAATATCAAAGGATATCAATATAATTTAAATGAACATTTTACAACAATAAATAATATATAACATAACAATCATGTCAAACTATTCAAGCACACTGTCTATTACTATGATAATAGGTACATTATTTAAATGTCAATATTAAGTGAATCGGCAATAGATCACTGGGTTCTGGACAAAGGGCAGCCCCTTACATTGTGGCAAAAAGATGGATGGACATGGTAAGATGTGTCACATGACCGACTGACCTCAATAGAGTGATCAACGTCGGCATCTCCAACAGTGGTCATCAGGTCATGGCTTGCCTCACCAATCTTACTGGCTGCTGCAAGCATGTTCTGTCGTGGCTGCAAGAAACAACACAGTGTTACTGCAGTGTAACAACATTGTTCCAGACTGTAACAACACAACAATTAAGTCAGTATTGTGCTGTACTATCAATACACATTACATCACATCTCAGGGTAGTCATATTACACAACACTGTTATAATGGTACTACACTGTTACTGCATAACTACACTGTATCTAATACAATGATGTTTAACTTGGCAGTGTCACATTATAATGTACAATTCTGCTACACCAATATTATATTATTACAACAATTTCAGAATGCATAATAGCACAATGTGTTTTACTATGTGCTGCCATTAGTACAGCGCATCATTACTGATGTAATGTTACATTATAGAACTGTAAAAATGCAGTATTATGTTTCGAGTATAGCATTATCTTACAGTGCAACATTGTGTAAAAGTTGTTTGGTAGTTTTTCTGAATACAGTATATAGTAAAATTATTAGGAAATCATTGCTACACTTTAGTGTATTATAGGCACAAAGAAAACAGTAACATGTTACATAAAAACTCTAGACACAAAAGTTACAGTACAATGAGCATAAACATGTTACAGTGATAATGTGCTAAGTGCAACACCAAACAAAGTTAACAAACAGACAGAACAAAGGTGATGTAACATGTGGAACAACAACACAACAGTGTAGAGTGGTAAAGAATTGTAATAGTGTTGACATGACATCCTTGTAATGATCAATTTAACAACAGATTGCTTGACATGCTATTCCTGTGCACAACCAACCCCCACCCCCTTGACACCCACCCCACCCCTTTAAAACCCACCCCACCCCTTGACACCCACTCCCCCTGACACCCACCCCACCCCCTTGACACCCACCCCATCCCTTGACACACACCCCACCCCCTTGAAACCCACCCCACCCTCTTGACACCCACCCCATCCCGTGACACCCACCACACCCCCTTGAAACCCACCCCACCCTCTTGACACCCACCCCTTGCCACCCAACACAACAAACAAGACTACTAAAGACAAAAATGACTAGACAAAGCTACTGAGTTTCATTTACATTACCGTAGTGTTCTTAAAGATCTTTAATGCTTATAATCATTACTATGAGACAACAAATGATAATAGAACTACACGTAACTGCTAGACTAGATTCTATAATATGCAGATGACTGAAATATGTGTTTGGAATGCAACAAGTCAAACCAGCAAAGGTAGAACTGCTGAAGAATTGTACAAAATGAATGGTGACCATGCGTTCGGAATAATGAGTTTACTCAAATGAATGCAACTCAACTAACATCAAAGGACAGTTGAAATGAATCTACCACCGTGTGCACACAACGTATACTCACATAGTACAAGTCCAGAGGCTGGCCAAACAATGGGCACACTCAATATGTCATACATACATACATACCTGTATTCATATACACATACATATAAATAAACATACACACAAATACACACACACACACACACACACACACACACACACACACACACACATAAAACTTTCAATATCAGATATAAATACTTCTGTTACACCATATATTTCATAACAATACATTCCTTTATTGTTTAGGATGCAATAGTTGTTTGTAATTTAAAAAATCCCCTCAAAAGTTATTATCACAATAGTGTCACAACTAAAAAATTATATTTCTTTTCCATGGTATGTTGTCTTTGAGGGGTACACCTTTAGAGACCAAGGGCAATGGCAGCATAGTCAATTAGCTTTCAATAAGCTTTCTTGACAATACATGCAAATATCCAGTTATAACTGATAATAAATAATCAAAGGTTTATTAAGGAGCCATGTTCTGAACCTCAAGCCATTCAGGTCTGACTTCCTATTTTTGGGGTGGTATACAAAACTTAGTTATTGCTCTCTTGGATCGACATATTTAGTTGCAAAAGGTGAGAAAAAGTTATTATAAGTGAAGCATTGCAGAAGAGATTCGACAAAAATAATTTCACCCATATATAGGAATATTCAATGCATTTTTATCTGTAGTGTGTTTACCTCTGCACCACCAGGCTGTGCTGCATTCAGCAGATCAGAGAAGGCTCCAATGAGTCTGCGTGTGGCGTCCATTAAACGGTTGCCGTCGTCCGTCTCATCCAGTGCAGCCAACATCTTCACGTCCTTCGTTAGGCCCCCGATGTTGGACGAACTGAAACGGGGAGGACAAAACTGTTAGATTGATTGAAACAGAAAACCTACCAAGCCTACATCCTACGCACCATATTATACCTGACTGAGACCATAAAGTGGAAACAACCTTTCCATAAGATGGTGGTTTCCCAAAATGACACGTGAAAAGAAGCAGCCTTCCAGTAAAAAGCATGTCTGAAGGCCTGATGGATGGTAAACAAAGCAGAGGAAAGCCACAACACATGTGCGATGAGTGACATATTCTGCAAAAGCAGAGAAAACATTTAGAGGGAAACATACAACAAAACACTTCCCATTCTGCCTGATTCTAAAACTAATCAAGGCGCTTATGATAGATTAAATAATGCCAAAATGACTGCCTGCTGCTACTGTTGCATAAACTGAAAGACAGTGAATAGAAGCAATGCCTAACATCCCACTTTGCCTTTAGACAAATTAGAGAAATTTAGACAATGTTCAGAACAGGGCAGAATACTAATACTGTGCACACAAAGACTTCCATTACTGGATAAACCAAACTGTAATCAACAAATGATGCCATCAGTGTCTAATGGATTTAACATGGGGAAAAAAGCTTCATTTCAATCAAATGCATTTTCTTAAGCAAAGTGTGACTGAATGCAGGAGAAAAAAGCAGGATTTCGCTTCATTACAGCCACACTGAAGCGATGTCAATCAAGTCAGCTTTGCCATTCAATACTGCTATTTCCACGCTTTAATAATGTTGGCTGACACGGCGTCTAATGGTAATTCCGCCGACAGATTATTGGTTGGCACAATCACCTAGGGTCGGCAGTCACAAATTAACACTCTCTGCACAACACTGAGTCAATACCACATGCACTTATTTGCATGGCACAGAACAAAAACCATGTCTAATAACATGCAACACATTTACTATAAATCACCACCTACGGCAATGACGCTCTCGTCAATAGGACTACATACAGAAGTTGACAAACAGCACATTGGGACGTTTTAGTTCTGGCCGAACTTGTAAGACTCGAAGCAAGATCAGTCAAGTTTAATCAGCACACTGCATTCCCGTCTCTAACCTTGATTTTATCAGTTGACCAGATCCGCAACTACACAAAGCTAATCAGTAGAATGCAGACTACACAGTGGGCATTTCTGATTCGTGGTCAATATCTCAAAACAAATCCCTGCTGGACAGACAGCTGAAAGTTGCACTGACCCCGTCTGTAACATGTGCAGTGATGGACACTAAATGCCAACCCTCAAGGATCACTAAATCAATCTGGTTGCAGCAGCTATGCTATATATATCAACATTACTCCCAAACCCTAGTGACCTGGCTCTCCAGAAGAAACATCTCAGTTGTTTCACGGTGTCTAAGTTAATCCTCTGCAGGTATAAATAAAATTTTATATATCCTTTCAGAAAACACACTCCATAAATACAATATTATTCAAGTTACAGTTCATTAATCCATTATTTTTCAGACAATGTCTAGGAATTCAGTTTTATTCCAGTTACGCTAAATAAATGCTTTATTGTTCAGTCAAAAATACATCATTCCAGTTACAATCCAGGAATATATTATTATGCTAACAGCTGGATAAAATCTAGGAATCCAGTAGTTTTGTTGTAACAGGACAGGAAACTATTACTTTTTCAAACAAAATATAAAAATTTTCAACCGAAAACTCATTGTAGACATTCTAATACTACACCAAGATGTCATTGAAAAAACCACTACACTTACATTGTAGCGACAGCTGATCCGACAGCGTTGTAGTCAGTATCATCAGCGCCACCAGAGGTCAGTGTGACGACCTGGGCCGTTGCCGCGGTCATGGCAGACAGTTGAGCCCCAACATTCTGCGCGGACATGTCTCGGGCATTCATTCGCCACTTCATTGATGCCTGCAACATTGTGTGAAATTTTATATTCATCACTCTGTCAATGACATCACAGATTTATAAAACACAAATTAGTAATACATGCTACATAATGTACAAAATCCTGTTTGTTTCCCCAGCAATGGTCAAATGCAGTGAACAATAAATATACACCAGAAACAGGATTAAACATAACTTAAAATATCAGAAACCTGCAGTCATATCTGCAGAGCAGGGAGGATGTAATTAATGCAGAGATTATCTAATTAATGCAGAGCAATTAGTAGAAAGATCTTTGACTTGTGCATGTGTAATGTGAGGATCACTGTAGCCTACTTCCTACTATTATTAGCACATGGTAATATGATGTGGGTTTATCGGTCTGCAGTTCCACGAACTTGTGAATAATCCAAATATAGAATAGACACGCGGAAGTAGTCAAACAAACTGACCGGGTCAGAGCCGAGTGGGGGAAGGTGACTCTTCTGTTCAAGGTCAGTTTGCGCACTCTGGACTGCGGTCAGGCTCGTCTCGATGTTGCTCAGTAGCGCCCTCTGTGATCGCTCCAGACCGTGCAGTTCCACGTTCTGACCCTACACACACAACCCACCATATACACCATGTTCTCCTATACAATAATCTACAATTTATTGACCATCTATGTATCTGTGATCCGTGCACATTCCTCCATTAACATCAGCATATTCCCAAAAATTATTTCTTACCACAATATAACTGACATCTAAAAACAAACACTACTGTATTTATCAAAACAACCACAAAATTAATGTGGTACAAGAACAATAGTCATGTAGTTGTTTATATAATAAAATAGTCAAGAACAATAGTCATGTAGTTGTTTATATAATAAAATAATAATGTTTCTTTTTAATGTTTACTTAATCAGTGGTTGTTAAATACTGGACTTTTTTGTAGGATAATATTATTGATCTGTTTTTGCTAATTTAAACAGTGAACAGTCTTTGGTATTTGGTGAATATTGGTTCGTGACTGACAACACTTTATTATCAAACATATAACATCCTTAGACTTGTTGATTACAAAAAAACTAAGATAGGACAACATAACTATGTACAGCAATATGCTATCTTTAAAATATAATTCTAACTCTTAAGCAATAACAATATCTTAACATTATAAAAATACTATATGTAAGCAATATGTTTTCACAATTCTTCACTGATCATGCAAATATACTTAGCATATTATAAATATGATATTCGTCATACTGAACGGCAAGCAAACAACATGAACTAGCAGTGGCAGGATGTTAGACATTCATCCATCCTCGAACAGTATCAGTAATTTCTTGGAAGTGAGTAAGAGCCACAAAATTTTCAGGAATCCAATCTCCATGCATGGCACCAAGAACATGTACGGGCATATTAACAACACCATGCATCTTAATGACGCCACTGTCGGATGTACCAACAGGGACTAGAATGTTAATCTCTGCTCACATCTATCACATACAAATCAGGTTACAAGATCTCCATAAACATGTTAAACATTAAATAACTTGCCTAAATATGTAACCAGCAAGGGACACACTCATAAAAACGGGCAATCTTATAAAATACCACCAATTGACACTCAAGAAGCAGAATACACCATATAGTGAATAGGCATAAAACGACATGCATCTGCACAACTTAAGTTGAAAATGTGCAACTTCACACGAACAAAACTCTATGCACATTGATATGTAAATAAAAGGAAGCAACCAGTAAAACATGATTTGTTATGTATGTGGAACAAGTATGACATGTTTGAAGACTCACAATCTGCAGGTGAGACCTGCTGACTGGAACAAAGTTACTCATCAGCACAATAAATTAACAGTGATATTGTTATTTAAGTTATTACAAACTACAGGTGAAAATTTTTTATTGACGTGAAAATTTTTTTATTGACGAAAAAACCTTTAAACATTGTATTCCTTATGAATTATCGCTACAAAGTAGGTAAACAACCCAGATATTTAGACTCCATGCTAATTTACAACTTTCTTATTTTTTATGTGCAAAGGTTTTCTTAAATTTTGATGTGTACTTTTAAATATAAAGGCTATAAATTATTGCAATTATTTTAAAATGTTGGTAATGTTTGTGACTAGTATAAGTGCAATGCACATGATATCCATATACAAGTTATTCCTGCATCTATACGATGTAGCAATGACAACAAATTATTTACTCATAACTACTGCATGTGTGTGTGTGCGTGCATGTGTGTGTGTGCGCGCCCACGTGCGCGTGTCTGTGTGTGTGTTGATATTTTTACGGCGTGTGTGTGTGTGTGTGTGTGTGTGTGTGTGTGTGTGTGTGTGTGTGTGTGTGTGTGTGTGATATTTTTACAGGCAGGCAACAGACGAATCATGCATCAAACTCACGACTGGCGGAACATGCCCACTGTGCGCTTGCATAGAAACTTTCGAGTACTGTGCCTTTCCCATGCTGCCAGTCGAATACTGCGCCTGGCCCGTGTCGCCGGCACGCAACACAGCAGGTAGCGCCACCGAGCCAACGTTCGCATGGCCCACCTTTGATGACTGGTGCTGAATGATAGTCGCCCTATATGTGGCAGTGCCGTCCATTAGCTTAGTCCCATGTTACATTCAGTTCCCCATACTAGTCACACTGGCGACATCGTATGGATTTCCAGTATGCAATACAGATTCTTGGGACAAGGGGGAGGTCTGTACATCCATACTGCGTTTATATACAGATTTGTTCCAAATGTAAAAATTTTAATAAAATACCTGTTCTCTTGTATTCATCACACAAATACAAAACCGAATGACAAACTCATAGCAGTCCGTAGTTTTGAAGCAAGGCAGATGTCCAGTGAAACCTAGCAGATTTTGTTTGATGTACGAACATAAGATAGCCTGATAGATCAGAATCGGTACGTTATATTAACCAATGAAAATATTATATGGATTTATACAGAATTTTAGTTCAAAAATACAGATTCCAATAAAAAAATGCAGCAAGTCTGTTAGTGTTATTAATCGTAGTTTTAAAGTATTAGATATTTAACTGAGGTTTCCTTAACTAAGTGAATTAACATTAAAAGCTGTTTGACAACAATGTCACTGTAATACTAATAAACGAATCAATTTCACAAACAGGCACCTGTCTTTTCATACAGGAAACATAGAAGTGATTTTGAGTGTTTGGGTAACTCGGTAAAACATAAGATTCTGTCCAGAAGTTTTTGAAGCAGCGTGAATACTTTGCTTTGATTTCTACAATAACGATGCTAGCAACAAGTGCTTCTGAATGGGTTTTCGAATGATCTGAATGAGTTTCCTGAATGACTTACTTTGCTGGTGAGACACTGTCCTCAAACATTGACGACTCCTCATCACCTTCGATACCGAAATAATCTTTGTCTTTTTTCTTGAACAAACCACACGCACATTCGATGTTAGCCCACAAGTCCACACATATTTCCGATATGACATTTTCCATTAAAGATGGATCAGAAAACACTCAACTAAGCTATGGACATTAATCATTTCTCTGAAATTTTAACCAAAAATACACCACTCCACTACACATGCGGCATTACACATAAGCCTTACATTCAGGCTCATACAACACAATCAATACTATTGCAATTGCTTAAAAGCATGCAGCAAACATTACTGTTGACATTAAATTGGACTGTCAGAACCGTTTTTGTGAGGAGCAAGATTGTAATTAACGTCAATGTGCAGCATTTATTGATGCAACAAATCTACAGATGGAAACTGCTGCAGAAAATCTACCTTTTTGACAATGATGTCGATGTACCCCGCAATCAGCTGTGAAATCTGTTCTCCTTCTGTTGTCTGTACCGAGTAGTAGTCATCGGAATAGTCCCCAAAATCCTGTCAACCCAATACATACACACATATATATATATATATATATATACACATTTAAGGCAGCCCTCACTGTCATATGTTCGACAATTCCCTCACTACTCTCTTCCAGTCCTAGCATCACCCACTCACTTTTCTTGGTCAAAAAATATTATTTTGAACAAAACTATCAGACCTGGATTAATACATGTGTTGCTAAATCATTCTATTTTTACAATAAGTTGAAAGGAAAACATTCTTCTTTCATTATCGACAATTTCCAACTGACCTTTAGTTTGCAATAATTTCATCGTTCTTATTATTGGATTATTTCAACGTCAATCGTCAGTCTGGCAATACAATCAGTCAGTTACATGTTGATAAAGTCAACTGCCATGAGCTGAAAATGGTAAATGTCCCTCGGTTTTGTCAGTCTCGACTGTCAAGTATCGACTGTCAAAGTATTGAAAAATGTCCCATTTATTGATCAATGTTTCACTGTATGCCCAGCCGAAGTCATTCATTTCAAATTCAGCACGGGCTTATTTTATAAATTGAACAAGCTAAATTTAACATAAACACTAACACTAAACACTAACACTGCTAATCGACCTGTTTATAATGAAAGCAGTGGATAGATCCCAAAAAAAATTTTACCTTGCATTTGAATTGACAATAGTCATTACTCAGCCAAAAGCTGGCATGAATATTACTGTTGGTGTTTACTTGTCTATTTGTCTGTTTGTCTACAGCATACTTTGAGAACAGAAGCAGTTTGGATAACCACACATGGCATATAGGTTCATACTGCGGCTGGCTCACAAGTTGAATTTTGGACTAAAAAGATTAGCACTAAACTAATGGTGACCATATTTTTTAATATCAAACCACTGAGAGCTCTGACCATAATACTGATAGCATCACACTAGGCGTCAATCCACCCAATGCAGCTATGGTACAAGTATTGGTAAGACCACGAACCCCACCAATGTGGCATAGCATGAGAGGGACCATAATTATTACATTTTATGTATGTTGAATACTTGTTCCGAGACATCCAACATTTAACAATCAACTATGACATACAATTAAAGTATGTCACTTGACACAGAGTCCCGCAGCGGATTTGTCTTGCGTTGGCCAATCAAAGGTTTCTCATATTTTCTAACACAACATTATGAATAATCCGTGGGTGCAAATGAAGCACTGTCGATGACATATTCCATCCGTGATCTCTTGTTCACTAGAGCAATTATGTCGCCATGGGCAACACATAAAACTACACTCACAACCACTACTCGCAATTTAGTATAACCTAGTACAACAATTAAGGTGATACTCATTTTATGTAAGGTATGTTTTACTGGAAAACATGCAGTATACTTACAAATGCAGCATTATATTGAGCAGCTTCTTTATGATGGAGAATTACGGCCACAAGGGTATTATAAATCAACCAATCAGCAGGCCACCCTTATACATAATGTACGAGAATAGCACAACATATGCAACTTTGCAGTGTGCATGTCAACGACAAACAGAAAGCGTCCCATGTGGACAGGGGGCACTTTATCTTTATGCCTGCTACACGTGCAAGATAACCAATAAATTGCCTTCCTCTGTCAAAAGGTATATTTATAAATGCACATTTTCACTAGCAAACATTTATCCCGCAGTTTAGGACTGTCAGTAGTGGTTAATTTATGGCCATTTAAATTTCTCGCTGTTTCGATTAATTATTCTGTGATCAATATCTTGCTTGGAAGTGACACATTCTAGAGTGAAATATATAAAGTGGACCATTTCAAGGAACGGTTTTCCATATGGACGAAAGATTTAATCTATGTACATGTATCTAATTTTTTATCACAGCTTACACAGAGTATGATAATTCTTTGTGTTGAAAAAAAAATAGACGAGATAGTAAAATACATGTTTGTGTTGAAAATATTACCATTTCTATAACTTATCTTACTCTGCCAAATTAACCTACCATACAGATGTTATATAAACACATATCACAGCCTATTAGTACTACAATACAAAATAAAATATTGATGGAGTTCAACAAGACTTAGAGCATTTCAGAAAGTGTAAATCATACATACTGGCATACACTGAGGTGGGTTGTGAAGACTGAGGTGGAGTAGAGAGGCCTGAGGTGTAGTGAGGACGGAGGTGGAGTAGTGAGGACCGAGGTGGAGTTGCGAGGACCAAGGTGGGTAGTGAGGACCAAGGTGGGTAGTGAAGACTGAGGTGGCTAGTGAGGACTGATGTTGGTTATGAGGACTGAGGATGAGTAGTGAGGGCTGAGGTGGAGTAGTGAAGACTGAGGTGGATTGTGAGGACTGAGGTGGAGTAATGAGGACTGAGGTGGGTAGTGACGACTGAGGCAAGTAGTGATGACTGAGGTGGGTCGTGAGAACTGAGATGGGTTGTGAGGACTTATGTGGGTAGTGAGGACTGAGGTGGGTTGTGAGGACTGATATTGAGTAGTGAGGACTGAGGTGAGTTGTGAAGACTGAGGTGGGCTGGGAGGACTGAGGACTCACCAGAGTGAAGCTGTTGGGTGAGGCGGCCCATCTCCTCACCGTCGTCAGTGGCCATGTCTTGAGGGTCTAAATACAAAAACAGCAGCCTATAGTCACTTCCTGACACTCAGTCACAATCACATCATAGCTATATGGCTGCACAAAAATCTGTATTTTTTCAGTAAAGATTCACAAATATCACAGCCAACTGTTTGCCTGGTTCTTGCTACATTGACTGTGCCAGGCTTATCAAACAAGTTGGACATTGTAGTTATGCTTAGTATCTCTTCCTGTATGAAATAGTCAACTGTCTGTCTCTACATCTTTCTCTATCAATGTCTATTTGCATGCGTGTACGTATTATATCTCACCTGTTTTGTCTTTTCATCAACACGCACAATACTGTCCTTTGTGATTCCAAGCAGCCGTGGCACCATCTTGTTCTTCCCCTTCATCTTCTCCTGCAAAACACATCACTGACCATGTCAAAACACACCACTGACCATGTCAAAACACATCACAGACCATGTCAAAACACACCACTGACCATGTCAAAACACATCACTGACCATGTCAAAACACACCACTGACCATGTCAAAACATATTACTGACCATGTCAAAATACATCATTGACCATAACAAAACACATCACTGACCATGTCAAAACACACCACTGACCATGTCAAAACATATTACTGACCATGTCAAAATACATCACTGACCATAACAAAACACATCACTAGCCATGTCAAAACACGTCACTAACCATGTCCAAACATGTCATTGACCATGACAAAACATGTCATTGACCATGACAAAACATGTCATTGACCATGTACAAACACTTCATTGACCATGTCAAAACATGTCACTAACCATGTACAAACACTTCATTGACCAAGTCAAAACACACCACTGACCATGTCAAAACACATCACTGACCATGTCAAAACACATCACAGACCACGTCAAAACACATCACTGACCACGTCAAAACACATCACTTACCACGTCAAAACACATCACTACCATTGTCAAAACTCATCACTGACCATGTCAAAACACATCACTAATTATGTCAAAACACATCACTAGCCATATCAAAACACATCACTTACCATGTCAAAACACATCACTAACCCTGTCAAAACATATCATTAGCCACGACAAAACACGTCACTAACGATGTCCAAACACGTCATTGACCATGTCCACACGCGTCATTGACCATGTCAAAACACGTCACTGACCATGTCAAAACACGTCACTTACCATGTCAAAATACATCATACATCACTTATCATGTCAAAACACATCACTGACCATATCAATACACATCACAGACAATGTCAAAACTCAAAAAACATGCCACCCTACTCTGTAAGCATTAAAGGGGTATCATACATCATACATGTAACAAAACTGAACAGCTAAAACACTAAGTTGTCAGAATGTAACAATGCAGAAACACCAGTGTTGTGTGTGGCATTTGCTAAAAGCCAGCAAATACCACAGTTATACATTGGCAGTGAAAATAAAATTGTTTACATGCAATTTTCATCCATCGATCAAGACATGTTCCATCAACTAATTTAGCAATGTATGAATAATAATAATGTCGTTCTCAGACAGAGTCGTAGAGTACTGGTCACAAAGTGCATTTCTCATTTTCGGACATGACTATTTTAACAAAACCTCTTCAGATCTGATGCCATAAAAGGCATCACTCACAACGTATCTACACATTCCAGCCTCTCGCGTAACACAGGCGACTGCCACTTGTTACGACAACATTACATATTACACAATGAAACTGCAGCAACCAGATGCAGATAGCTGGATGCCACCTGCTGCGGTGATGTTGCAGAGGATCCATAATGTAAATTGTGGCTGCTTATCTACTTTAAGCAATTACGTGCATACGTTGCGTTAATAAACTGCACTAAAAACGCCAGGAGGACGCCGTCTCAGAGGTGACGCTGAATCAATAGAGGACTAAGTGCATTGTTTTGTCTGCAAGTGTGTGGTTATTGCATTGATATTTCTTAACACAGCCTCAGTCACTGAACCCAGCCATCATGTTGCCAGAGAGCCCTCATTCTCAGCCGTCAAGTATAACTGAACGGGAATCTGCTATGGTTTGTCTTCAGGTAGAAAAATTCATATAAACTGTGTCTACAAGAGTAATAAAATAAAAAATATATATATTTAAAAGCCATGTAGAAATATGAATTTTCTTCAAGTATAACCAATTATAACATTTTCAATGATCCAGTGTTATATAGAAAATTAAAAACTACAGAATCATCATTGAAATACTGGCACAAAAGGTTGAGAACTTGAGAAGCATACTAACAACTATAGTGTGAAAAACACCTGAGATATTAAATATATATCAAAATAACTATTCCAATACCTGATATATTAGTTTTACTGAAAACCGCATGTTTCCAAGCCTTAGTGAAAAACTGTTGTAATTTGCAAACAACCTGTGTATATTATGTATTCATTATCCAAGTCAGTCAATAATAAAATAGAACATATTTTCAAAGGATGCTTTACACATGATCTGTGGCATTTGGGGACTTTGTTCAAAGCAAAAATGGTTCATTACTATAAAAATTTTTTTTCATTATACTAAAATTAAATTATTGAATAGCAATATCGAATATATGGCCGATGACCAAGTAGCAAGTGTTTGCTTTCAAGTCTACTAAACGGAAACAATGCATGTCATTCTAACCAGACACCAACAAACGTGCTCATAAATAATTCTCTCTCGTGACTTGAATCGAGTACATGGTTTTTATCCACACTGCATCTATAATTTAATATGTGGAAGCATTTGAAAACATAATCCAAAGTTTGGCACCTGTGAGGAAGAAGGTAATTCAAAGGGGCACACAACTTACGAACAAGTGTTGCATGTAATATGATTAAGTACAGTCGAGAACGTGCTGAGAAAGATTATATTTGACTGATGTATAGATCCTTCGCACACTGCTAATCTCTTGGTTAGCCACTCTGTGTTACTGACTAGAGTTATTAGTAATAATTATAATAACAACCTGAATAATAACAGTTATCAAAGTGATAGAAAATATATAAATTATCATGTCTCTTGCCATCAGTGAGTATGTTTCAACACTGGATAAATATTCTTTGTTCAAGAGATTTTCATAAGAGTATGGGGGTCATAATAACATCACAAATTAATGTTGTGCTTTCCTTTTTAGGGATCTTTATATAATTTCTCGATACTATTTTTTAAGTACTGTTTTAATGCTATTTTCAATTATGTCAATGCTTGACACAAATTAAACACCATAAATTTTGACTTCTGCACAACAATAGGCTTATTTAATTTATGCAAACATGATACAGTACTACCAATAAATACTTAACACCATTTAGCACATACTGTATCACATAGTAATTTATTTAAATGCAATAGCAATAAAGCATTTTGCGAGAATTGCAATTAGCAGAGAACTAATCAAAGTAGCAGTAATGGATTATACTGCACTGTGTCCAGCACTACACAGGCCACTTCCAACACCTCTCCCATGGGCCAACATCATCAAATATGCCACATTATCAAATATGCGTTATATCAATCACTTGTATTAGTGCAGAGTTGGCGAGTGCCTGGCTGGCTAAATATCAGGAAGACACACGTTGGCACTTTCTCCGTTAGTCATTCCAGACACCTGCACCAGGGCTATGGAATCACATTCACAAAGAGACATGTGCATGCCAGGTCTACTGATGTGTTCCCAAGCCACAGCGGACCTGCTCAGGCACCTCTTCTGTTACAGCGATTCACTGCACATGTTAACATGTACACATGTCAAGGAATCAAGTTCAAATACAAATTCAACTCAGCATTTGACTTGTAAACTGTACTCTTCAGATGAAGAGAACAGTTTGAAAACAAAGAGCCAACCCCACATTTGGTATCTGATCCTCAAATTCATTTTACGCACTGCAGTGAATAATTCATTTTCAGTGTACATATACATTAACTCATGAATTGCTCTGCCTAGTATATATTCAGCGAAGCCAGTAACATTGTTTGAACATAGTTCTCTGTCATAACCAAATATCTTGTTCATTCAGTGTGATGTGCTTGACTGCCATCTGTTCGGTTCAGTCCGAGTTCTTTTCCAGGTCCAGTCCAGTCCTGTTTGAAACAGCAGCAGGTAGACTCAAAAGCCTTGGTCCTCTCGACCGACAGTCCAGTGCTCTAACTGCCGAACTACCACACTAGGTGTGAAGTCTCTACCAATCAGACACCTTGCCCTGTTGGACGGTGCTCTTTTGGACCACTAGATGACAATGTAGCCCTCAGACATATATGTTGGTGAGTGTCACACTTGCTCATGCACCGTGAGAGATACGGGAAAGCTTTGAAGTGTGCTTACCTTAACCAGGAAGAAGGTGATGCCGTAAGTCTTGAGTGACCTGGCCAGGGCCGTGTACTTGACTTTGGAATCAATCTCTGACAGATTGGCTCTCTCCTTGTGCTCCTGCGAAACACATCAGTCATAGTTAACATACATGTACTAAACAACAAACAATCGTCTATAGTATCTACTAACCAATATGACACTGATGATCCTCTACACCTATTAGTACTCTCATGGATGAAAACTGAGTCTCGGGCTGGAAAGTTTCAAAATCCACCAGCCCAACCAATATTCTACCAGACGGCCAATATTCTACCTGCCCAACCAACATTCTACCAGCCCTGATAAAAAAACTTGGCCAAAAACTTCATCAATGTAGTCATCAATGGAGCGGTTAAGTTGCTATGGTTTATCTGAGTATTCAGGATAAAATTTACTGAAAAATACAAAGTGGTCTAAAGTGATCAAAATTAAAAGCCACCGGCCACATGAGCTGGCAACCTGACAGATGCAACAGGCCCGGCTGCAAAAGTACTGGCCATTGGCCATCGGACCGGTGTTAGCTTGCAGCCCTGATTACTCTGTACCAAGCAATTCCTCTATAACAAGGTCTCCTTTAGATGGTCCATAATGTCTTACATAACACTCATTAAGTTCACTGTAATGTTGCAACGCAAATACTGGACATCAGTCATTGGAGTCAAATTAAGTTGATTCCACGTACATCAAAAACATGTCTTCATACACAATCTAGAATGTAAACTGCATGTACATTTATATATACAGTACTCAGGAATGTGATTTTTGCCGTACATAACTGCACATTTCCTCTTGTTTGTGTTTAACTGACGTTGGTGTACATTTATAATTTACTTAATTTAAAATAACTAATGCAACTTACTATGAAAAGTGTTTTGAAGCATTAAGCCAACGTCGTTAGACCTAGCATAGGGTGACCCACATATTGGATAGTTTTCAGTTGCATTGTATAGGGGATGGTTTAGAAATCATATAGAGCACCAGGGGCACCAATGCATTTAATCAGTCCCTAAAGCACCTGCTAACTCAAGGGCTGTATGTGTTTCATGTGCCCGGGGATTGATTTTTTAGAAAGCGTGCATTTGTGGCTGGCGTAATAAAATCTGCAGCTGTTGCAATAAAACGATTGTTTGAGTTTTCTGACTGCAAGATGGAACTGAACATGGGTGACTTGGCAGGGGATCATGGAACTGAACATGGTTGACTTGGCAGGGGATCATGGAATTGAACATTGGTAACTTGACAGGGAACATTGAACTGAACATTGGTGACTTGGGATCATGGAAATGAACATGGGTAACTTGACAGGGATTGTGGAAATGAACATGAGTGATTTGGTAGGTGTCATGAAACTGAACATAGGTGACTTGGCAGGGGATCAAGGAACTGAACACGAGTGACTTGGCAGGGATCATGGATCTGAACATAGGTGATTTGGCAGGGATCAAGCACCTGAACATGTGCAACATTTCTTTGTGCCGTGGGTTATTGATCCGAAGAGATGTCAAGTGTAAGTAATTTCACTGTCCACACACTTGAATGTGTCACATCTAATGCAAGATTGATGAACTAGAATGCAGAATTCTGGGGTTCATGCATTAGATGTGTAATATAATGCTGTAGTTCCACAGAAATGAACTGTTTTCCACACTACCCTGGTAGTCTACAGGACTAGTGGCCACTCGTCTGTCACAATTATCACTAGTCCATCAAACAGGATGGACGCTTCTGGAGTAATTATATATTAGCTTCCATGACTTCCGCTGAGATGACAATTATCTGGTTAGTTCTATTCCGCAGCGGGAATCCACTTTGTTTACCGTGGAGCCCAGCTGGATGGCCATGGTGGTGTATATCCTGAAAATACACCTGTTTATAAACCAGTTTCACCTCACGGTCCTAGAGAAGACCGGTCTCAGCCGCTTTGTCCTCTTTATTTCTTACCAGGTGGAGCCACTGACATCAGCTATGTTGCACTAGTCATACAGACTATCATTTCAAAAATCCTTTAGTCTCCGACTAGTGGACTAGCGTTAATTTCGAACCCTGTGAATGTGTGACACAGCCTAACCTTAGGGTTGACACATATATGAATGCAATATCTAATTCCACTGATCACACACTTAAATGTTTGAAAATGTCTAATTCCATGCACCTGACATTGTCTAATTCTAATGTTATGGTTCATTTGATGATGTCTAAGTCTAATGCTAAGATACATTTGAAGATGTCAAATGTTGTTTAATGTCAAGGCTTATGATGTATGATGTGACACAATGCGAGCAAGAGAAGTCCACATTTCCATGTTTGCCACAAGTCACCACTACGCAGTTCATCGACCTAAGTGTTGCAGAACTATAACGGGTGCAACAAACGGAAACAGTTTCTAAGAATGTTCGATTCTGCGACCCAGTGGAAATTAAAATCTGCCGTGAGATAGCGAAAGGCAGTCCAACCTTGTCCCAACTGCCATAACCAATTCAGCTCAAGTTCCCCAACTGTGGGCGAATCCTGAAAATTAATCTGGCGAGACAGCGGAATGAAATGCCTATCTTGATGTTGCAGCCATATAAGTAGATGTCTGAATAATGTGATTTCCTGTGCCATAAACTGCATCAGCTTTGTGACGGACTGGCAGCCATTGTGTTGCCATGACTATTATCAGATAACGAAGATTTCTTGCCATGGATTGAATTTATCTACGTATCCAAACTATTCTTTTCGTGGAAGTTGCCAGTCGATACTTCTGTGCCAGCAGAAAATGTGGCTCAACTAACAAGATTGCTACTTGGTTTACGGCCTCCGTCAATAACATTTTGTTACTGAGATTATGACCAAAATACTTTTGTCAAAGGATGACTTTTCATTAAAGACTGGTTGACTCGGATATACTATCCATAAAAAGATTTTTTTTTAATATTGTGAAGTGATTAATCAAAGGTGACTGTAAAAAGAGGTGATTCCATCATTAAACCCAGGTGGCATCGAGGGAAATGTGACAGGTAAACTTGCTTGATTTATTGAAATGGTTTTCTTCTTTGTCTTTCAGTCGATGACCACATTCAGCCTGCTGAAGATTTTGTAGTTTTTTTGGTGGGTAACTTTGCAGCAGGAAAGTGAGAAGAATGTAGCAGAGTGTTTGGGGGACAAGTGAGGATGGAGGAGATGAGGGGAGGGGGACAGGGGAGGGGGACAGGGTGGTGGGACAGGATGGGAGAAGTGTCACTTTGTAATGACGCATAGTTAATAAATAGTTTGTCTTAACTTCGTCACAAGGGTAATTATTGTTGGTATTTCACATGCATAATTATATAAAATAATTTTTTTTATTTGATTTATACAAATGTAACTCACAGCAAATATCTTCTTCTCGATCCCCTTCACTTTTACATACTCCCTCGGCAGGAATTCCTTCAGGCTGAAAACAGATGTTAAAAAATTTCAATGGCACACTTTCATATGCCACAATACTGCATTCTTATGAGGTTACTGACACTGCCATATGCACTAGGTGTAACTGGTGGTCCAACTTTACCATTTGGATTGCCTCCATCTTTGAACATTTCTTTAATACTAACATATCAGACAGGGTAGTAATGAAAAGATATAAGTAAAGAAATTTATTGAAAATTTAAAAGGTAAATTGATGATAGATTTTTGCCTGAAAGGTGGTGATGTAATGAATGTGTAATGTCATCAATGCTGCTTGGCTGCAGTATCTCAGGAGATTACTTACAAACCATCATCATCAAACATTGTTTGTATAATCCTACAAATGCAACTGTCAATGGCGGGAAAGCTTAATTAATCAAACAAATGTCACTCAACTATAAGCTTGGATACACATCACCAACCTAACAGTCGCTACGTTATATGTCACAATTGGTGATGTGCACGCGCACGTGCACGCACACACATAATAAAGCCATTGTCTCCAGAAAAAGCTGTATTCTTACACTAGACACGCATCACTGAACCATTACCAGCGACCACATCAAAAGACAATGACTTATCTATAATTAATAGGCATGTGCCTATTGTGTTTCTGCATTAGAACATAGGTGCAAAGCATGGTGAAAGACCATCATGTTTGCTTTCATGTGAACGTGCTAGCGTTCGTGTTCACTCACCACTTTCATTAATAATGCATTATCAATTTTGTTGAAATGACTGTGCGTCACGGTCGTACTGCTCCAAATGTGTGAATAGCAATTGAGAGCATGCCAAAAAGAGAAGCATTACAGACTCAGTTTATTTTTACCTGGTTTGAACATTAAAATAATTTATACAACTCATGGTCAAGGGGACTCTTATTAAGACTCATAATGTCACTGGGAGCCAACCATGTAAAGAAACTTAATACATAATTAACACCAGAACCATCAGTGTTCAAAATGAAGGCATTTTTATCAGCAGCTGCCGATTCAAAATGCTTCCCGACGATTCAGTTAGCCAAAATGCACAAGTTATCGGGCCCACCCGCTGATTCATCCAAGCAGACACAGCTGGGGCAGACTGTATTAGTGATGCATGTTACAGTACTTACTAATCTATGCTAATTCGATAAAAAAAACTGTGACAAACCACTTCTTCCTTGCCAGTGACAGATCGCTGCCAAAGCAAAGGTGAAGTCCACACATGCAAGGGAAACCCCTGGCATTTGTAACTATTGGATGATTTGCATTTAATGACGTCAGTATCTTGGGGAATACCAGGGAAACACCAAAGCAAAGATGGCGGATGAAGTTGTGAGAATCATGGAGTTCGAAAAATTTTGAAGGATATTATGCCAATTTACTTCATACTGGTGATACTAATATTTGGCTGTGAAAGTAAACTTTGGAATCTTCAATTTGGAGTGAATTGAGAACGGCATAGATTTTTGTCTGTGCCAGGCCCAGGGCAGGGGCACTGTGCGCGAAACGTTGGCATCAAACAATATGTTACTTTCAACAATTGTAACTGTTTCGCAAATAAAATTCACATTGAAATGTTTATTAAATTCATTATTTTATTTTATTGGTCTGCTAGTTATAAGAAATGAACAACAATATTTGGTATGGTTTATATTTATTAAATTATATATTCTAAAGCATTGTCTGTTTTAGTTTTATGCACAAAAACTTTGCTTTATTACGTATATTTATAACAAAAACTTTGCTTTATTATGTATACTTATAAAAAAATTGTGGGGCCAGTTTAAACTCACCTGGGCTGGTTCAAAATAGAGCTGGGACAGTAAAAAAAATCAGGGCCAGTTCATTTTTTATTTCAGACACAACTGCATGTACAAATATATAAACATAATAATATAATATTAAAGTACTCTTTCACATACACATATGATATACGAAAAAATATTATAAAGCATAAATTAGTTAAATTATAAGAATAACAAATTTTGTTTTAAGATTCACAAATATAACAGTTAGGAATATGGCAGCAGAATTCACAATTCCTGATAAACAGTTTTTTTATTTAGGCAGATAATCCATCGAGACTATTGAGTGTAATTTTGATCTATAATGATATAATTGATATTTGGAGCATTGCTGTCTATAATGTTGCATCTGATATATATATTTTTACATATTCATGATTGCCTTTGGAAATAAACATATTATTTCTCCCATGTTTGTAATGTTTCAAAGTTGTGTAAGAGATATTATGGAAATATTTAGGTAACTCATCATAAATCACATCATGTCTTGTCAGGAAAGATGGGAACCGGAGAGGGCAGACATAAAAAGGTTCACTGTGGACGTGGTAAATGTGCTTACTCAAGGAATCCAGACTTGTGTTTATTCGGGATGTAATCTCCAAACTGGATCTGGCACTGAAGTCCAGCAAACTTGACGGCCTCGTCTTGGGAGACGGGATGGGCGCCCTTGCAGATGGCATCACGCGTCTGAAACACATAGCAGCATACATTCACAGTGGGTACGTGTATGTGTACATGTGTGTGCGTGCGTGCATGCGTACGTATATGCATGCACACAGTACATACATATCATATTTTCATGAGTGTAAAAAAATTGCTGTGGACTAGAATAATGGGTGAATGTTTCTGCAGAAATCTTGTTTTCTACAAAGCAGATTACTGACTTCGTACGACACATGTTCAACTATGACAAATAATAACTCCGTATAAAACATTGAATCAACCATGTCAAATACTCAAGAAAACAATTCTTACATTTAGACAGAGAATTACACGGAAGAATTATGCAAGAAACACGAGTATCGACTAAAGGTCTTACGAAGACACATAGCATTCACACACGGTGACCTACACTATGGACACAAGTGCCACAGGGTGCACTGATGACACGAGATGCATGATGACAACACGCAGGACTACGTGACAAATATGCCTCTCACCTGAACGTAGAGCAGGTTGAGTTGGACGGGGTCACGGGCATCGACATTCTGATCAGAGAAGAAGAACTTGCGTCTAAGCAGGAGGGTTTCATTGAGGTCAACGCCCTGTTCTCTCAAGGTCTTTGAGTGGTCTAGCCAGTTCACTGAAGCACACAATGACATCACCTTCTTTACTAAATAAAATTTATCAAATAAAGAAAAACAGCAGGTGGCACAATGCTAATAAATATGGATTTATTCATAAAATATCAGGTGTCCTGGAATAGCTGCAAATCAGAAAACGTTTTTTTCAAAAGAAATACAAGAGTATACAGCTGTGTGGGAAAGATAGTCCGTTAATCTTGCACCATAGTTAGCTTGGTTGAAGAGACACACCAGTAATCTGTCTAACTGTCAGTTTTCCTGCGACTAGTTTACCACCTTTTGGCAACTGACAGGACTAGTAAACTTGACTTAACTAGCTTGGAACAGCATTACTTAATACTGATTAGTCACACATCTTATTGCATACATTTTGTTTCAGTTTACTGGATGGCAGAGAGAAGAAATGTGAACCAGCCAAACATAGACCGATGTTATTGTCTATTTCATACATTTTTCATCTTCTGAACCACCCAGAAAAAGAAACCACTGGAATATAAATAACACTGAAATTAGCAAACAGTCAGTTCCACAAATGATGTATCAATGGCTTCTACATATTTTTTATTGTATACAACTTACATGCGTCTCAGTATACCTTCTCATTTTTATCTAAATAAAAAAATATGAATCACACTTAAGCGAAGACATGATACTGATATGAATATGACATGACCACCCAATTACTCTGCCCATAACTGTGAACCGAGTGCCAACCACTTGCCAATCACTTGATTTGCGTCTGTCCAGTCCTCCTCCTCTTACTTTACACAGCTCAGCCATAACACAAACAACACATAATTCTGTTATTGAGCAAGAAATGTCAACTTTCTGCTGTCTATATATGCCAGTCATGACACAAGTATGCTGGCCCCGTAAGGCCAACTCTCATGGCTACAATGACGTCAGCGGACAGCACAAAATCATATCTGTAAGACCACCCAATACCATCCAACACCTAGCTCAAAGACCATCTGTCTACAGGTAAATTTGTCTGGTTGTTAGCCTGTCTGTGGCTCAGTGGCTAGAGTGTTGGACTGTCAACCGTGAGTACCACGGTTTGAGTCCGCCTGTTTCCATTTTGAAACGTGGGCAATTTCGCTCACCCCACTTTGCCTGTGTCTATCAGAAGAGACACAAAAAGCTGTTGGTCCCTTCTACCTGGTGTCTATGTCAGAGGAAGTAAAAAGATCCCACACAGGGGTAAACGTGTCTCACTAATTCTTGAGAAAGATAACTCCGAAAATAAACCAATCTATCAGTTTCACCCATCCGCCCATCCGTCCGTCCGAATGGTCTGCCTGTCCATCCGAAAGGGTCCACCTGTTCATCTGAACGGTCCACCAGTCCGTCCGTCCGTCCGTCCGTCGATCCGTCTGTAACTATCCACCATCTGTTGTCATCTGTTTCAACATGTGACAATTGACCACCCAAGCATGACAATTAACCACCCAAGCATGACAATTGACCACCCAAGCTTGTGGCTTGGAGACATGAACAAGACTGGCTGAGCGCAGGAGCCCAGAAAGGGATCTCTGCAGCAATGGTCAAGACAGCTATGATGGCAGTATAAGCTGGAAACAGTTTGCTCCAGCAGCATTGGCACTGGATGAGCAACTGAGAGACAGGGAGCCTGCGCAAACAGACAGTGGCACCACGAGAGATGGGTGGGCTGCGTGTGTCTACACACATGCCTCGTTTATTGGCAGAGCACACCAGTATCTGTCAAGGTGAACTTTGCACAACGGTTCGACTGTCTGACAGTGATTCCAACTAGCAGACCATCTTGCACCTCAGCACTACATTCATTATGCACACACAGAAAGATTCTAGGCCATCATTCGTCATATGGTAACATACAGTAACGATGATAAGTGGACTGGTCACATCAATTCACAGTCTAAGATTACCAGCATCGGCTAACGGACGAAATTAAGAGCATCACCAAACTCTCATGATCTGGTCGAATCAACAGGATCAGTCTGCGATTCAACGTAAGTCTATATAAGTACGAGCCAATGAGAACGTCAAGCAATATTACTGAATAAAGTAATAAATATTTAACGTTGATGTGATGGGTTGTCCCTTGATTCATCTCAAGTTGAAATTTTATTAGAAAAGCAACAATTATTAGTTAGATAGAATGAGAATGTATAAGGTATTTTTGTAGTCTACTCAATATGACAAAATCTTGACTGGCATAATCCAGTCTGTTATCTTGCTACCAATTTTAAATGTTGCTAAAGCAGAGCTGCCAAGGATAACAAAGAATCGTCTAACAACAGGAATTCCAACAACTGCCAATATATGTTCATCGACAGAACCAGATATGCAGTTTTTCTGGCGTAACTGACAAATTACCTGTGTTCGACCTCGACCGATGGCCATGTCTTATAGATGGACATCTACAGCTCCATAATGATGTCTGCGTGCTGGAAGCAGTGTTCTGTTTCACATGAATGCACCGACAGCTGCCGAGTCTAACGGGAATGCAGCAAGGCCATTAACTACTCTGACGCAAGCGTAAAACATAGATAAAACTGCAAGAATAGATTCAATTCGTTTGACAGCTGCCCACAATGGCTGAACTGCTGAAGGTAGGTGCCGCAGTTCTTTGAAGTTCTAGGAATGTGGCTGTACGATTCTTGTGCAATAAAAACAGAGTGATTGATACAACTGAAATAATGAAATTTGTCAGCAAGAACGGAGGCTGAAGCAACGTATCAGATGCCAACTGGATATGACGAGACCAGTGGTGATGACATGAAACGAGTGACATTGCATCAAAGGTATATTTACGACTGCAAAACCTGGTTGATGAATAAATCTAGTAGTCAGCAGGTAGCAACATTTGAAATGCGGTATGCTGATGCCCTGAGTCAACTTGTGGACAGCAAATGATTTCAAAGATGGCCAGTGAGCATGGCCTGAATGCGTAAACAGTCTGAGTAGACTGCAAAACATTACCCAACAACTGCCACCTGAAATATCTTTATCATGTCTGTAGATGGGAAAGTACTAGACGTGTGTGAGGTGGCTGGCCTGAATGAACTGATATGGAAGACATAGAACGATGCTGAAGTATGATAAAATACTCAATGTCAAATCACTGGTCTACCACTGATTATGGATGAAGTCTGTCAATGCAATGAAGTGGTTTGGACAGTATCCTTCCAGTCAAATCAATCTCCAAAGGCATGATGGGGGGTAAATGAAGAAGAGGAAGACCACAAAGAAGATAGAGGGGGAAACATGTGCAATGAGTGACGTATTCTGCAAAAGTGGAGGGAAATATTTAGACAGAGAGATTGTTGAGTTGTGCAACCGTGTCCACCAGAGACGTATTTTATTGGCAGCCAAGTATTGAACAGTGCTGATGACACCAACACTTCAGTAATTGCTACTTGTGAGAACAATCCAGTAATGCTACCATTGCCGCCCGGTACTGATCCAGACAGGTCAGTTATCCAGCATCTGCATGCCATTGTTGACAACACAGGGACAGAATGCTCCAGGATGTCGACCAGCCAGTGATAAAGGCAAATCAATATATTCTGACTGCTTCTGTGTAACATTATTCCTGAGACACTATGGCGAGCCCAGTCGAAATACTTAAATTGTGATATTCTATGAATATGACTGGTACTAACTTTCCACTGTGTATCATATCCATCAGTCCTTGTAGAACATTATTTTGCATTATAGATATACAATGTAACAGAAATGTTTTGAGGAATGAACTAAAAATCTGAAATGCCATCAATCCATATGGCGCTGATAATGCATATACAAATGATTCTTGGTTAGACCAACAGGATGACATCTTGATAGAAGATGTGCAGCAATAAACCACATACAAAACATGTATCCATATGACGATGATAATACATGTACAAATGGATGAAACCTTGTTGGAATCTGCACAGAAATAAACCACAAATAAACATTTATATCTACGTGGTGGTGATAATGCGTGTACAAAATGATTCCTGCTTAGACAAATTGGAATCTTGCTGGAATATATGCAGCAATAAACCACATATATCCATATGGTGCTAATAATGCATGTACAAATGTCTCTTGGATGAAACCTACACTCTGCATTGTCAAAACCCTGATGCAGAGCTGCCAATGTAAAAGGCTAATGACAATTATATGAAATATAATAGTTTTAAGTAATACCCAAAAAATCTATAAAACCTACAGCGAATAAGTTATCTTTCCATGGATCCGTTAACTTTTCAGAAAGTCAGGTTTCGTGTACATATTCATGATTTCTTGGAAAGCCGTTTGTGGCCGTGTGTTGGAGTCTATTGTGTGCCAGTAACCTGAGCTTGAATAACTGGCAGGTCCTTTCACCTCGCATACAATCACCCTATCTCCAATAACTAGTTTCAGACAATGTGTGCATAATATTGCATATCAGTGTGGAATTGAGCCACATGTAATTTGTCATGCACTTGGCAGTTTCAATCAAACACCTGTCTTGAGATTACCACTGCCTCCGATTTATCAAAGCCAATCATTGCTCAATAGAGATTTATCTACTCACCAGAATTGTTTTCATGCACTGATTGCAGACATTCGCCACATTGCTACTTGGCTTCCACCTGGTGACGGACACAGGCGGTCTGCACATGCTCAGTCAACCACAGCCCTGGTGGGAAACTGCAGCACTATGGTGATCAAAGCTTACTATGCTACATGCACAGAGGACAACCTGATGACATCTTCAGCATATTCCTGCAGCCTCGAATCAGCAGCAAAGACCAAACACTTAATACAGTTCCTCTGTGGCAACGACGTGCCATTATCCTGCAATACCAATGCCAACCATCCACAGTTCTGGTGCCAACAACTTCTGGTTTCAAACCCCAACAGCCTGCAGCCATGATCCCAAAAGTACACAACAAGAGCCAGTATCTCGACAGCCAAGAGATCTGAGAAGAGTACATGTAGTGCGAGCCGCCAGTGAATCAGCAGTGACGTTGCAGTAGCAGGGCTGGTGCAGCGGCAGCGGCTAGTGACAACCAACAGAATCACTTGCTGACTGCTGCAGCGGCCAAATGCTGTGTCTAAATGGCACAACTTAATCAATGAGAGGCTGGGCGAGGGCTGCATTCACTGTCTGACCAGCCCACCAATGAACTACGACATCTGTCGCCGCCACCACCACCCCACGACACACCGTGCATGTCCGACAATTACTCGCCACTCTAATTACATAGCTAGTGTTCTGGCATCGGAAACCAGCATGAGATTATCTTTTCCCGCCAGACACCGTATATACTACTTATACATTAATGTATACACGTGTGTGTGTGTGTGTTTGCGTGTGCGTGTGGTTAGACGCATGCACGCATGCGCACACACACACGTGCTTGTGCATGTGTAGCCACATTTAAGTCATACTGTATTTAACAAGTTAGCGGTGTGTTTGTAATTTACCAAATCCTTCACAAAGAGCTTCATCTCTGAGTTGTGACCTGAGCAATCTCAATGTATTTCAACATTGTAATTGTTGTGATAATCATGTCCAAGATTCACCACATAAAAATAGAGAGAATCCAGACTGATCTGTGGAACCAAGCCTATTTTCAATGCGGTTTGAAGCTGCTATAGTGGTACTGCTTCAGCATATCTAATGTTCTGCACAGTACATACATGTGCATCCATTCATCAAATACTGTCCGTGATTGAAATGCTTGTAAAAATAATATATCTCCAAGATTGTGTGATGCACAATACATGATAATAAACCTCTCTTTAGACGCACATAGTCTGAAGAATGTTAATTTGCCTTACAGACTGTTGCTATTTCATACCATACACGACCTCTACGTGTCAATCGAAAACAGGATCATAATGACTGCATCAGGTTAGGTTTCGTTGTAGAAGCCAGGAGTTGTCCTACTCCACAGCTGGTGACGTACAGGGGAGACTCATATAATAGAGGGCTTTCAGTGCATGCATCACTAATTATATTTAATATCATGATGCATTGTCATTACAGCAAGTCAATATGGAAAGTTGCTTATCTACCCAGGACACTATCAACTACACACACAATGTGAAATATGATGTTTAGTTTCCTGTCAGGTGCCGCTTTCTACTGGGGGAAACATGGAAGTGTGTCACCAGGATGTCATCATCAGCAGACACTGTGAAATTGTTAGAACAAAAACCCCCTAGTTTATTCAAAACTTCCCATAACATTCCACGTGCAAGCAACAGACTTCACTAACTCGAAAAGAAGACTGTCATTTGGTGAAATGTAAAAAAAAAATTTGCAGGAATAAATGTGCAAATATTATCACAAAGAAAAACAACACATAAAATCAATGTATTAATCTTATAATTTAATCATGAACAATTACTAGTTTTCGTGTAATAAAGCTATACATTGATGGAGTAAAGTTGTAGCATCAAGAAGATGTACTATGAATTGTGCTGCTTCTATTTATTCCAATACATGCTGACACTGCCAAGTGAGAAAACGGTCTTGGCAGCTGATTCCCTGCTGTTGTAAATCACTGGTCAGCTAAAACATCCATATTAAGATATATGGAAATGGAGTATAAGAAATGGCACATTGAAGGGAAATCCTAATTATAATAGATGATAGTTAACATGCCCGTAAAAGTATACAAGCATGTATTTCCAAAAAATATAATAATAAACTATCTTACTGAATGTTACCCTGGCAAGATTTCCGTGGATTTGCATCTCTTGGGATGCATAAAAATCTTGACACAAAATGTTGAATGTTGTTAATTCAAGGAGGAATCTCACCCCTGAGCTGTCACTGTGTAAGCTACAGTTACCAGTCTCTGGAATACCTGTACCGTATATCAAAGACAACAATGTCAAAACTAATTCCGGAGACATGTGAGGCTATCTATGAAGTGATGAAAGTGGACTACTTAAAGGTAACAGTAAGTTTATTTTGCTGTCACAAGTCATGTCATTATACGTGTTGATTCTCAAAGCTTGTGAAGCTTTGAAGTTAAGACATAAAACCAGCCTTGGAAGCAAGAGAGATATGCAAAATGGATTTTACAATTAAAGCTAAATTGCTCATATTATCAGATATCATACCATCCTTTCATAATTACTATGATGTTCTTTGTGTGTTGGCTGATTTGGTCAACGATTGCCTCTTCATGCTTGAGTCAAAGTTAGCATAATGACAGGTCACTTAAGTGATATATGGGTTTTCAAGAGAAAGAATGTCTGATATGTGATCACAAACTTTGTGAAAACAACATGCACTACTTCATAATGATGCTTGCAACTCCCGTTGAAGGCATTATCAAGAATACTGACATATATAGCTTTTCCAGAGAAATAATGTCTGATATGTGATCACAAACACTATGACAATGGTTGCAATTCTTGCTGAAGACATTTCCTAGAATACTTTAATATATCGCTTTTAAAGAGAACAAATGTCTGATATGTGATCACAAACTTTGTGAAAACAATATGCACTACTTGACAATGGTTGCATTTCTTGTTGAAGACATTTCCTAGAATACATAAATATATCGCTTTTAAAGAGAACAAATTTTTATATGTGATCACAAACTTTGTGAAAACAATAAGCACTACTTGACAATGGTTGCAATTCTTGTTGAAGACATTTCCTAGAATACTTAAATATATCGCTTTTAAAGAGAACAAATGTCTGATATGTGATCACAAACTTTGTGAAAACAATATGCACTACTTGACAATGGTTGCATTTCTTGTTGAAGACATTTCCTAGAATACATAAATATATCGCTTTTAAAGAGAAAAAATTTTTATATGTGATCACAAACTTTGTAAAAACAATATGCACTACTTGACAATGGTTGCAATTCTTGTTGAAGACATTTCCTAGAATACTTAAATATATCGCTTTTAAAGAGAAAAAATGTCTGATATGTGATCACAAACTTTGTGAAGACAACACGCACTACTTGATAATGATGCTTGCAACTCCTGTTTAAGGCATTTCCAAGAATACCAAAATATATGGCTTTACACAAGAACAAATGCCTGATGTGGAGTCACAAAATGTGAAAACAACCTGCACTACCTTACTTGAAAATGCTTGCAACTCCTAATCCAAGAATACTAAAATATATGGCTTCACACGAGAGAGAATGTCTGATATGCAATCACAATTTTTTTAACCAATCTGTGCAACTTGTCTGTGCATGCAACTCCTGCTGAACACATTTTCAGTTTGTTGAAGACGTCGCACCAGAAAGAAGAAACCAGACAAGGAAGACGGTAGTAGAACTGAGAACTCGGTTAACTTGATGTGGCACCAACTCATCTGGAAATGGTGTTGGCGCAGACCATCGGTAGACCTGATATCCTGGTAATTCCAGTTCAGGGAACATATAATGTAGGGCCTACGCATTAAAAAAAACCTGCCACATGAAGATTGTCAGGAGACGTCACAGTAGAGGGCAACATGCATACTGCGTTATACGAATGTTTTGTAAGAGAAGATGAAGACATCACCACTGGTGCACATACGCATTCTACTGTCACAGTGAATGACTCCAACATGTTCCTGAACCTGTTTTGTTCTTGGTCTGACCAACCCTGTGGGGGAAATCCAACAACCTTTTGGCAGACATAGAGCAATGCTTCGCCAGGCCAGGCTAATAGAGTGGGGAAACATCACAAGGCTGTCAACTACATCTGACACTTTCATCCCTAGCAACACCCTAACCTATCCACAAGGTGAAGGTATGGGAAGGCCAAGATGGGAGCAGTCGTGGCAGACAGGGTGTTATGTGGTAGGTGAGACTGATCAGGGAGTTTTCACACACTGGTTAATCTGAAGGTCAAGTACAAATTGATTAAGGTAACAGTGATGAAGAAATTGACGAATGAGACTTTATGCTTACATGTGTTAATGTGGTAGATGGGTGATATGAAGTCAAGCCTAGCAAGTTTTTAACCTCCAGAAAAGTTTGCGGTTTTTCATGTTTTAGATTGGTGTTACTTTTGTGACTACACCATGTGTTATTTTTTCATGTTTTAGATTGGTGTTACTTTTGTGACTACACCATGTGTGTTATTTTTTCATGTTTTAGATTGGTGTTACTTTTGTGACTACACCATGTGTTATCCTGGCAGGAATCACCACTGCAGGAGACACCGCCACGGGCACCTCACTCTAGAAAACTAACTAAACATTTGTTGAGTTTCCATTGATGTATCATATGATTCAGATGGGTTTCCTGGAATAGACCTTTAGGCCCTGTGAAACAAATATGCGTATGATTCATGACAAATTATATCATAAAAACGGACCTTCTGTTTTGAAGGTGTGAACACACTAGCATGCCAACATGCCAGCTCACCTATAAACTACCATTATGAGGAGAGTGATTGACAGCACAACCTGCCCCTATCCCAGAGTTTTATAAGGTTCAACTCATATGGCTAGTGCAGAATGTCATACGAGCAAAACCTGTTTTTTTGCCATATGAAAGGCCATAAAAAAAACACTGCCCACTCCCCTGCAAAATCATGTACGGTTTATTTGTACACTTCACAATGTCCTGGTCAAAAAAAAATTATTTTCTATCACAGCATCCACAATATAAACTGTTAGACTGTTTCATTTTTACCTCTGAACGGGGTCTTTTATTCCCTGGTGCACTGACTTCCAATTTGCAGAGACCCTCCATTTATTGTGCCACCAGACACACATTTCGAGCTTCTATCTCATAAGCCTGGTGCCTGGCAAGAAGGCTATTAACCTGTCCCCAAGTTTAGTGAACCAATTGGGTAGATGCCAATACCTGACATGAACCCGGTACCTCCTTGCGGGGATGGGGGGGGGCAATACAGAACCACAGAGCTGCCACAATGGTACATATCACCCAGATCCTTCCCACACAGATCTATCATCACCCAACCATCTTTCCACTGGTAGAATTGCCAGAATTTCCTGCTGATCTAGGCAAGCCCAGCATTCTGTCTGAAATTCTACTTGTGCAATCAAGCGATCATCACGAAAACACATAATAACATAAATACATAGAATAACAGCAATTAGAGCAATTACCTCAGCTGGGTCGTGGTTAGATTCCCATTTGGTGGCAATTATCTAAACTGCCAGCAGACAGAATTATCTTCCTCTCAGCCGGCCAGGTTAGATGTGGGATCAACGGGTCAAGTGCTGCCTCTGCCATAACTCAAATGTTACCCCAGGCTACTCACAATGCAATCATCCGCATTTAGCAGACATTATAGTGAATTTAATATTTAATAATGCCCTCACCACAGGAAATTGCTTCCTCAATCAAATCTTGCTGTTGTATTAGCGTCCACTGTGTTTGTTCTGGCTGCATACTTATAAACCATGCAACACCGGTGGCGGCACTGACCTCAAAGTAAACTTCTAGGTATTATGTGGTCAGTCATATTTCACCGAAAATGTCACCTACTAAAAAATTGCCAGTGTCGGGTTAGTACAAATTCTAACATTTCATAAAACAATTGCCAACTTGGTGGTCATGGTGAACAGGTGACCACTCGACAGAGGGCTGGTGACAACTTCCACATTGTATAGATTTCCTGAAAAAGATTTGGGTTTTTATGGATTTGCTTTAAAAAAAAATCTATTTGGGATATTTTGAGAGGTATATGGCCATATCCCATTTTTATATTGATTTGTTTCAAGAGATATAGGTAAATAGCCATATCCTGTTTCTATATATGATTTCTTTCAAATGGAAAAATTGTGATAAAGTACATATTTTCTTGTGTTCATTCCACAGGCGTAACATTGAATGACAAATGTACAGCAGTCGAAACACAAATACTTTTGATGCTAAGCAGATTTTCGGTTACATTCTCAAAACTAAATGGCAAGACAAGATCACAAACAAAGAGTTCACGGGGAGGACAGACCAACACAGCATCAGGAACGAGATTGAACAGAAGTGGACATGGATTAGACACACTTTCCGGAAACCAACTACCAATGTCACGAGACAGAATATAGAATGGAATCCCCAAGAGAAAGAAAACCAGACAGACCAAAAAGTTGGAGGAGGTCAGTAAATGAGCTGAGTAAATGATAAAGCCTGCAGAGACGACCTGGTCAGAGACGACGAAAGCAGTAAATAATAGAGTGCTTTGGAGAAGTGTCAATTCGGCCATATGCTCTACTTTGAGCAATGAAGACTAAGTAAGTTTTAGAGTATATTTTGTAGCCTGATATATAGCGACACTCGATTCCTGAAAAAAACCTAGTGGATTTTGTTTTATGTTGGTACATTTCGTAACATGACAGATGGCGACACTCAACTAGAATGTGAAGGCTGTTGAACCAATGAAACCATTTAGATGGATTTGTTAGAATTTTAAGTTAAAAAATATGGATTTTGGCCCTAAAAATGTGGCCGGTCTGGGTCAGTGACAACATGACAGGCACCAGAGGACCTCAGGCGTGCTCTGATCCAGTTGATATGCCAAGGCAACACGTCCAGCGTCAGCAGCTTTATTGTTGGTCTCCTGTGACACTGTTTAAAGTGGCCAAGTTCTCTGCCTTCACATCATCTGGCCCCACGGGACTCCAGATGCAGCAATCGAAATATTCATTACAGACAATGGTGAGAAATCTCCCATCAGGAATGTGAGACACTGACCCATGGTTTATGATGCATGTGGTCACTGCCCTGGATACTGGCCTATTATTCAGCATGTTTTATATACACTTGCTTGGACACTGTTTGGCTGTACGTCTGTTTATACTTTTGGTTTTCCTTCCACTGCAATCTTCCTAGGAAGCTGAGAGATGTGACACAGAATCACAGGACATATGTCAGAATCATTGGACATATGTCCAGAATCACTTGACATGTCCAGAATCACTGGACATATGTCCAGAATCAATGGACATTTGAGAAATTGCGCGGTGCTGTTAAATAGTATGTTTTGACAGATTCGTATTATGTATGTTGTACGTCTGTAGACTAGTCTAGGGTTTTGTCACACTGTTGCAGTTATGGATGTTTTGGCTGAGAATGGCTCAGCCATGTTCCAGTAAACACTTCCCTAAGATCAAACATTTAATCAGAAACATACATACACGCATGCGTGCATACATAAAAACTAAACACGGACAGACACGCATCTACTGCAATTGTATGCTTGACTCATCGGGTTCAGCTTACATTCTCAAAGATGTATGACTCAAACCCAAGAAATACAGGAAAACATGACCAAACAACAGGGTGGTGCCAATGAGGTCTAAAAATAATTACATGTAGACAATTCTGATTACCTCTGACCGTGATTACAATAATATTATGAGTAATGTAGAACTTGACATTGACAAGTGGAGATCAATGCAGACATGACCCTCCAGGAAATAGCTGGCATTTGAAGAATCAGAAAGGAGAGATAAGATTAATGTGATTTAGAATGTGTGGGCTCTTCAGCTCTATGGATATGTGCCTTGACGGCATCCCAGCAGACATGGAGAATGCGTCCCTTGTATGCAGAGTCAGTGCTGCTCGTCGCACCAGCTCCACACGTGGCTAATTCCACTGTGTAATCTCTGTCAATAGCGGGTCATTTGTGCACACATGGCTGGCAGATGTACATGCCCAATCAACATCCCTAGTTAGACTTTGATGGTGTCACTATGGAAACACCAGCAAATCAGCCACGGACGTCACTGCTGTGCACAGGAGTGGGGGCACCCTCAGGGGGACCGTTCCATTGCTACTCCAGTCACGATACCACCAGAGTGTTTGTCCACTGCAGGAGACAATTAGCCACAGACAAAGTGACCTGTTGTTCTCACTTCTCCAGACCCTGGTCAACGTGCAAGACTACGGCTCAACCAGAATGCTAATGTCCAGTCTCCTTTGTGGCTAATCCGTGCCTCCGAGCGAAGGCACTATGCAGATAGTGCTAGAACAAAGCAGACTGGACAAACCCTTACACGCTCCCAGAATTACCAAGTGGGCGAATATCCTTTGAATTCTTAAATGTATGTATGTTAGTGTGCAGAGAAAGAAGCCACTGCTAATGACATACATGGTCTTCTTTCAATTATAACATGGATACATTTTACTGAACTGAAAGTCTCATTTCGTCATGTCTTTCCCCCACACAACTATTGGATAATGATGGTGGCCGATAGTACATATTGCTCACAGTTCCAATTTACTTAGCTGGTAAGGATAAATGTCACTAGTGGGCGTTCTCATTTTTTGTACGAGCCAAAACCAATATCTAGGGGCAGGTGAAAAGGAATCTGTTTGAGGAACTGGTTATATGAGAGAGCATCTAAGGCCTGGCAAGGAGCACAGTGGCTCTTCCAAGCAGCCGGGAGGGTCTGTGAAGAGGAGAAATGTGGAAATGCCTGGAGGGACGTTTAGCTGGCTGATGAGACAATTTGTGATGCCACATGCCAAAACCAGGCTCTTCTCGACAATTTGACAAAACCATTTTGTTACAGATTCAAATAGAGGAGATACACAGCTTTAAAATGACACCAACATGAATAGGGTATCTTACACCTGGGCCAAGATATTACACTTTTAGCGTACACATTCTTGGAATAACAGTTTTGAGAAAATCAGCTTTAAAAAATGGCACTGAAAAATTGCTTCTCCTATAGCAACCATGCACTTATAATGCTCCAAATGGAATGAAATTTTGTATATTCCTCCAGTAGGTGTGTATAAAGAAGATTCAGAAGTATAAATTGGAAAAAACGTAATATTTATTGAATGCCACCTCATTTACTACCAGGTTTGGTATTCCCGGAGATTACCGGGAGCACTGGGAGCCGAACCCCTGAAATATCTGAAAATAAAAAATTATTTACACATTACATATGTAATAACACTACACAATGTCAGTTTTTCTAATTTGGAAAGTCCGCTCCCGCTGGCGCTGAGCCAACCAGTGCAGGCTCAATGTGGTCTTCCCCTGCCCCTGCTGAGGCGACCTCCATGGGCTCGATGCGGCCTTCGAAGTAATCTTCAATAACAGCAGCTAAATTGCTGTCCTCGGGATTGCACCCCCTCGCACAATCCAACTCAGTAGCTAAATAAGCTTCTTTCAATGCTATAGTGCAAATCTTTAATGAATTGAAGACGAAAACAGCAGGCGAAAATTGCAAACAAAGAAGAAAGGAAAATGTAAACAAGCTGACAGCGCACGCGCTTTTACGTTTTCGGCCAATCAGCAAGCGTTTCACTACTTTCATAGCAACAACAGCACTTTGATGCTGGATAAATTATGTAAAATAGGGGCTGTTCCATTGGTCTAGAGTAAGAGATTCCCAATCAAGTGTAGTTGACGACATAAACTTTCCAGCCATGTGTAACATATGGGGTTTCCCGCTTGTGATCGAGCGAAGACAGTCGATCAAAAACGATCAAAAATGGCTTTGTTTCAGACGTCTCAACTGCGACGCTAATCAGGGGCTTCAATAAAGTGTTAAATATTACTAGTTTGAACAATCTTTCAACTTATATAAATGGGTTTATGGCAGGGTTGTTTGATTTAAATCATTTGATTTAAATCATTGATTTAAATCACTCCCAAAAAAATTATTGATTTATGAGTTTTTTTACCTCCGATTTTTTTAATCACTGATTTATAAGAATTTAACACAAATAATTGTTTACAAGCATCGAGGTCTACAAAGTTTTGTATTTTTTTAATACAAAAGCACAAAGTGCACACACTTGTGAAGCTGTATTGACACCAGATAGCCTGACAGTAAAATATTTTATGACATTGTGTATGTTTGAGCTATTCCCTTTCTGAATGCAGTGAACCCACACAAACTTGTCTTCCTGAGGAAGTATCTTTTCAAGTCAGAAGCCCTGAGTTAAAGTCCACTTACTTAGAGCTTGTGCTAGTTGCTACCTATTCAGTATGTTGACTCAAGTGAGACAGTTTGGGCTACAATCGTTTAATACTGTACCAGTTTGCAGTCTGGTTGGAGACAAATAGAGTAGACAGAGCCCTGGACATCCTCTCAGCAAACAATATAACACTGTTACAGCCACAGACACACAGAATGCTTTCCTTTCCAAGACAGATTATGCAACTACAGGGGGTGAGGCCTTGTGGACATTGTCTAATGTCTTTATATAAGCAAAAATCATGTACCCTCTGTTAAGACAAGTACCCAAATCGATTTGAATAGAACACGTTTGAAAGAGTTTATAAATATAAACATCTATATAAATTTCTATATACCAGATTTAAAAAAAATAATTAAATAAATAAAAAATGTGTATCAACCAACAGTGATGAAATGACTAAAGGAATGAACAACATTATCCAACAGTGATGAAATGACTAAAGGAATGACTGACATGGTCCAACAGTCATGACATGACTAAAGGAATGACAGACATGATCCAACAGTCATGAAATGACTAAAGAAATGACCGACATGATCCAACAGTCATGAAATGACTAAAGGAATGACCGACATGATCCAACAGTCATGAAATGACTAAAGGAATGACCGACATGATCCAACAGTCATGAAATGACTAAAGGAATGATCGACATGATGCCAACAGACGCACAGAATAAGCAGCAACAATTGTCATCAAATTGTTGATGCCGCCACGGCATGATGCCACCTAATAAGCGCGCAGCTGGCAGACGAAGGAGGCGACATCCCCGATCATTGGGCGGCACGTCACGTAGTCGACGAAGTTAAATTCTACGTCAATCATTGCAATATTGCTTTGTGACGAGCAGGCAGAAACAATCAACCGTGTCTGCTAGCTATCGGCCTCACACAAAAGGCACACAAATGTCATTGCCCTCAACGCTGCAGATGTCCATCTCGGAATAGAACTAACAAACGGGTCATCGCCGACCAGGGACAGGGAGACAGATAATATGGGACAGATAGGTGGACGATCGAATAGATGACAGTAGTCAGATCGTTTGACAGTCTGCAAGAAGAAAGGTTAAGACACCACGAGACAATGACTCCTATTGTCATTGTCTATGAAACATGATTACACAGGCATAGAAAGAATTGTATGTTTTAATGTCCATGACATTGAGTGTACAACTGAAGTGGCATGGTGTTTCCAGGCTGTGAAATATAAATCCAGAACTTTCTGAAATTTCCCTGGATGGGAAAGATCAATGGTCTAGAACAGCGATCCAGGTCCCGCATCTATTGATGCATTTTACATTTGATAGACGAGTGCCACAACACAATTATCCTGTCTTCCGAGACTACTGTAAATGCCACAGGAAGCAGGTGATTTCTCAAGATGGGACAGTGCAGCCATTGTGTCTGACAAATCCAAACCAAGGACTTTCCCCAATGCGATAGAAGCCATTTTCCGGAGCCATCAAACAAAGTTGGCCTTTGACAAACAGTACGATTTACACAGTAACAGACACGCCTCCTGAATTTTTTATAGGTTTGTACACCTCAGCTACCACAAAAATCCATGCCTTTCCAGGCTTTACAAAGCATCTTTAAAAAAATCCATGCCAACTAAAAGCGACTTAAATTTGAGCACAATGGTTTCACAAAATATATATCTAAATAAATGCAGTGTTCATAAAGAAGACAACAGCACAGAGCTGGGAAAATGGGTTTATTGGGCTACGCTGTTTCTGTCGGGGGCGGGGGGAGAATGGAAATCCGCCATCTTATTTTTGAAAACTTTGAATTTATGGCTATTCAAGGATTTCCGTGCCCCGTACGAACCTTGTTTGTACACTTAACACTACTACTACCAGTGTCTTAATAAAGATACTTACCAAAACCAGTAGGGAACAATATCAACACGAGTATAAATCGCACTAACATAACTAAAACACCCGAAGATATAAGAATTTTACATAGATTTCTAAAGCCAGGGTGACACAGTTTGGGTGTACTTCTCATCAACAGATGAACAAAATTTCCAACGATTTTCAATTATCACTTTAAAATGTGAACTGTGTAGCCAAAACGTGAAATAAAATCACATAAAATCTGACTAATTGTTCTGAATTCATTCAAAGAGGGTACAGCATTTTCAAAAAGCTGCCTGATTGTTTTCCCCCCGGATAATGAAAATAAAAAAATAAAACCTCAGGTTTGACTTTAATCATACATACTGCAGCATTGATTACTTACATTCATCATCTGTGTGAAGCTTCCTCTTCATCTCATCCAGTTTCTTCTGGTCCTTGGCAATGGACCGGTCTCGCTTCAGTGTCAGTGTCTTCTCTTTCTCATCATCACTGAGGTCATGCACCAGCGAGTACTCTTCATGGTTCATGATTCCTGCAGGTATAACCAACAGATTCACATACAACTGGATCAGGAACAAGAACATATTTTAGAAGACGGCATCATTTGGGGTTATAAACATTACTGTTTCTGTAGCAAACGTTGGTCTTGCGCTACACACCCAGGTAGGTAGTATATGGCAACCTTCCTAAGACCTTAGTAAAACTCAGAGAACAGATCTTTATTAAAGACATCAGGACATTACTATCGCCACATAGAAGAGATCGCAGAAGTACCATTCTGGGAAACCAAGCACAGAATGAAGCTTTCATGGTGAATGGAACAGATTGGAGGAATGGATGTTCAACAGCACAAGAGAGACAAAACACGAAGCTCTTATGGTGACGGGAACAGATTGGAGGAATGGATGATCAACAGCACGGACCAACCAGAGAGACAAACACACGAAGCTCTCATGGTGACAGGAACAGATTGGAGGAATGGATGGTCAACAGTACAGACCTACCAGAGAGACAAACACATGAAGCTCTCATGGTGAAGGGAGCAGACTGGAGGAATGGACAGAGAGTCGAACACATGAAGCTGCTGCAATTAGAGCACAGCAGGATGACGATCCATTCAGTTTTTTTAAGCAACCAACACCTTTGGAGAAGGCCAAATATATCCAAATAATACTACTACAAGTAGTAATATTAGTACTACTACTACCACTACCACTACTACTACTACTACTACTACTACTACTAGTAGTAGTAGTAATACTACCACTACCACTACCACTACTACTAGTTCTACTACTACTACTACTACTACTACTACTACTACTACTACAGTAATGAAGCCATATCTCCAAAACATTGGATAAAATTTAGTTATTTGCTTATGCTTAAAACTAGGATTAAATGTAATTTACTGAAGGCATTCTGTGTATATGGTGCTGCATAAGTTTCCCCAGAAAATCAATACCGACCAAACTAATCTACAGTGGAGCCACACAGTTAAAACCAGGGATCTCATGGGTAAATCTATCACTATTAAACGGCACATTGTCAGGCGCAGTAAAGCTTGACACTAGAGTGCTTTCTGAATTTGTTCTCTGAATTATGAAAGCATGGACACATTGCAGCTGTATTATGAATAATAATCTAATAGGAACTAGGTGATATCTGTAGTGTGACCGCTGGTGGTATTTTCACCATCTTGCCATGATATTTTTACATGTCTCCACAGATAAAAAACTAATCCTTTTTACCAATTATTTTTGGAATGTTCAGTCTATCATCAGTTATATACCATTGGCATGGTTGAATTTTAAGTTTGTCACACATAATTTAAGGTTAAATGTAGTTACCAGGCAAGTTATTTTTTTGCAAAGACTTGCTACTGAAATTAAAGTGCTAAGGTAACAAACTTCCCATAATATTAGCACGTATCAATCTATTCTGAGTTTGAGGAACGTCTGACTCTGGATTGCAGTTAACGTAATCACAATATTGATATTATAACATGCACTAGACACCACCAGTATCTGGGACCTGACATGTGCAAGACACCTGCAGTATCCAGGGCCAGAAATGTACAAGACACCAGCATTTGGCAGGGTGTGCAGTCAGGGTGAGAAGGCAGGGTGTGAAGTCAGGGAAGGCAGGGTGTGAAGGCAGGGTGAGACGGCAGGGTAGGAAGGCAGGGTGTGAAGGCAGGGTGTGAAGGCACACTGTGAAGGCAAGGTGTGAAGGCAAGGTGAGAAGGCATGGTGAGAAGGCAGGATGATAAAGCAGGGTGTGAAGGCAGGATGAGAAGGCAGGGTATGAAAGCAGGGTGTGAAGGCAAGGTGTGAAGGCAGGATGAGAAGACAGGGAGTGAAGGCAGGGTGATAAGGCATATGAGAAGGCAGGGTGTGAAGGCATGGAGTGAAGGCAAACTGTGAAGGCAGGATGAGAAGGCAGGGTGTGAAGTCAGGGAGTGAAGGCAGGGTGAGACAGCATATGAGAAGGCAAGGTGAGAAGGCAGAGTGATAAGGCAGGGCGAGAAGACAAGGTGAGAAGGAAGGGTTAGAAGGAAGGTGGGAAGGCACTGTGGGAAGGCAGAGTGACAAGACAAGGTGAGAAGGCAGGGTGAGGAGGCAGGGTGGGAAGGTAAGGTGATAAGGCAAAGTGATAAGGCAGTGTGGGAAAGTAGGGTGATAAGGCAGGGATAGAAGGCAGTGTGGGAAGGCAGAATGATAAGGCAGGGTGAGAAGCTGACTCACCAATCTTGCTGCAGATGGTGATCATGAGCTGGGAGACGGTGTGACTGTCGTCCACCTGCAGTGTCTTGACCGTGCCATCCAGCATACGCACTCGCAGCATCCGGTGCTTCTTCTTGTACTCCAGCAGGTCCTGCAGCACATGGGCACAGTACAGGACATGGCGCACCATATAGGACATGGGGGACAATACAGGACAAGCATGGTGCATAGTACAGAACATGGCACAACATACAGGACATGGCGCACAGTACAGGACATGGTTCACAGTACAGGACATGGCGCACCATATAGGACATGTGGGACAGTACAGAACATGCATGACGCACAGTACAGGACATGGTTCACAGTACAGGACATGGGGCACAGTACAGGACATGGCACATAGTACAGCACACAGTACATGAAATAGCGCACCATACAGGACATGACACACAGTACAGGACATGGCACACCATACAGGACATGACACACCATACAGGACATGACACACAGTACAGGACATGGCACACCATACAGGACATGGCGCACAGTACAGGACATGGTTCACAGTACAGGACATGGGATGCAGTACAGGACATGGTGCATAGTACAGCACACAGTACATGATATAGCACACCATACAGGACATGACACACAGTACAGGACATGGCACACAGGAAAGCACATGATATATCGCACCGTACAGGACATGACACACAGTAGAGGACATGGCGCACAGTACAGGACACAGGGTGTAGTACATGTCTCATGGTAAGTATACAGCACATGGTGTACAGTACAGCACATTGTGCGCAGCACGTCTCATGGTAAGCATACTACACATGGTTCACAGTACAGGACGTGTCTTATGTAAGTATACAGCACGTGGTGTACAGTACAGCACATGTCGCATGGTAAGCATACAGCACATGGTTCACAGTACGGACATGTCTCATGGTGATATGATGTGATCATACAATGTAAGGCAACGGGTACATGGTCCAACAAATACTCAACAACAATAAATACAACATATAAAACAGCTTAAATCCATTATATACAAATCCCACTAGAACCCATATACAAAAATTGGTTTACATTATAATCGAGATGACTTTCGTCAATACAAGTAACAAGTGACATTTACTGCATGTAACCGCTGTACTCACCCCGTTCCTCAGGAGGTAGTACTCCAGGGTCCTGCCAGATTCCAGCCACACCCCTTTCTTTGGATCCTCATCAGCCAGGAACAACCCAAATTCAGGTGCTGCAAGATGGAAGCAAATTATTACAGCCCGTAGAGTTCACAGAAACTAGTACAGGAAGTGCACAAATCCTACATAGCCAAGTCTGCTGTATTAAGGATTGAGACATGATGCTCCAATGAACAGCAGTATAAATTCTCAACGTCTCATGGTGTTCTATGTGTTGTCTACAGAGTTAGCGTTGCCCATGAAAAGAGTGTAATTTTGTGAACTGCCAGTATTTCATGGCAACGAGTCAGAAGTTATGGGGACAGGTTTGTTTGTCAAGACTCCAAAATAAAAAACTTACATTATTCAAAACAGTATGATTTGTGGTGAAAGAAAGACTAATATCCAAAATATAATGCACTGACTGTGTGCTCAATACGTTGGTCAACAATACCCAGTCAGTACTTATAATTTCTATTTAGGAGTTTTCTAATTATTTTTGAAAACTCCCTCACTTAACTTACATACACTGTAACATAAGTGTCGAAAGTCTAAAAAAAATACAGAACAGTAATATGTACTGAAAAACTGTGATAATCACAGCTCATAAGTTTAACCACTTGTGACACGAGGATGATAAAGTCAGAAAAGAAACATAGGTTTTTTTATTATGATTGTATTATTGTAAGCAATGGATGCACACGAAAAACAACCATTGTAGGTGGCTCTCACGCTTGAGGCATATTTTTTAAGCCTTAGTAGATTCTCCTGGCAGTTTTTTATGTTAAGAAAAAAGTTGTAATATGTATTTATTTCTGTTGAATAAAGAAATCCCAGTTCCAGTATTATGAAGTAAAATAGCCCATTATGTTAATGTTCTATACAAATGGTTGTATGTATATTTCTTTCTGATCACATCACAGAGGATCAATGCTGACATCGATGCAGCTAGCAGTGGCAATAAAAAATTTCACATTAACCCAATAACCTTGACACATAAAGACAAGAATTGGTAGTCGTGCAAACACAAGAAAACATGTTATTCATTTCAAGTTTCCATAAATGTTTCTGGAGGACTGGAATGTCAAATATTAGATACGTATACAGAGTGTCGAAAAGTAATGCTTACGATTTCCATGGTTTGCTTCAGGGATCTTCTCACGAATGATCTTGCATGCATCGTAGACGATGGTGGAAGGGTGGAATTGCATCGTCTTGACAGCATTGCTGCCAACCACGCTGATCTTGAGCGACAGCGTGGCCATCTTCGCTTCTCACTCTGCAACAAACACATACAGCGGTCATTGTTCATGTTCACAGTAAAGAATCATTATTTCTTCATCAATCCAGATGCCAGCTGCCCAGAGGCAATTTCACTTCAGCAGTACTGTGGCAACTTTATCAGTGCGTGCTAAACCGGGAGTAAGTCCAGCAGATTGGCCAGTCTGTCAGTTCTACAGACAGCAGGAACAAAAAAGCACTGGTCTAGTTGTTTTGGCCTGGGAGACTGATCGGTCTCCCGAGGTCCCCATTCTAAGTGGTCTCTCGTGACAGGTTAGATGACATGTGATAGATATTAGGTTTAGAAATGGTCCCAAGACATCAGTGGTCTGAGCACTGGGCGTGCTCAACAGGATTACTCAATTACTGCTGTCATAAGCATTGCTGCAATGTTATCATTATGAAAGCATTCGCACTAAGCCTTAACAGTAGGCTAAATTATGTTCGTATTTGTGCTACCACACAACTACAAATATTAACTTGTATTTTCATTCACCAGGGCCTGTATTCTTTAAACTAAGCTACACTGTATCAGGGGTTCATTCATGGAATATCTGGGAAAATATAATATTCAACGTGCTAAATTATATACGGAACAGATCTACTGAAGTATTACATAACCCATGTGGAATCTCAGCCAAGACTGGTAGACTTACGTTATAATCTTAAATTTGCCTTGTTATTTTGGTATTAGATATTCTATGCGTAACCCCCAGAAGCAGCTTTGACGCCATATTTACAGAAAATTTCGAGAATATGGGGCCCGATGCTAAATCTATGGATGGAAACTGCGCTGCCCATTGACATTATCACAAGTTTGTTTTGGTTTATCAGAGCTCTAAGCAAACCCAGGTGAGCAATCAATCTTCCATGCCAACTTCCGGATGAGCATGCAGCTTGTCTATGGCTCAAGTCTCTGGTCATGTCTGATGGCACTTGGAATTCAGCGGAAGGGCGTGCGTGGGTCGAACGAATCAAAGATGGAGACTACTGCTGATCACGACTGTCAAGCACTGGTGTCCGACAGGATGACCACAGGCTAGCCACAACAGCACAACACAATGCATACTGATTAAACCCCTTGCGTTACAAACAGTCGCCAGGTCAATCCAATGCACTAGGATACCAACCCAAGAATTAAGAATGGTATTCTACTTTCTAGTAAGTAAAAAAGCTTACCGTACGACACTGTCCATCATTTAACATGATTTAACAAGATTTGCCATCCAAGCCAAAGGCCCAGATGGCAAGTGGACAAGGAAGCCATTGGCTTATCGAGAGTCCAACAATGTTCACCTACTTATAACCCGCCCTCATGATATATGTGTCAACCTTGTTTTTAAACATATTCACGCTGCTAGCAGTTACACAATCTGTAGACAGTTTGTTCCATTCATTTATTGTCCTCTGTGAGAACGAGTGCTTCCTGATGTCCAATCTACATTGATTCTTTACTAATTTTACCTCATGTCCTCTAGTTCTGCTATCCTTCTTGAGTGAGAAAAACATATTTCTATCAATATTTTCATACCCATTCAATATCTTAAAAACTTCAATCTGATCTCCTCTTAACCTCCTTGTCTCTAGAGTTGTTAAACCACATTCTTTCAGGCGTTCTTCATAACTAAGGTCTCTAAGTTCTGGAATCATTTTAGTTGCTCTCCTTTGTATGCGTTCAAGCGTATCTATATCCTTCTTACGATATGGTCTCCATGCTTGTATACAGCATTCTAAATGAGGTCTAACTATTGCTTTATAAAGAGGTATAATTAACTTTTTTCCCTTGTGTGTTATGTTTCTTCTAATCAATCCAAGAATTTGATTACCCTTTGAAGCTGCAATACCACACTGCTCTGAAACTTTCATATCAGCGCTTATTGTAACTCCTAAGTCCTTTTCTTTTACAGTAGTACCAAGAACAGTAGCTCCCATTTTATAATTTACATTCAAATTCCCATGTCCTGTATGTAGGCATTTACATTTCCCAAAATTGAACAGCATCTGCCATTTCTCAGACCATTTCACTAATCTGTCTAGATCGTTTTGTAAATGTTGTTTATCACCATCAGTATTAACCTTTCTAAACAGTTTTGTGTCGTCCGCAAATTTCAGTACGTTACTTGTTATACTCTCGTCCAAGTCATTGATATAAATTAAGAATAATATAGGTCCTAATACTGATCCTTGAGGTACCCCACTCAAAACCGACTTCCAATTTGAAACTTCGCCATCTACTACAACTCGTTGTCTTCTGTCAGTCAGCCATTGTTCTATCCAGTCAGTTATGCTATCCCCGATACCATGGGCTTTTAATTTAAGTAGCAATCTTTGATGTGGCACTTTGTCAAAAGCTTTCTGAAAATCTAAGTAGATAATATCTACTGACGATCCCACGTCTATCCACTTAGTGATTTCTTCCAAAAAACATAACATTTTTGTTAAGCATGAACTCGCTTTAAGGAATCCATGTTGAGATGAATTTAATAATTTATGCTTAACGAGGAAGTCCACCATATGGTCTTTAATTAACCTTTCTAATAATTTACAAATCACTGACGTTAAACTCACTGGTCTATAATTCTCTGACTTATTTCTCGAACCCTTTTTAAATAATGGTATGATGTTTGCTTCTTTCCATTCAGACGGAACAACTCCCTCTTTTAATGACAAGTTGAATACTCTTGCAAGTGGTATACTGATTTGATCTACTGTTTCCATTAGTAATTTTGGAGGAATCCCATCCACTCCCGGTGATTTGTTATCCTTCATTGCCTTTATTTTCCTAGCTACCAATTCTGGAGTTACAACTAACGGTCCTAAATAGTCAGATTTAGCCCCCTGAAATTTAGCATCAGCAACTCATGTCTCTCTACTTTAGCTATGTCATATAAGAATAACAAGTCAACATTTCTTGACGAGTCGAAATACCAAAGTCTCCCATCCCCTGAACAATGTCCTACTTAGTTCTACACCAACACGACATCGTAATATTGGCTCTTTGCTCTACTCAATTCAAATAACACACATATATGACTAGTAATAAATGCAGGCTACGCTATCGTAAGGAACACCATGTGGCAATCTTCGTCTTCCCACTCTGTCATAAGATCCATTGCAATAAAATACACCTTACTGAATCCACTATGCATTCAGTTAAATGTGGTTGAATCGTGGAATATAATTCTACTGCCATGTCTAAATGAAAATGTGACTAGGTAACGGTCCCACAGCAAGATGGATGGGACTTTAGAGTGCAGCAGGACATATTAAACTCATTGGCGTGCATTACGAGCAGTGCTTTGATTTGGGAAGATTATCTGCCAGTTCCTATTCACCATTATGCCGATGCACAGTCTTAAATGGGACACATCAGCATTTGATCAGTGGAAGCCATCTCAACACAATCGATTTTCTCTGGATGCCTGACCTGCATTCAGGCAGTGTTCACCAGGGACAGTACACAAGTCAGGCAGGATAACTCATGAGTGAGGCAGAGGGTACATCAGAAGTGTATACCTCAAAGAGAGTACCTCAAATGTGAGTCAGAGTCGCTCACGAATGAGGCACAAGTGAAACAGAGACTACCTCATGAGTGAGGCAGAAAGTACCTAATAAATGGGAGTACCTCATGAGTGAGGCAGGTAGTACTTCATGAGCGAGACAGAGAATAACTCGTGAGTGAGGCCGAGGGTACCTTATGAGTGAGGCAGAGAGTACCTTGTAGGTGAGGCAGAGTACCTTGTGGGTGAGGCACAGTACCTCATGAGTGAGGCAGAGAGTACTTCGTGAGTCATAAGTGAGGTAGAGTACTTCATGAGTGAGGCAGAGAGTACTTCACAAGTCAGTCACAAAGTAAGTGAGATAGAGTAGCTCACAAGTGAGGTAGAGTACCTCACAAGTGAGGCAAATATTATTATTGAGTATTAGTGAGTATTAGTATTTGTGAGTATAGTATAGGAACACATTTCATGATTCTGATCAGTGTTTATTCAAACTTTAAACTAGTTACTTTTTATTAACTAGTTCCTAGAATTTAGCATTTCTGAAAAGAAACTAATTACAATGATTAACCAAGTTTGTATAATAGTACAACCACCTTCCACAATGCAAATACACTGCCCAATTAAAGCTACGTATTAATTAGATTCATGATGGCCAATCCCTTGGATATAGCCAGAGTCCAGTGGTCATCAATGTGGTCAGAGATCACATCTGAGTGACTGGGTGTAAGAACTAGTGCTGGCCTGGACAGCCCATTATTAGCCACACTGTCATCAAGATAGACTGTGAAAGGATTATCATAAAGGTCAAAGAGAGAAATTAACTGTACCCAATGAGGCAAGGCCGCCCAACAATACAAATGGCTGACTGAAATAGAGTATCAGTAACAAGTGGAGACCAACATCATCATTGCCAGCTTTATTAATAATAAATAAAATTTCTGAAGAATTACATCTAAACCAGCAATATTTTTTTATTAAAGTGCCAAAGACTCTAGACTCAACATATCTCAACCACATTCGCACAAACTCCCCTAGATTCAACACAGGTGTTGGAGCAGATCAGAGTTCCAAAGGTGTTTATTTGAGTAAATTTGTGTCAATCTAAGCAAGCAAAGGATAAAAAAATACCATGACCACCAACAGCCGGCCTGCCTCAGGCCAAATGCAGCCTACTGACTTGTTCCTACCTTCACTGACCCCTACTGTATGTTGGCCCTGATGATCTACTCATTCATGGGTCCACACTATGCAATGTTAGCAGCTGCTAAATTCATGTCATCTTGCACCGCTGTATAAACACCACTTGGTTCACTGTTTATTGATGCAATCTAAATAGCATCAAGTACATTACATACATATTACATACATAATTAATTTTACAATGCAATCTAAATGGGCATGAAGAAAATACATAGTGTTTTCAGATATCAGAATGAGCTAACATTTATGCATTGTAACTACAGTAAGTGACATGATAGGCTACTGATAAGTGGTTATTTGTTGTCACTAGGTGAACTGACAAAAATATTCTGACGGACACAAAGTGTTTTCTGTGTTTAAAGTACATAGTGGATCAATTACTTTTCTGAGCATTTGATCCAGTTGATCACACTATTATATAAAATAATCTATATGGCCCTAGAGCTAAGGGAAGCTCAGGTGACTACTGCTGCCATCTACTGGACACAGTGCACTGAAACAAACCTTTGAACATAATAAACTGCTGCTGACTGATATATGATCTGTATGAGAAATTCAGATGTTACTGATATCATTTGTGTGCATAGCTAGAAACAACCCACAAATTAGGTCATGGTAGTTTAAACTGAGATAAGATACACCTGAACATGTGAATTTACTGTAAAGATGTTTAACATAGAATACATTTAAACATTTCACATCAGAAAGAGATGATCACAAAGTGGAATGTCATTCTCATTGTACACTGATACACTAGACTGTTATATACAACAAACAAAACCACCTAACCATTGAGGTATGCCCCATGAAAGGGTGTTTTGTCAATATTGTCTGTCAATATATCCTGATGATAATTTTTAAGTGCTACACTTTCTCTCACAAACATAATAACAGTTTTCGTGGCTTTCAGGAATTATACTTGAGAATGATGATAATGTAATTTGTTGCACTTGGTTAACCTATGCCAAATGTGACCGTTCACAACATGAAATGAAAATAATTAATTTACTATGACACCCTCTTATTCAAACAAGGGTTAGACACCCCAATTTCACGACGGACACAAACTACAAATACCCTGCTAGAAGAAATACGTTTTCAGATAAAAAATTAAAACAAAATCAAAACAGTGTTCATAGCTAAAGAGAACATTTTACCATCCTGTTTGCTTTAAACCACCGAAACATTTCTGTGAACAAATAAAAGGCAGTGTTGGATGGGGAAGTAGCAAGATGTTCCACATGGACAGCTTTCACGCATGTAAAACAGGTGCCTGAAACGAGTACACAAATAACACTTGGTGTCTGGCCTATGCAATAAACTGGAAGTGATGGCAGCCATCTACGCCAAGAAGCAATAACGGCCAATAAAATATGCACTCTTCTGGGAAAGCGGATATGAATGCAGCCCAGCAAGGCAAAGAGCCTATTTTGGATGGGTGAACCGACACCTCCGTTTGGCAGCTGTGCAGCCGTTTTTCCAAGTCGTGATTTGTTACAAAATTAATGTTAGCAAAAACAAAATAACTGAGGACCGTGTCAGACGTCAGGGAAATATTTTAAATTGTGTTCGACGTGTATCTTGGGAAGAACCCACACGGCTTTGTGTGGAAAACATGTTCATCAAAATGTTGCCCTTTGATGCAGTAAATATAGACTGTTGGCAAAGCCTATTGGTATAGCTTCCAGCTATAGAAGCCAAACTGTTGGAATGCAGTAACCGTAAAGCATTCATTCATACATAAATAATTTTATAATGTGTCTTTAGGACATATTACCTGTCTTACTACAGTGTACTATGGTGTGTGGGTGACTTATGATGTGATCCTATCATCAAGTGTACAGAAACTCTTATAAATTAAATGGAACAACCACAACACCTTAGGTACAGTGTGTTTGGTTCGAGACAGTTACCTGTCTTGTTTCTTCCTAGGACACTTTGACTAAACACTGGAAATAATTTCACTTATGTCTTAAGGACAACTTTCTGTAACAATAACACATTTAATATACAAATCCACTGGAGAGTACAAATGACGTCCTTGCTCTGGAACAAGTTCACCTATACACACCCTGTACCACATGCTAATATCTCTTGAAAAGACTATAATCTTGGCACACATCAAACATAAAATTACACTAGCTTGGCCGTTCCTGGATGTTAATCTCTTCCTGCTTCCTAACCGATTATGGTAAACTATACACAGAATACTGCCCACGGTTCAATGCAACAGTGAAATCTATACTCAGTTTTGAGGAAATATTGCAGAAGAAATCATGATGTGCTGACAAATGAACTGATGGAGTTGGTAACATGAGGATGTAGATGCGTGCAGAAACCCTACAAGGCAGTGAGACCAGAGACAGTCCACTGTCTACGACCTGCTCATGAAGCCACTGCCTGAATGACAACCAGCAATGTCATCATGATTTCATGAATGGGAATAAAATAATGATCACTTCCAGATTAATTGTTGCAGCTTGAGCCAGATTTCCCCACTGCAGATTAATGGCACAGAAAGAAAAGCAACAATGGTGTATAGTATTATATGACAAGAATAAACAGGGTACTGAATTTTTCATTCATTCCGAACAATTGACTTGAATATTAAGTACAAGTTTACCTACTGTACCAATGTGTAAACAAACCATCGTTTTGCAAACTGCTTGGCGTATGAATCAACTATTACTATATCTCTGTCTTAGTAAGGGTCAATGAGGTGCACTTCATAAAAATGAGCACATCGGCTAGCGGGCTCAATTGGCATGAACACAGCTACACCTACACATGCCTGGGCCATTGTGTTGGACAGTGGGTAAGATTTACTTGTGCTGCTCACCCACGAAGCAATGCTAAATCACAGAGGATGGCCACAAGGGTCAAGTTGCAGTTGGACATATACACAGGTACTCCACGGTTGTGAACATAGATCACTACAACAATGTTTACAACACCCAAGCTGACACTGCAGGCCTTGGCCCATTCACCACAATGTACAATGCATGACAGTCAGCATGTACACAATGTAGAGCAATGTAGTAAATCATTGTGATGTCATCTGCACATGCTGTCTAAATACAAGGGAATTGTTAGGGGTGGTGGACTATGCAGCCAAGACAAAACATGGCAGTGGAGCTAAATGTTATGAATGAAATAAACATAGAGTTTGTAGGCTCACTCCACTGGAAAAACCTCTAGTCAAACCGACATCCATTCTGTGCTTCCTGCTGTGAATCTGCATGCTGCTAAACCTGCCACCTAGCCTGCCAGCCCACCATCTAGAGGCATGCCCCACCCAACGTGTATTGTCTTGAACCTCCTGGTATGCAATACCATCAGAACCCAAACCCATTCCCACCCTGTTCCACCCTGTGTATGTCACATTCCCTCATCTTTCTCGCCCCATATTCCTTCCCTAAGTCCAAGATAAGGACTTTAACGCTTCTCTGCTGTAGACCTGCCAACCCCACATTTCTCAGCCCACATCTCTTCCCTTAGCCCACCAATGTCCAAGACAAGACTTTAATGCCTCTCTGCTGTAGACCTGCCAACCCCACCTTTCTCAGCTCTTCCCTTAGCCCACCAATGTCCAAGACGAGACTTTAATGCCTCTCTGCAGTAGACCTGCCAATCCCACCTTTTCCAGCTCACATCCCTTCCCTTAGCCCACCAATGTCCAAGACGAGACTTTAATGCCTCTCTGCTGTAGACCTGCCAATCCCACCTTTTCCAGCTCACATCCCTTCCCTTAGCCCACCAATGTCCAAGACGAGACTTTAATGCCTCTCTGCTGTAGACCTGCCAACCCCAGCTGACCAAACCCTGAAGTGACACAATCACTCTGATGCCATTGCCTCCTTTCATCACATCGCTGCTATCAGTTACACACAATTCGATGAGGAAATCACCAATGGAAGCCAGCCACCTGTCTTCCTGAGGAGTATACATTATTCCTGTGCTCTTTCCATTGTCAATTCCGTTCACACAGTATTATTTGAGAAAACCTAATCTGCATGGCACAGAGGCTTCATTTCCTGGCCACATTGTGTTGCCCCAAGTCGCTGTCGATCAATCCTTGAGCAACAACGTTTCGAATGCGTCTAATTTACAAATTTAGTTTCTCATGGCTGCGGAGCAGAAAAGCTGACAAGATAATATGAACTGACATATGAGCCAGGCAAAGAAACAACCTATGGTGCATCACTCTTCCAAGCCGGACCCACATGATGTTGTATTCCTTCCAGCGAATTTTCCTGGTTGGCTTTATGTTTTTTTGTTTACCGACAAACACATTTGTCTCCCTTTTATCAATGTTCGAGCGACATGGCAAAATATTGGCAATCTAAAGAAATGTTCGGTTGTGCCTGATTCAATAAAACTCATCCCCGTGGACCAGACATGGATTTTAACTTTGTCCTAGTTGTGTGTCAACCAATGTGTCGCAACAAAATTACATGATTTGGCAATTATATCTTGCTTCAGTTTTACCAATGACAATTGCATGAACTATCTTGTCGTTTGCCAACACAATATTTCATTTTATATTTTATTTGATGTCAAAGTAAAATCTAATTGTATTGTTCTAAGTTCCAGCAGCAGCTGCTGGTTTGTGATGTAAAATACTAATATTGTCCTAATTATCCATCACAGGTTGACGTAAACAGAAACTACTCGTGATGCAAGGATAATTAAAGTCAGAAAAGAAACACAGATGCATTCTTTACGAAATTATAAATAACCCATTAGGTTCATGTTTTATACAAATGGTTGTATGTATATTTCTTTCTGATCACATAACAGGCACCTGTGCAGAGGTTTATGTATAAATCTAAAAAGATGTCACTGCACACTTGACAATTTTCCTCGTGGGATCATATGCTGATGTCAATGCAACAAGCTATCTAAACTTTGTTCCATCACTTGTCATTCTTAGTACCCGATACTTCTGCTTCAGTCTTCCTGGCGCACACCACAATATATCACAAGCTGTTTTATTCCTGGGCTGACTCCAAGTGGTTTTTATGAAGCTACTTCGGTCATCAATCAAAGTTAAAAACCACACATATCACTACATGTAGGTAGGCAAGCAGGCAGGCAGGCATGCACGCGCGCACGCACGCATGCACGCAAGCACATACATATGTATGCACTTTTCAAGTGTACAATATATCATGCTGTGCAAAAACTGCCCCTGCCTGCGGTGACTTGCCAACTACACTGGCAACATTGTTTAACCACCTGTCAATTCCAAGCAATGAAAACAAATTGGTGCTATTCAGGCACTGGCACTGCATGCACTACTATAGCGTTAGTATCCACTGTTGTTTTGCTTGCACTGGCTACAGTACAACAGATTGTTAGACACAACATGGACTTTCATATAATAAATAGTTCACTTATATAGCACCTAATCTATCCGTTGTCTGTGCTTATTGCATTTCAAAAAGGTTCCAAATAGCCTCAAAAAGGTGCGTTTTTTGGCGGCCTGGATTCTCACCTTTCTAGGAAGCGAAAGGTGAGCATCTAGTCTTGAGAAGCATACTATTGGCAAGTGTGAGACGGGTCACATCAGTGTGTCACCAGATGAACCCATAGCCATGATTAATCGCACCAAACACATTATACAGAGTGTACAATTCAGCAGATAATTTCCTACAGTCTTCCTGCATCAAATCCATACACTGCCGTCAGAGCGAATCACTTACGTGGCATCATTGCCATAGCAACTGAACTGTAAGGTTAGGTTAAACACAACTGGAATTGGATTGCTGTTATATGTATGAATCATGGTGCACGTGTATTCATGGATGCTTACGAATATTTCCAATGGTGCATTATGATGTACTTTTCATTACTAATGCACTACCAGAACATGCCATTTACTAATTAACCTTAGGGTATTCTACTGTTACAGTTAAAATGCCCTTCACGCTGTACAAATGCATGAGTAATCGCCTATGGAAAAAGAGTACTTGCAGCACCCAGCACTGGCATACACAACAAACCCATACATGCACACACACGCGAACACACAAACACACACATGCACACGCACACAAAACATCCAGCCATTATTCTGCAGGCTACAAGATGGAGCTGCCATCGCCATCACCATAAACTACTGGAATCACACCCAGGGCAGTTGCAGTGTCAGTCGTTGCATGCCATCAATGTGGCCACACGTCAGTAAATATCAGGCGGCGATCCACTTCCAACAGTCCCAAGGTGCAGTGTGTACCAAAGCCAGTTCTCCAGCTGAAGCTGCGATCTGCATCTCTCTATGAGTCACTAGTGTGGCGTGCATGTAGTTTAACATTAGGCGGTAGGTTCGAGCAGTCAACAAACATTTACACTGCATGATACAGCGTACATAAGACTCAGTCCAGTCACCATTACACACCGATTGTGGAATGACTCAGATTGACAATGAACCTTTCCCTTTTCCCATCAAAATGTAATTTTCAAAAATTTTAATGTCAAAATATATGTTACACTTATGTATGATGTAGCTCGCAGTGGCGCAGTGGTTAGAGCATTGGACTGTCAACTGAGAGGACCAGGGTTAGTGTCCACCTGCTGCCATTTCGAAACTCGGGAAATCCGTTTCACCCCATTTTGCCTCAGTTCAATCAGCTGTATAAATGAATATGGAATACCCAGCAATAGACAGTGATGGGATTATAAGAATGAACGGCTTTCACATAGCAACGGCAGCATGGATGGATGCTTCAATAAATGAAATGGTGTTTGCCATGGAGAAAAGTGTAGCATGTTCTGAGCAATGAATGTTGGAAGGGGTGGTAGAAACTTAAAACTCTGCTTTATGATGTCTGATCAACCTATATCCTCTGTTCAGAATCAGGAAGTAGATGGTTATCATTATATACTGAATATATTCTACCTACTGGAAATCAGTCTGGACCAACAATATTCCATCTCAGGCTCACAGCATGGGTCTAGCTTAACAACATTAATTTCTCAAGCATTCCTGCACATTTCATATTGTTATACAAATAATTAACCACACTTGTCCGATATGCAGCTGAGTGCATAATTCACACAAGTGACTACTACACACAGGTAAATATTCACCTTCATCTTTATGGCTGGAACAGGAACATCCTGCAGGAGTTTACTCACAACTGTAGTACATGTCAATTGTCACAAACTCTAAGAATGCCTGGGTATGATATGGGCTCTTATCTGCTCTAAATATATATAATTATTAACCTATCATGATACATCAAAATAGTAAAAGGAATTATTTATAACAATGCCCCTAACTGCTTTCTATTACCTAAATCCCATCACGTTTTCTATACCTAAGATCCCAGCCTGGCTCCCTTAACCCAAACCCCCTGTACCAGGGTTGTACAACATAGCCCCCTTGCCCTCACCAGTGTTGTGCTACCTGAGCCATCTGGTTTCCCTTACCCAAGTCTCACCTGGTTTCCCTTACTGAAGTACCAAAGCCATTTTATAAGATATCTTTGACTATCACTTACCCTCGGCTGACTTATCCTGGATAAATCCCAACAGCAGCACACTTCCTGACTTATGTTAGTACTGATGGCTGGAAGTGACCAACTTCTTACAGGGATCAACCTTCCTCCTTTAGTTTCCTCCTCCCAACTGATTCACTATGGTTGGGTGGGTGAGTAAGTTTTAGATGAGACAGTCAGTGCTTACTCACACTCAGTCCACCATGAACACTTCAAAGCTAAGCAAATCCAGTCATACCTCTGAGCAACATTTTACACCATTTAGTCCATATTTTCTATTAAACCACAACCATTCAAGTTTACTCACTCAACGTTTCAGCTACCTTTGGTAGCCTTTTTCAGGAACTGAATTGTAGGATAACTTAGTTTTTCTTCTGCTCGCCAGATGGCATGACAAGCACGCTCAATGACAATTTTCACCAGCGTGTGACAGATTTTACTACAAATGTACCTGTGCAGTGCACTGGCAAATCAACAAAGACAGCTAATAGACCAAAACACTAACGACACTTGACAGCCAACCTGATTATGACAACAATGATGATGATTACTGGATAACAGGCTTGCATCTGAATGGTGGCATTTTGGAGCAAATGACAAACTGTGACAATACACGTAACCACTGCTCAATCAAAATCGGATAAAAGCACCATCCAGGAGTGGCAAGTGAAGTGACTGCATGTGTACGGCTCCACCAAATTACTATTTGTGGTAGATGCTTCACTACATTACAATGTACACCTTTATTTGTAGTAATGAATGAGAAGAAAACTATTGCATAGTTACACTTTCACGGTGCCAGCATTATAGATTGTTCATGCACAGGTGTAGTGCAGTAGAAGACAACTGCCTTGAGAACTCAAGTCTCAAGTAATTCGACACTTGAGATCTCAAGGCTGTTGTCTTGATACAGACTGTCCACGCACACTTCTGTAGAAAGCAACAGCCTTGAGGTCTTGCACAGAATAAATGGTCCATGCACACACTTAGGCAATGCAATTACAGTAAACTTACATCCATAGTGGCAGACCATGGCAACCAATGACCATTAACCCTATTACTCTGCCACTTTTCTGGGAACTATTATCCAGGACTATTGTGACATGCATATTAGTTCATCACAAGCTGTTTGTGACGCTGACCAGCATTCTTGTTTGACCGGTAAAAACTCTAACAATTTATCCCATTCAAACCCATATTTTAGCAGTAAAGTTTTACCAATACCTCCAGAAGTGAACACTGAGCACACCCCTATGTGGTCAAGGTGGGGCCACCTCATGACCACCCCTGGCTTCCCACTCTTTTGACCTTCTAAACAGGCATGCAGTGAATGCATATCATGCATAAACATAGAATAATGTACCAGAAAATATCACCAAACAACAGGGGCTTGCATGCGGCACGATCAATAGCCGGCCTCTGATCGCCTTCCTGGAACCACTATCGCATGCAGCACATTGACCGCTTCAAATGCATAATCACTGAAAAAGTGCTGATGGTAATTTTGTGTGGCCGTCGGTACAATCATTCAAGGGGGACAGACCGGCATCCAGGCCACTGTTAACAAGATCAATGTGACTATCCTGCCGCGAATCGCTGACATTTCATCTTGACACGAAGTACAGCCCGGAACGCATTGAAGCAGCAGTCACGACAACACCTGACTGATCTAGCTAGACACTGCTGATTTAGCGTCACAAACGCCAACTTTGCCATGCACTTGTTGATGTAGCTAGACATGCTGATGTAGTTAGAAACAGGCTGATCTAGGAAGACATGGTGATTTAGTTAGACACAGGCTGATCTAGCAAGATGTGCTGATTTAGTTAGACACAGGCTGATCTAGGAAGACATGCTGATTCAGTTAGAAACAGGCTGATGTAGCTAGATGCGATGATTTAGTTAGACACAGGCTGATCTAGGAAGACGTGCTGATTTAATTAGACACAGGCTGATCTAGCAAGCATGCTAATATAGTTAGACACAGGCTGATCTAGCAGAAAAGTTAGACACAAGCTAATTTAGCCAAATACCAGTTTTAAACAGGTACAGACTGATGTACCCAAACATCTAATTGACTTATGTAGCCATGCATAGGCTGATTTAGCCCAACACAGGCTGATTTAAGCCAACATGGTGATTTAGTGTGGCACATGGTGATTTGTCTGGCACAGGCTGATTTAACTTGGCACAGGCTGATTTAGTTCAACACAGCATGATTTAACCAGGCATAGGCTGATTTAACCAGGTGCTGACTTATTTACCTAGACTAGCCAGGCCTTAGCTGATCAAGTCATGTGTGTTCTGTCTTAGCGGTGGATAGCCAGATGAGGCAGTGATTTACATTGATGCAGCAATATTAAATCAGCAATTAAGTAACTTTTCATCCATCAAGAATAAAGTAAGAATCTCGTAAGGAGTTTTTCTTTTGATACAGTTACAAATAACAAACGTCAACAGGCGTACTGAAGAAAACAAATAAATAGGTCTTAACCAAGATTGAATACAGAATCTTATTCAGCCTTACAAAGATTATATATATCCCACCAACATGAACTCTTTTTTTCTATACTGTAGTCTCAAAACAGATTGTGCTGCTTATGACCTTTTGATTTTCTGGTGCAAATTCGGACTCCTTGAAATCCCAAGCACAGTAAACTATCAACATATGTGGAGCATTCATGTTAAGTTTTCTGGAATCGCCAGGAGACTCCTGGAAATCTATCACATCTCCCGGTCGCCCACATGGGAGAACAAATCTCTCGGATTTCTAATGAAACAAAAAAGATCATCAATCCCTCCTCAACTCAAGCCAACGGCAACAGCAGGGGATATTTCAATTAAGTTTTGTGCAGCCTGGACAATGGAGGCTTGGCTAAACAGTATCCTTGTGCCTTGCATGTGGCATTGTCTAAAATATGCGTTAAATGAACGATCCCCCATTATCGCTCACCAATATACAATACCAAATCAATACATCTCCACTTTATATAAGTTCTGTTTAATTCATATATATGTTTGCCAATTGTCACAATCGGAGCACATAATGTACGAAAAAAACGCATTTTAAAAATAGGTGTCACATAAAAAGCCACCATCACCTAGGGTCTCAAATGCCTTCATCATCCAGGATCACAAACTTTGAAGAACCGAAAATGCTTCAGTTCTAGCCCTGCCACTAAATATTACACTAGTTGTGTGTGTAATAAAATATGAAGGCTACTGCCAGTCAGGTTAGGAATTTTTGCTGTACAATAATATATTTCAGAAGTAGGACAAATTATTAGTAGTCCATCTCAGTAGAAAAACATCTTAGTTTTTATCTAGTCCACAAGTAAATGTTCGGCTGCCACAATATCTATATTAACACGGCAGTGTACCATTTAATAGTATATGTGCAATGTATTGGGAACTAAAGCTTATCTAGTGTAATTTTTATGCGTGGCAGAGGATGTGAAATACTCAAATTGATGCACAATTCTCTTATACAATGAGACCCTCTGATTTACATACACTTCTCTGAGACCCCAAGACCCTCCGATTTATGCATAAATCTCCTGCATTTGCATTTCTAAAACTTAACATATATGGTGGACTTTGGAGTTTCTTACAGGTTGTAGCCATGTATGTCCTGAAATGTTAGCCTAATGTATATTTCTAGCAACAACAGTATTAAAAATAAACATACGAAAAGCAGTGGTATGTATAAACATATAACTTACATGCCTGACTGTTGCTAGGCCTGTAGAATTCTAACTTACACAGTGTGGATATCTGCAAGCATTGACAGCAGTTTTCCACTGCAGGAAGTTATCCTTGACATGGCATTACAGACATGAAAACTGATGTGCAATCTCGCTGCAACTCAGTTATATTGGTAACAGTCGACTTCACCATGTTCTAGGTGCAATGATTCACATGAGTGTGACTGCTCAACGTCTGGCACAGTTATCTTTCTTGAAACACTGATACAGTAACCACTGGCAACCTGTCTAAACATAGGGGTAGAGGTAGGCCAGTCACTACATGGGTAGGATTAGTTCAGCTGATCACTCAGTATTTGTTTGTATAAACTGAAACCTTAATGTGCCAATGATGTTCACAGAAATGAATACTTCTGGCACTAGTATGTAACCACTAATAATAGCCATCGGTCTACAAGGCATGAACGAGTTAGATATTGCAGGATCACAGACACACAACTTGGGCATGATGAATAATTATAAACTGTTACCTGTAGAATAGCGTAATGCTAAACTACATCATACATTGTCAGTTATAAAAGGCACAATTTTAATTCCTTTGCAATGACAAAGGTAGTTACATCTCCCCTGTATCTAAACAGTTACATGCCTACAAGGGACGATTTTCAGTCTTCCTTACAACTCCTATGTTAAATTTACTTTTTGTGTCTACCCTTAGCAATTGTTTTCCAATTTCGCATGCACATATCTAGCTCATTTGAATGTTGTGTTACTAAATTAATTGTCACTGTTTGGCATGAAAAATGTAATGACACAGTACTCTTCTCAAACAAGCTAGATGTGCATGAAAATAGAAAGATAACCATTTTTACATTTAATTTTGTTGCCCCAAAAGCCAAAAAAAAATTTAAATAAACAGATTTTAATGCTACTTCTTTCAAAGTTATTTGCCAAGTTTAAATATACAAAACCATGTCTGAAAATGCGTACTGCACTTTTTTAAAATAAAAAATGTTGAAACATTATAACTGTATGTTTCAGGTTGTACTGATAAAAGATTATCTGATCTCTTCAACATGCTTTAGGGTGGAACAAACTCTGATATGATGGTGCTAAAATGAAACACTGCTACTGCAAACAATGTGGGTGGTATTTTTGTCTTGATGTGAAGTCCTTTTGTAATCAAGATCATTGTTATAAAAAGATTTTTGTTTTACAATGTTAAGGACGTGAAAGACATGAGTAGTGAACAATGGATATACCACATTGGTGTACTCAGTATTGAGAAGGAAGTGACTATCAGAGAACTGACAAAGAGCCATTGAAACCTAGCCTAATGGTAAAACACTGCTCACCATTTCATATAAAATATTTCACTGTGTTGTCAGGTTTGTAAGATTAGACCTTTCCCTTTACCCATGCATGAAATCTCTCAAAATAATAATTACTTCTAAGGAGTTTTAAGAATTTTTTTACTGTTTCTACTTGTATAAAACTACATAAAAATGTATAAAGTAGTTACAACATCTAGCATTATTTCAACCCGAAAACTGTGCATATTGATTGGCAGCTTAACTGAAGTGAGGGTCACACAAGGGTCATGTCTCCATGTTTTAAAACAACTGATGATAACTCTGAACAGGGGCTTTTTAGCTCTAAAATTGTATTTCTGTAAATAAGTACCCTACAAGCAATAATTATAATCATGGGCTACAATAATTAGAAGTGTCAGGACTGAATGCCACCTCTTTGATGTTGCTTGTCTTGTCAGTGTTAGTTCTAGTGATGTTCCCGAGTGACAAGTATCATTTACCAAAAGTGGCCATGTGTCGATGTTTTGGAGCTCAAACTATGCAGCTACGCTGTAGCACGCGGGGCATATAAATGTTCTGCAGGACAGTCCCTCATTTTGACCAGACGTCCCACATAACGCGATAGAAAGCAAATGTCCCATATTTTCGTGGAATTGATGTATGTTTTGCAATACTATAATTTTTTTCCAACTGGCCTAGAGCACTCCAAAAACTAATGATTGATATTTACCGTGGTCTGGGCATTTCCACCGTTTGTGCCAGAAAACGGTTGTATAAATCACATTGGGTGATTACATTTGGCTTTGGGCCAACATAGTGGAACCTTTTATAAACAGAAAGTTCAATTCTGGGAAAAAAAAATCAAATTTTAAGGTCAACAGAATTTTTTTGCTATTGCATTAACAATGACCAGATGTCCATCCTGCCATGGAAAGCAAATGTCCAGCATTTTTGTGGAATTTGTCAACTGACAGTAGGAATGAGGACTCACCTAGATCTGTGTGTGTGGTGCCCTCGGTCCTGCCAGTCCAGTCGAACTGCTGCTATCTACCACCTACAACGGACATACACAACCCAATCAGATAAGGTGGATCAGTCATTCACTGCTAGCTGGGTCAGAGGTAATTTGCCCACATTTATTTATTGGGCAACAGAGGGAAAATTCTTTCTTTCAAACAGTAAATACAGGAGGTCATGCAGTGACTTCAAGTACTGTCATTCATATATACAGGTGACCATTATGTTACATCACAGGAACAGCCACTTCGGGGCACACATGCTATAAAAGGAGGTGGCAGTAGAGTACATAGTAGTTAATGGGTTCAAAACCCAGACAAGGCGTGGCACATTTGGTGTAAAAACCTGGCTCTCAACATTGGGGATTACAACTGTAAGTCCATAGTGGCTTGGATGATCATGTTAATGTCAGTCTCGTTATTTGGGGACATAAAAGAACAACTGAGGATGACATACACCCTGGTAGTGACCACCTTCAGGGACAGCATATAAAGGTAGGCTTGGCATACAGTTCGCAAAAAAGCTGACTAGTTGAAAGACCATGAAATTTTGGAAACCGCAATATATAGACTAGTCAGTTAATAGAGCGTGCCAAGTGCTGGAAAGGAAGAAGAAACTGTCAAATGCAGTTTCCAACCAAAAGCTAGGGAAAGGATGGTTGGTTTCTCAAGTGAGCACTGATGGATATGCTCAGACACTACCATACTCTCTGCCATATTATCATAGCTACCGAAACTACATTTGGCTGCATGAAATCAAAATATTTATTATTTTTACTTACCATTATAACAACCGGTTGTCAAAGCACTTGAATAGAAAGTACACTTCAATACTAGAGGCACACAAGGACCAATACACTTGATCAAACATAGTGATATTAAACTATTATGAATGTATACACTCTCAATCATTTTGACTGCGACCTCCAGTTTTATTTATACAGTGCAATTCTGAATGGGCTGCTGCCATGAGCAGGGGGAGTTCAGTTGATGGTCTCTAACAAGTGACCACAAGGGAGCATCAAAGGCAGGTTACACAACTTGAGGGATCTTTTATTTCTCCTTGCACAGACACAAAGACAACAACCAAAAAATTCCAAACATTCATAAACATAATGCTTCAGATACATTCTGAAAATTAAATGACAAGATAAGGTCACAAACACAGAGCTCTTGAGGACAGACCAACATGGACTTGGAAAGAACACACCCTCCAGAAAGAAAACATGAGATAGCCCTGGAATGGAATCCCCAAGGAAAAAGAAATCCAGGCAGACCAAACAATAGTTAGAGTAGGTGAGGAAATGACTAAGTATGGAACCACCTGGAAAACGATGAAGAAAGCAGTAAATAACTGTGTTGGAGAAGTGTAATTTCAGCCCTACGCGCTGAGCACAAGATTAAGCTAGCACGAGCACATGACACACACCAAAAATGGTCACATCCATATGGCAGTTTGCTGAGTTTGGACCGAGAAACATTTGCACCAGTATCCAATAAACTGCACAAAATCATGTCCTGCTTCATGGCAAGAGTCACCGTGAGGGTCATAGCTGCAACCATCAGTCCACAGTGTTCTCTTGTGCATGGTGCAACCATCAGTCTATAGTGTTCTCTTGTGCATGGTGCAACCATCAGTCCACAGTGTTCTCTTGTGCATGGTGCAACCATCAGTCCACAGTGTTCTCTTGTGCATGGTGCAGCCGCTCAACTCTGATTGCAAACAAGATCACCAATTCATCACAGATGCTTTGATTGCACATAAAATCTAGCACATTTATTACTTATATTGATTGCTGCATGATCTACGGCAATGGCAGATCACGAAGGACAACTTGATCCCGCAATTAATCATGCTGACACTTCAAGCCGACTTCTTGTTTTTTTGGATCTGCCACATCTGGAAATTATGTAACACAACTGACTGATTTGACAAGCCACGAAAGTAACATATCTATTTGCAGTATTCACACAGTTACATTACAGCCTCCATTTCCATGAACAGCCCTGGACATGACTGCTCCATCACATATTTGCAGAGTGCTCAGAAGCTGATCGGTACTGCCATGTTCAAATTCCGTTGTAGGACTAACGCTTAAATATGTTGTGTAATTCCATTCTCTGTATCAGCATCTATGAGTGATCTATCCAGTTGATAATTTAACATGTGGTGGTAGAGAAAGAGAAGCCTACTTCTTCCAAACATCTGTCATCAAACACTAACTGACACAAGCAGCTACCTGGTACTACAGGACTGCATGGAGCCTTGTCTTCTGGTCACTGCTTCTTCCAAACATCTGTCATCAAACACTAACTGACACAAGCAGCTACCTGGTACTACAGGACTGCATGGAGCCTTGTCTTATGGTCACTGCTTCTTCCAAACATCTGTCATCAAACACTAACTGACACAAGCAGCTACCTGGTACTACAGGACTGCATGGAGCCTTGTCTTATGGTCACTGCTTCTTCCAAACATCTGTCATCAAACACTAACTGACACAAGCAGCTACCTGGTACTACAGGACTGCATAGACCTTGTCTTCTGGTCACTGCCTCTTCCAAACATATGTCATCAAACACTAACTGACACAAGCAGCTACCTGGTACTAATGGACTGGATAGAGCCTTGTCTTATGGCTGCTACTTCTTCCTCTGTCTTCACTTGTTTGCACTCAAACAGAAATATATAAATGGTGAGCCATATTTTCTGGGCCAGAGTGCCAGAGTTAACAGCAAAAAAACTTGTTCAAAACTGATGCCAACTTTCACACACGAGTCCCTGGCATTATAAATTATGTATGTGCATAGTCATTTATAATCGCCCTGAATGCCAAAATGTATTTGCTTATTGCATGGATGGGTAACTGCATGGATGGCGGCCAGGTTTTTACTTCTTTCCTAGTACCTCAACATTCTGGTGATGGAATAAAAGAAAACATCAACATGTCTGCTGCCATTTACAGCACAAGCAAAGTGTATATTTGTGTCAGCAAAAGATGCAACATATAAAACTACCACTGGTCAATTTATCAATAATATGCTACGTTGCATATTAAATCCCTGCTATGCAATACAGCTGGTGAATGAATGAGATAAACAAGCAGCATAATGGTAGGTGCAGCCCTCCTGGTCTTGCCATCAATAAGAGGGTGATGACCATATAATGATTATCAGAACTGTGAGTCAAGTGTTGGATTATCCCCACTCGGCCTGGACATAACAGCCTATTTCTCTAATTGCTACTGCAGCACCAAATGATTGGCATTGATATTTGTGATGGACATTAAACCTGTCTAATCTGAATGGTGCACTGCCTTTGGCTTGGCTAATTAAATGTCTGTGCAATCAACAACTGTGTGTGATATATCATGCTTACAAAGCACCTGTGACTGACTACATGCAATGTAGGTGATGTCAAAGCAGATAATGAGGTCAGCTGCCACAAAGAACAAAGCATCAGCTGCGATTTGCAAAATTTTTTGAAAACACAGTTATATTGAAAAGCATTGTGTCTCATTGTCAGGAATATGTGTTACTGAGTCTTAGTTCCGATGATCAATGTGCTAAAATGCAATATTACCAAACCAAATTCAGAATAAGGTTGTGTACCATAATCACTATACCATAATACTATCACGACACAATATAAAAAAGGTACGTACATATATAAACCATTCAGTAGGGCACATGTTTTATACAATACAAACCGACTAAGAGTAGAACCAATAATTACTAGTACAGGGTTGTACAGGGTGTGTATTGAAACTGTCCAACAGATGAAAATGGAAATCATCACAAACTATTAAGATGAATAAAAATATAAATTATCCATCACAATAAGCATTATTGCCATACCAAGCATTCATAATTATGTTAGTGTCTCGTACCAAGGGACTGAATTATTATAATTATTATAACCCATGTTTATACTGTGGTGAATAAATGTGTAAATGTGCCATCTGTATGCATCTGTTTATGTATACACTAATACAGATTATCAAATAAGTGTATCTACATCAAAGATCAAATTGGAATTAATGTGGTTTGTATTTAATGACAGTATTTAGAATGTTTACCTTTCCCTACCGTGTGTGCTTGCATAAGTCATGCAGGACAATAGCCGTATGGTACTTTCTACGGACCGGCTGTTGACAAGCTAAAATGCTATTGAAAGGAAATAGTTGACAGCCACTGGCAAAATATTAATGGCAGTCAGCCAATTCCTTCATTAGATGTGCCCTGGGCTGCTCCATTGACTGAGAAAGTTGATCTTTACCCCGAACAGACAGTGAGCATTATACTAGTCACAAGACTACTCCTGACCCAGAAATGCAAGGCAAGATCATATTTCAATGCTTGGGTGGATCTTGTGAAGTACATTGACAACACTTCAGATTGTAGACAGGTGTTCTTTATGCTGTAACAAAAGGTGCAGAAATGCTCTCCAATGTTCAAAAGTGGACCCACACATTGATAGATGAATATGTGAGTGAAGTCTGCACTGTACAAAAGTTAGATAATGCAGAAAGGTATCACTTGATATGAATTATAATTGTTAAATAACCTACCCATTTTGTGTCAATTTTTGTATAGGGATACTAATTTCTTGTTTATGAGTCAGTTACTGTCAGTAGCTGAATGTATTTCATTGTCAAATAGGACTATGAGTGAGAGGTCTATCTTTTTTAATATAAATAGTAGTTAAATATATAACATTACCTGTGTATCAGAATATCCTATGTCCAGTTTTGGCTTTTTATTTTTGTATGGGAAACTATGTATATTCTAGATTTAAACTTGTTATAATTGTGCCTGGTATGTTCTCTTGAAAGTGTGTGTTTGTCTCATACAAAAACTACTATTTTCCTGGCCATTATCCAAAACTGCACTTTGCACAGTTATAATTCTCAGATAATGATTATGTCTACTATAGGATTAACTAATTAATACACTTTGAAACAAAATGCTGTGTTACTTGGTTTGCAGTTGGCTAGACAGTTAACGTATGTCACTTATCATTAGTTTATAAATGACATGGGGTATGTGAACCAGTTTGACCCCCACTACTACCGAGCTACACAAACAGGTAGGTTGACACTATGCCAAGTGTCCATTCCTGGGCTACCTTCTGAGATCAAACAAGCACAGTAAACTGTGGACAACTAGTACTCCTCAGCAGGCCCTTAGCCAGGGACTCGTCTGCCCTTGAAGACAGGCAGATATCTGACGAAGATGGGTAAGATAAAATAAAAGAAGTTTTTTTCTTTTTACAAGATGATATTTGTTATAAAAACATTTTTTAAACTTAGTCTTAGCACAAACAGTCATGAATGTTATCGGCAGCAGAATAGTGCATACAGACGATCTATAAGACTATATTTTTAACCTGAACATTGTTGGAAAATAATGATACTGCAGCCCGTGTTTGGAATGCCAATCTCCATTTACTGTAATCGGGTGCATCATTGGTTGGAAAACACATTTCTATGTGCCTTTCTAGTATCTCTACACCGGCGCTCTCATTAGAAGAAACAATCCCGTGACCTGGATGTCATGGGGCGAGTTCAAAATGGCACTTGCCAAGAGAGAGCGAGTAAAAATATGTGATATGTTAACGTCAAAGTTCATGACAATCAATGCTTTTTGGCAAACTTGAATGAGAGCAGTGTTCCGGTGACTGTCCCTGAACAGTCCGAGGAAGCAGTGCCTTCCACATCCTTTGTTATGGTGGCGGACATCCACAATGTTGATGTGCCTGGCCCTAGTAACCGAGATGCTACTGTATTGTCACCCACCACTGGCACTCTTTGTAGTGGCAAGATCGAGGTCGACTCTGACATCGAAATCGTAGACACAATTGGCATGTACAAGTACCAGCAGCAGTTTCCCAGTTGCTGAACGAAAACTCAAATGGCACGCAAACCACAAACGATTAGGCTGTGCTCAGTCTAGTAAATTCATAGTGTTATATCCAGTAGGCAACACTGGATCTGGATAATTGTTTTTTAGAATACTTTTTTATGTTTCAATGTATTACTTTCAAAATCAATTATATTAATTTTATTATTGAGTGTCATTTCTTCTATTTTTATATGTTGTATTGTTTTACTTTTAGTGTCAAGCATTTGAATTTGAGTGTGATTGTAATCAAATATGTACATAAAGTAGGCCAACATGCATGCAAACATATCTAATATTACACATATTTGCATACATGTCAGCCTGCTTAAGCTGTTGCAAGCATTAACCTACTTCAATGTTTAAATGTTTAAAATAAAGTTCCAAGTTACTTTTCAATGAACGTTCATGTTTTGGCTCTTCATTTATTATGTACATTTGATATTATAATTTTTTAGTTTTCATTATCATGCCATATTTAGGTTTCATTATTTTTTAACTAGGCTAAATACTAAGGCTTAAATGCATGCAAAGTTGTTACAAATGCACATGCAATAATGCCAACCTCACGGCACAGCTAGCAAGACTTGATTGTGCCAACAATGGCCAAACTGGACTACCAGTGCAAAAAAATGGACCAATAATGGCTTTCAATATATCAACCAGCATTGGCTTGCCAGTAAAAAAAAACAATTAGGCCAATAATTATGTGGCTTACACTTTTTTAGAAAGTTCCAGACTGACAAAAAATTTTCTGGTTAAGGGCCTGCTCCCCGGATGCTGATCATTTAACAATATTTAACAAGGCTGCTATCCCAAACAACAAACTTCAGGTGGTAAGTGGACAAGGTAATCAACATAGGATATTGCGAGTCCAACAATTTGTCAGCACACCCTTCAAAGATATCTGTAAATTTTTGTTTTAACACTTTCGTTGCTAGCATTTATATTTGTGTTCCATTCGTTTATGGCAAGAAGGTAACACTTACGGAAACACCTATTGCAGAGTTCTGCTTCGTACCAGCTTGTTGAAATTGGTCAATTCTGACATGGATTTGTGCTTCTGATGAGATAGGAAACCAGAACGTTGTCAGCAGAAGAACAGCTACCAGGTGACCAATATTTTGTGTATTTTATACATAAAAGTTCAAACCCATGAACTCGCACTGAAAACATAATATTACTAAGTATTGACATTGAACTCAATCCAGAATGTTAACAGTGGAAGTACCAAATTTATGCAGTCGATTTATCAGATACTTGGCTGGATGCCACTTAGAAGGCTAGAGTAGGAAGCCAAAGCTCAAGTGTTGGACACATTAGGGCAGTGTAAACAGCTGTTAACAGGTGCAGATGCCAGACCAAAGGATGCATTGAAAGCAGGTCAGGCAAATCACAGGCTGCAATGCAACATGACAGTGCTCCTCACATGTGACAGTGCAATAATCATCACCAGATGTCAAATTGGCTGGTATAAAATGTGTCTCCAGAGCACAGTATGTATACATATCTCCTAATAAGATACACAGTGTCACATAAGTACTTCTATACCAGGCAGAAGAAGTATGATCTGACGCCCAACCTTCACTTGGAAGGAGATCACAGAACTAGAGCAGGGTTGGGTTTCTTCCGAAAGAAATTTCTTTCTTCAGGATGCCTCCAGGAGAGAAACTGAAAGATCATGCACGTACGTATGGGCAGAATATGAAATAAAACCTGTGGACCAGGAAAAGAACACTGATCATGAATCGAGACAAGTGGGGGCTTCGACTCAGCCAACTGCTTGCCATGCCATCTGTTGAGCAGAAGAGCTAACTCCCACAATTCAGTTCTTTAACAAAAAACAACCAAAGTTGTCAAAATGTTGAGAGTGTGTTAACTTCACAGTTGTGTAAGAAAATTGTACAATCATTCAATTCCCAACATGATGAAAATTTTCAATACAACAGCAAACAAGACAGAGCCAAGGACTATCAGAATTTAGGTCCAACATTCAACCAGGTCAGATAGTCTGTGTTTGGCAACTCAATCAAGCCTGGTCCCCCACTGCATGTACAAATGACATTATTTCTAATAGGACTGGTGGCATGAAACTCTTTTGCCTTTCCACAGACACTTATGAAACTAGTCATCCATTATGCAGAGGCACTTGGTGTTTGACTGTCACAAAGGCTCTTACATTCCCATTAGGACTTCAATGTCTCCCATGTCACAGGCCTATTGACTGCAAATTGTATTCCTGTAATGCTATCCTCCGTACATGCGGGCTGAATGCTGCAACCTACAGATCCTTTATGATGAAATTGAAAGAAACAACAAAGCTTTCAACTTTAGCCGGAGCCACTAAAAAAGTGCATGTTAGATGGGGTACGGTTCAAATCCTCTTGCTGCCGTTTCGAAGCTTTGGCAATTTCATTCATCCCACGTTGCCACAGTTCACTCAGCTGTATAAAAGAGTACTTGGCTACAGACAGAGATGGATATCAGAACGAATAGTCTTCGCATAGTAATTGCAGCATAGCTGAATGCTTCCCAGAGAAGTCGAAATGGTGTTAGAATGAACATGTCTGTCAGGGGGTGAAGTGCTTTGAACAGTCCCAAAGACTAGATACTGTGCTATATAAGAACGTAACTTTACTTTTACTAATGAAAAGTTGGTGCTTATAGTTGCATGGTAAACAGCACTGTATGGGTACACATACACACATGTATGCTTGCACACATGCAGACTTTTTGTTAAAAAAACATTATCCATCATAACGAATCAGTAGTTTCTTTGCAGCATGACAATGTGGCAGCGTGTAACCTTTCACATTTACACACAGGAACATTCCTGCATAAATGTGTCAACAGAATTTATTAGGCACAGGCACTGTCAGGCACCTTTCATAGTCATCTTTCCATAATTTGGTTTTTAAATAATAAGTCTACAACAACCACACAAGTCTGTGTACATATTTTCTCAGTACATTATTGTCTGCTATAAAGATGAACTTATTATAGATTACACAGTATTCAGCAACATAAAGCCCGACCTCCACCGAGCACAAACCGTTAGTGACCCACATTTAACCTCAACATTCTACATACAATTCGCAGACACCCTATACTTTAATACATGTGATATTATCTTTTAGGATTCTAACACTGTAACAGTAATTTCATATCAGTAAATCAATCAATACTGATGCGAGAAAAGGACAGCAAACATGAATAGGCCTTACAGGGCAACAACTCCATGAGAAAATTGTAGCCTCCGGGGAGGAAACCATCTACCCAGTAGGAGCAAGTAAATGAATGAATGAATAACACGTCAAATAGCCTCCGGGGAGGAAACCATCTACCCAGTAGGGGCAAGTAAATGAATGAATGAATAACACGTCAAATAGCCTCCGGGGAGGAAACCATCTACCCAGTAGGGGCAAGTAAATGAATGAATGAATAACACGTCAAATAGCCTCCGGGGAGGAAACCATCTACCCAGTAGGGGCAAGTAAATGAATGAATGAATAACACGTCAAATAGCCTCCGGGAGGAAACCATCTACCCAGTAGGGGCAAGTAAATGAATGAATGAATAACACGTCAAATAGCCTCCGGGGAGGAAACCATCTACCCAGTAGGGGCAAGTAAATGAATGAATGAATAACACGTCAAATAGCCTCCGGGGAGGAAACCATCTACCCAGTAGGGGCAAGTAAATGAATGAATGAATAACACGTCAAATAGCCTCCGGGGAGGAAACCATCTACCCAGTAGGGGCAAGTAAATGAATGAATGAATAACACGTCAAATAGCCTCCGGGGAGGAAACCATCTACCCAGTAGGGGCAAGTAAATGAATGAATGAATAACACATCAAATAGCCTCCGGGGAGGAAACCATCTACCCAGTAGGGGCAAGTAAATGAATGAATGAATAACACGTCAAATAGAAATTATATATGGTGTGCATTTGAACAAAGCAATTTTTCAATGACAGCCCCTGAGTACCTGGTTCACTGAGTACCTGGTTCAGTCAAAAAACCAATGCTTGATCATGTATACATTCATGTGTACAAAGCAACATTTCAAAGAAAAAAAAGGACAGTGTATGAAAAACGGTAAATTTTACACCAAACCAGATTTTTTACATAGACATTTACGGTCATCGTGAAGTTCATACAATGGTAATTTCAAATATGAAAAGAAGTCACGCCAGAGCCCACATCCTCCATCACCCACGCATGAAACCAACTAGGAATTAATTCTAACCAAGCTGCAAGCTGATCTGATGCCAGACACAACGCCATGGAAACCATCAATTGTAACCATGGCAACAGTACATTTGGTCAGCATTATTACAAGTGGGGATCAGAATCTATTGCAGATGGCAAAAAGTCAGTATGCAAATGTTGTGACAGCTGGCGACACTGTAGTGATCAAGTGAACAGGAAACAATATAATAGGCATACCAGAGAGACATCAATTACCAGAAATAATTACATCAAACACAGTCTGCCTGCATAAACCACCCTCAATGCATGTGCCCTCACACCCGGCAGTTTTTCAATTCTAGTTCCGGAATTGATTCTGCCGAGAAAAGGCACAGAAATTCATTTAGAACGAATTGGTGCGCAGTATTTATTTCCATAATTTGATTGTGCCAACTCCTTCATTTGTTTCAACACTTCCTGTCGATTTTTAATTGTGAAGACTTTACGATATTTATAAACGTGTCACGTTTGGTGTAGACAGAGCTCTGGTAAATTTAGACTGCCACATCCTATCATCTGAAGATGAGGCAAATTTGGTTTTGTAGAAAAGACCAAAATTAAAATAGCTAGACTGTGTGAAGAGAGAACTGGAAAAGTCAAGCATGGAGAGCTCAAGGATAGGGAGAGAAAAATGAGGGAGACAAGGAGTGTAAAAGATCTTGCTGTCTGGACACACATACACACATGATAAGTAGATATCTGTGAATTAAATTTTATTATTTTATACTTAAAAATAGTATGTCAGTATTATTTGGCGATGCCTCTGTGGAAATGGCATTCCTACAACCGCCCCAGGGAAGGGATGAAGAGGAAAACAAAGGAATTATATGGGTTTTGGTTTTTTGAGCTCAGTAGAGCCAAAAAACTTAAAACATAGAAATTAGCCAATGATACTGGCACTGAACCCAGCCACTTCTGGGCACTCAAACTTCCACAAGGCTGTCTGCCTATCTCACTAGCCTTGCATCCTTGTAATCCGATAGCATACTCATGCAGTGCGTCTGCCTAAATATAGCTCATCTTGGAAATCTGCTTTCCTGGCAAATATCCCAGCATACCTCACCCTGATACAAGTCATTCGACATCAAGACAAGTTACATAGAGTTGATTATGTTATATCACCAGTTGATTAAACTCGGCTATACAGTTAATTTGATATTATGCCACTTTACTGGCATAAGATGTTTTGATACGTTTCAGTACAGTGTAAGAAACAAAAAGCATTCTTAATGGTATGTATGAAATATGTGTACATGTTTAACTTTTATTGCTGTACTGTCACAGTGTCTGAAATCAGGAGAAAATTAACTGGCCAATATTTTTTTTAATTAGCCCTGTTCTATTTTTAACCGACTCAGGTGAGTTTGAACTGGCCCCACAAAATATATAAATTATATGTATACAAAATAAAGCAAAGTTTTCATGCATGAAGCTAAAACAGACTGCTTTAAAAAAGAATAAAATTATAATATTATAAATAACCATACCAAATATTGTCGTTCATTTCTTATAACTAACAGACTACTAAAATAATGAATTTAATAAACATTTCAATGTGAATTTTATTTACGAAACAGTTACAATTATTGAAATTAACATTATGTTAACTCTGCCTACCGTAACAGTATCTACTTGCCTAGAATTGACAAGGAAACTACCTAGATGAGGCCACGTCTACCAGTCACATCATCCAGTACCACTGATATCACCAAGTATTCTGACTTTGAAGTAACACAAACAAACCAGTCCCTCCAAACAAGGCCTGGCGAGATTGCCAGAAAGGTCACACATTTCAACAGGGTGAGCAGGGGCAACAGTGATACAGGTTAAGAGTGAGCCTCAGTCAGAGAAGGTGATAAGATATCAGATGAACTTAGGAGAGCACAACACCAACTCCCATTTAAGTTGGCCAACACCTGCAAACCATTTACACAATACATACAAGATACATTTCAAGATCAACAAAGGTCACACATATTCCAGCCCTGACTGAGGACATAGTTACACTGACAATTATGTGGCTGACTAATCAAACAGATGAACATATTCCAATGTGTGAACTCTTACCCAGTAAACATTCCAGTGACATTATCTGTTATATAATTATCAGATGATTCAGATTTTGCCGGCTTCTGTCATCATCACTAACATAACGATCCATTCTGAGTAAAAACAATGAACACACATTTCATTTAGCATGAGTTGACCCTCGGCAGACAGCTGAATGATTTAGACAGAAACCAGGGAGTGCTTGCAGTTGCACAGGGAAACATTGCTTGTGGCTAGGCGGGTCACTGGTCTGATTTATTCAACCAAGTACACCCGACCTGTACCTATTGGTATAGGGTATACCTACATAACACTGACAAGGAATCACACGAGGCACAGTAGTGTAGTGGTTAGTAAATGCACTTTACATCCCAGAGTTCTGGGTTCACGACCCGGGTGGACCAGGCATGGTACGTTAGGTATAAAAACAAGGCTCCCAACATTGAGGACTGCGTATCCCTCATGACTGGGATAATCAAGTTAATGTCGCCTCATCTTGTAAACTGGGGATGAAGCCTGGCAATGACTACCCTTAGTGCCAGCATAGAAAGGTCGATTTGGAGATAATGTTCTGAAAAGGCTGACTACTTAAATGTGGCCTTATAACACCACCTGATTCTATTAACCATAACATACAACACTAGTCTGTTAATGGAACATTGCTGAATGCTGGAAACAACTCAGAAACACAGAATTATGGCAAAACAAAATATCATCTGCACTGTCCTGACCTTATGGTGGTAATTCTAGAAATCCTAAAAACTGGCTGACATGTTTACATAATGTCCCTTACCACTCGACAGTCTAGACATTTTCAAGAATGTGTTCCTGCCAGTTTCATGATTTTTCAATATTTTTTTAAGTTCATGTACAGTGATGCACACTAAAAATAGAAGTGATAGGACAAAATGTTCTGAACCCCTGAAACCAATAGGACACAATGTCCTGACTCCACAAAAAACAATACGACATTCTACCATGAAAAGTGCTCATTGATTTTGGTTGCACTTTTCAGGTGGGCACTTCAACAAACAATTAAATATCATGATAGATATTTTATTACTATATCTTTATTAGATCCAAAGTTATTGCCATTTTAATACGGTAGATTAGAATTTTTTTGTATCTCATATACAGGCAAAAGATCCTTGTTTTTGTGTTTTCTTTCAATAAATGTATGATTAAAATGGCATAACTTTTTTATTTGTACATATATTTTAATAATTGTTTCAGTGCGTGTGTGTGTGTTTAGACATGTGCTTCGCATGTCACATGAAACCCCTGCACAGCTGTCCACAGACCAATATTTCACATCCGCTGACATTACTGGCTGGCGAGGGCGTCCACGAACAACATTCCCAACTGCCCTCAACAAAGATCTGCAGGAAGTCAGCAAGTGTATTTGAAACCATCAATATCTAGAATGGCTGAGATCGCATAACCAAAATCAATGGAAGAACTTAAGCCAGAACATCTTGAAAGTGCATAGTAACGGAAGTATTTCGAGCACACCACCTGGTGGACAGTGATCGCACTAATGGAGCAACCTTTGTTTGACAGTTTTAGTGCTAGCAGCACCCTTAGCAGCTAGTGAATAAAACTTTTTTGTAAAACATTGCCCCTAATGCTTAGTAACCGAAGTACTTTGCGTTTAAAAAACGTCTATTATTGTTGCCTACTTCAGGGCCAGAGATAGACGACGCATTAGCATGAATTGCCGATGCAGCCGAATAGCGAGAAGCCGAACTAGCAAACAAACTGCGGAGTTCAGTAAAAGCTGTTCTCAATGTCCGCAGTGATAAAAAAGATACATGACCGCTATGACGATAATTTTATCGGACAAATGACCTGATCATGACCAAACTGATAGGATGTTTTCAAGTTTAATCGGTCTATGTCCCATGTCCGAGGCCAATGTGCATCACTGCATGTATAACACTTTTAACGTCTACATCATATTTCAAAATGGTCTTAAAAGAAACAATTATGGCACAACCTAGTTCTTAACATTGATCAAAGCACTTTGTAGTATTGTACTTCTCTCCCTATTAGACTTGTTCATTCAAAGACAAATGCAACATATATGGATCTGCAAAACATTCAACCATATTACAACTTCTGCATGAACATTATCTGTTCATAAAATTCTATCTTGAAATTTAACTAATCCGAAAATATATTAAAAAAATACAGTTTTGGTGGCTGAATTATCTTAGTATCAACTGGCTTAAAATCATATATAGTTTGTCTAGCATAGGGAAGTTCGAGACATGGTCCAATTCATCCAGATAATATTGATATGCCGTATAGGAACAATGGCATAGTAGATAGTCCATATCAGTCAGACTCACTCTAAATAACCTAGAATGCCATGCACCTGAAAAAGCCATGTTGAAGAAGAACAGGTGTCTGTATCTAAGACTACTATAACATAACTGTAACATACCGAGGACCGGTCCGAATAGCATTCACAATCAATAGTGAATACACAGCCACAGCACAGGCAAGATAGTGACATGACAAGTCACAGACACAGGGTGTTCACGAACTTTGGGCACAATTATTCGTAGTCAGCATTACTAGATACCACAGGTAATGGGGGGTCTACCTTCGATATCACCTACCTACGGTCATATCGAACATGCAAACTGCGATCGGCGCCACTCCCCCGACCTGATAAATACGAATGTTAGCGTCGGCTGACAGCTCTCTACCACCCCGACTGTCAATCCGGATCCCGGCCTCTCGTTCGACATCACAAGTGTTTCGATGTTTCTCCACTTCGTTTTTCGTATACCTGCCTCATATTCTAGGAAACATGCAGCTCATGATATGCACTGTTGGGTAATGGAATGAATATCAATAAAAGATTTACCTAAAATGTTTCCCTTCCCCGGTTCGGCACCAAACTCCCCTCGGCTCTTGAAAATGGCGACGCGTGACGTCACGCCAAATCGGGTGGCCCCGGCATGTGCATAGCGTTGGTGTAATTTCATTAAGGACAAAAGTCCGTGTTCTCACGAACTAAAGGCGCAGCAAAGTCAACTTTTTAACATCTGGCCTTAGCCGAGACAGCTATTTTATATGAGGTTTATTCGAATGTTGATTATTACAATGTTTATGTGGACATGTTATTTTCATTCTTTTGCTGGTACATTTAACTAGCTTAGGGCCTATATCATAATGGTTTGCATGACAGATTTAACAAGATTTAACCAGATTGAGCAAGATTGCCAGATGGATTGTGGAAAAAGAAGCCACTGGCTTATCGAGAGTTCTTAATTTTTCATCTACGTGTAACCCGCCCAGCTTATATATGTGTCAACTTTGTTTTTAAACATATTCACGCTGCTAGCAGTTACACAATCTGTAGATAATTTGTTCCATTCATTTATTGTCCTCGTGAGAACGAGTACTTCCTGATATCCAATCTACACTGTTCCTTTGATTATCTTACCTCACATGTCCTCTAGGTCTGCTATCTTTCTTGAGTGAAAAAATTTGTTTTATCAATATTTTCATACCCATTCAATTTCTTAAAAGTTCTAGAATAAAAACTGAGTGACTAATATGAGATATTGATTGCAAAATATGAGCAAACATGTTGTGCAAGTCACAAGATGCCGATATTTCAAAATAGTAGGCCTATTACTGCTTTAAAATACCGATGTGTGTGAGTGTGCGTGGGCACGTGCGTGGGCGTGTAACGAGTACTAACTTGGTTCATGCGGCAGGGGGGAGGGGTGCATGCTTCAGGGCGTGGAAGAGGCTTCCAATTGGGCATGCATGACTCCATCTCAACGCCAACAAAACGAAAAATCCCAGACGTGCTTGCCAAAGATACGTGCCTTGAGCCAGTTGATGTAACACAAGAAAACATAAAGGAATCAAGACGGATTATGACGCTGATTCTAGTTGGCATAGTTGCATCCCGGGGGGGGGTACTGCCATACCAAAGCGGTGGGGGTGTGCCGCCAGAGCCCCATGGAGCACATGGAGAGAGAGATAAATAAAGAAATTTATGGTCACCAAGAGAGAATTATTGAACAATTTATCTAATATCTATAAGTGTAAGGTAAGCCCGGGCGGAACGTTTTCATTGGGAAATTTCCTCTTCGATGAAAGAGATAATTGTCAGGTTTAATTGGAGCACAAAGAGAGAAAATTTACATTTTTTCTTCGGACAGAGAGAGAAAAATGGCCAAAAACAGGGGCATTTGCGCGGCACATACATGTATACCTCAGTATAGGAAGTACCCCACACCCCCCCCCCGAGTTGCATCTCCTCTTTCCCTATTTAGCAATTATGTCGTAAGATGAGACCAGCGGTCATACAATTATAACCCACTGCATTTTTAACAATTAAAATTGTCCTTGAATACTAAGAATTATACGACATTTATGAAAACAAGCAAGCTCGCTCGCACGCACGCACGCACGCACGCACGCACGCACGCACGCACGCACGCACGCACGCACGCACGCACGCACGCACGCACGCACGCAAGCACGCACGCACACACGCACGCACGCAGGCATACATGTATTCTAAATGTGTATAGGCCTACTGCTAAAAAGTGATAATTTACTATCTTGCAGTTTGTAGCGTCATCTTCCAATGTGGGGTGAGCTAAAACGTTTGTATGTACACTAACAATGTGCAGTTCAGAGTTAAAAGGAGCTTCTACAATGAATTTATAACTTCGAGGGCAGCTTTCTAAAATGTATAGCTTATAATATATAAGTGAAGTAGGCATATTTGAGTACGTAAATTTATGCATGCCTACACATACTGCCGTGAATAGATGCAGAGCTAAAATTGCAAAGTTCATTTCTGCATTGTTCAATAATTTAACAAGACTCCCATCCTAGGCAAAGGTCGAGATGGCAAGTGGACAAGGAAGCCATTGGCAATAATTTGTTTTGGTGATAGCATTTGATATCCTTGATATTACTAGTGAAAGTCGGGAACGAATCAAAGATCGTCATAACCTTAACATAGTTACTGTTACAGACACTTGGTTGAGCAGCCACTCGATCAAAGCCGATGGACGAGTTCCTTATTTGGTTTTCGGCGTAGAACTGTCAATAGGCTGCTATGATGTAAGAATGTAGGTGAAGTGGTTGTCATCTGTCGATGATTCGCCGCGTAGGTGTTGGATTAGACCGTCATGACCTTGATTCTCGGATTCTTGGTGGCACAGAACTGTGTCCGCGTATTGCAAATCGGCGATTGTATACGGCGCTACCCTTATCTGGGTTTTGCCGTCTTCTCTAGCTGAAGAGGTGATCGCCACAGTAAGCGTATAGCAGCTTTGATCGTAACAAGACTGCACCCAAGGCACCACACTGCTGGAGGCGACCACGCGTCTCCGTGTCGACCACGTACGCGTCTCACTCATTGCACTCTTGCATCGAGTCAAGTTTTACGAACAGTTCTACCCGAATCTGGACTTTTCCTTCATGGATATTTTAGTTTAGTTCACTCTAACATCACTACTAAAACATAAAACGATCTTAAATAGTTCGGTGGTAGCTGTTTTGCGAATGGTAATGTTTGTCTAGATAGGGTCTAAGTGATATTTTAAAATAAAGTATATTTGAGCAGCACAAATAACTCACAAACGCTGACGGTAATCGCGAGATAAGAACATCCGCTGTCGAAAAGGAACCATATTATCTTTGTGGTATAGATATTGCCAATCTCTACGAATGGACAGTTAACACACTAAACAGTGGTAGACACTTGCACCTTCTGACATGGCAAAACTGTACATTAAAAGCTTATTTAGGATGCTTTATTTTGCCATATGAAACGTTTTCGCATACAAATTGGTTGGAACATCCGAAGACATCAACAGCCGTGTTACGTCCCGTCTGTCCCCAAGGAGGCCGGGCCCGGTGGCAGCATACCAAGTCGTTTAATAAGAATTTGGTGCAATTTACCGGTTCGCCTACAGCAACTGATTTGCCGTTACGAGTAGGCAAGTGGAAATATAAATGTGTCTTTCGGGGAGACATTACGAAGCTGTAAGACAAACAAAAACATGAGCCAAACCAGAAATGCCCTTAGTAAAAATAATAGAGAATTCTATAAAAATTCTATACAATTATATTGTAGAATTGTGTATAGAAAACTATGGAATACTAGAGATCCTATTGAATTTGTTTACGTCTTTTTCGATTTCTATAGATTTGAATATAATTTTATAGAATTATACACAGCATAGTAGAATATTGAATATGTATATATATATATATATATATATATATATATATATATATATATATATATATATATATATATATATATATATATATACCTTTAGCATACTACAGATTCCTTAAAACATGTTCTGAATTAAAACATCCTATAGAATATTCTAAAAAAATATAGAATATTCTATACAAGTGCTATAGAATCGTTTCCGCAGAAACACAATTGAATATTCTATACAGAATTTCTATAAATTTCATAGAATGTTTTCTGAATTCTATAAAATTGTCTTCACAAAAATCCAGTAGAATATTCTATAAAAATGCTATGGTTTGTTTTGCTAAGGGCGTCAATGACATGACAGATCCACCTGCGGACCGCACCTCATGAGGAAATGACAGAGTGGACAGCTCCTGTTCCCAGGCCCTGCGCGTACACTCCCGATGACGGGAAGGAGACATTTACCAAGTTCTCGGAAATCTCGTCACCACACGTCTACATACTGATAATCTCATCCTGCTTGGAGATATTACCATGTCAGCAGCGTTTGTGTCGAGACGTTATTTATAATGATGATGTCTGAAATTGTAGACGCTACTGTCCGTCTACAGCAAATATAAGCAACACAAACTAAGCCTCATGGCAATACGCAGGACAAAAGCACTGTCATTTATAATTGTAAGTTACTCATTTACCGACTATGTGATGCAGTCTGTTATTAAACAAACCACTTGGTTATTCTTAAGAAATCTTATCTTGTCATTGACACGAAAAAGAGAAGGCAATTACCTTGACGCGTCTAGCAGTGGACGCCTAATTGAACCCATCAGCTAGTTGGAAGTCCATATAAATAGACTATTGCTTAGACGTGATTATGTGGTGGACGCCAAACAGGAACAGGACATTTTCAAGACATGCAACTCTGAGGCCATAACATACATGTTTGGAATACCCAAGGTCATTGATGAGACGATCTGCGTTCTTGTGGACAGGAAAAAGGTTGCACTGTGACTAGTTCGCCAGCAAAACTAAAGACTAAGAGCGATGTTAGCACAATGAAAATATTGGTGAGCTTAGAGCATGGACTTGGAAACTCGTTCAGTCAGCAGAAACAGAGAGCTGTACGAGATACTACGTTCCGCTGAAGAGCGTTAACGGGAAGAACCTCGCCTAAAACATCAAACAAACTCAGCAACATTGTGCAGTATATGTCAAAACTCCTGCTAAATTAGTTATCAAGTATAGTTCCAGTTGCGTTCAGTTGGCATTCAGGCACACCCTCTAGCTGTTCCTACGTCGCTTGGCTAAATCCACATCGAAGGTATTCCTTTGGGAGATCATGAGAAAGGCGGGAAGAAGAATATAAAGAGACAAATTTGATAAAACTAGCGTAATTTACGCGAGTCTCTAAATTTTTTTAATTCCCATTGTGTCCTAGATCAACATAGGGAAGACCGGGCTAGTCCGCCCCTGGGGCAAGTCCGCGAATCGGCTTTTATTCCCTGCCTTTGCAGAATTTAGTAACTGCGCTCACATGACTAAGATACATGATCATCAAACTACGTGCAGCGGGAAACTGGTGTCCACGAGTTGCTGGCTGAAAAGTTGTGAGATAGAGCACTGATTTTGGTGACTGAAAGTAAATTTGTATAGTTTTATTTCGATAACATTTCAGTACTTATAAGTGGCATTGGTTAGACATTCAGAGTGTTGAGTAAAGCCCTTCTATCAGAGCTATTGTTTGGATCTTACGTTGTTGATCTATCCAGTGTCAGCGGTATTTAGTTGCCCCCACCAAATATGTATATGTGTTGGGGCACGTCCGTCTATGTACCACGGGGCAAGTTCGCCCCTGTAAAATATAAAATGCAGGATCACTTGTGAACATAAACCCACTAACACGCACTCCTATAAAGACTTCCAATTGTCCATTTTAGTGTTATATTCTAGTAAAACAAAGTGGTGAAACCACATTTTGATTTCACAATTTTCTAGCCAATGCAGTGCCAAACCTTGTTCTTTTCTGTTTGCTTGGTTTATTTCATAGATAAAACATAATTGGTGAGGATTTTAAGTTTCTAACAGAATGTCTGTCAGAAACATGACTTTTATATATAAAAATAAAACAGAATTGCACTGTTCTTGCGTATTTGCTGTTTAATGTACGTGTGGGGCGAACTTGCCCGGCCTCCTGGGCGGACTTTCCCATGTCGGGACAAGTCCTCCCATGCTTAAGTCTACTATGAGTTAACTTTGGATATTGTCTTGTAACAGTTTGGGCATTTGTTGATAGCACAAATGTGGGCAAGATATTTGCGGTAAATTTAAGGCTGAAACTGATGATCCTCTGGCTCTACAAATACAGTATCCAGATCTATTATTAAAGTGTCCCGGGGGGCGGACTAGCCCCGGTCTCCCCTACCTTTAATTCCCAAATATAAATAAACTCGTCTTTTCAACACGACTCCTGTGTTAATTGTAAACACACAAAAATGTATCGGGAGTGGCCGCCAAGAAAATATGTTTACCAATCGTGCAAATGTGCGTGCGTGCGTGCGTGCGTGCGTGCGTGAAAATTTATTTACTGAAATGTGTAATTATGTGGTCGTCCAGTCTACAAAATAATGTTCTGAAGTTTATAAATAATGTTTTCTTAAACTTAATACACTTTGATGTATTTAATGTATATGTCCGGATGACCAAATATATTGTGCATCACCATTTATAACTAATTAAACCTAAGCCTAAGGCCTAATGCATATAACTAAGGATACGTGGTGCATAGACCTATAGCTAGTGTAACATTATTTAATTTAAATATGCATGTTACGCACAGAATATTATTGTTACACCCGTTTGGAAGAGCTCTGACTTAACAAAATGTATAAAAATTAAACAAGATTGTTACCCAAGTAACTGGACAAGGAATTCGAAGCCATTTGTTTAGCCTTATCGATGATCCAACATAGGTTTAGTGATATTTTACGCGTCTTCGTATACATTTTCCTCTTTATTAATATACACCGAAGTTACAAACGTTATTTATGTTATGGCGATATTATTTTATTCTACTTGGGGCCCCTTCTACTTGATCACAATTGTGTTGACAGGCCAATGCGCGGGGCTCGTGGCAGGAGGAATACGGTACGGTCCCTTCGGATCTCGAGTAGCCAATGAAAAGGCAGGTGCCCGCCAGCACTAAGCAACCGAGGCAATTTACAACATGGCGACTTGCGATGACTTTGAAGTGATTTAGCCGAATTACCGTTTTAATCATGAATTGATGTGTTGCTCATTAGACGAAATACTTGACACGGCTTTTCCTGTACTCACATATTTTTTTATCTGGAACATTCAATTCAGTCGAGGTTAGTTAACTGGGGCTATGTTACGTCATATGTAGTTTTAGTGATGAAACTTGTCTCGACATTTGCGTGGCTACATGCTAACTACCTACATTTTATGAGACCGTAGACGTTGACACACTTAAAAAGTTGAAAACACTGCTAGAACACACAAGCTGGACAACATGTCAAGCATAACAAATCCTAGCCATCTGTCAACGAAAGATGTGGATACGATCAAAACTGCAGAAAGGTTGGTGTTTAAATTTTTATTTGATTTTGATTGCGTCAATGACAATGTTACAATGATGGTGTGTCATCCATGGCTATGCATAACGTAGCAGTAGAACGTTACATAAAGTAATGTAGTTTTGGGTGATAGTTAACGGCCACCTAAACTTCTTACATGCCAACTATTTTTAAAATCTTGATGACAAAATTACTTTTACTTAAGAAGGGATGCTGGTCTATATGCTATGGCTGGTAATTATTGACCAGTGAGTTTAACTTGTCTAGCCAGTAAACTGATGGAATCTTGTGTGAACGGCGCAATGTTAAAACATTTATTAGAAAACAATTTAAATGCCCCAGACCAACATGGTTTTACAAAAGGTCGTTCTTGCCTAACAAATTTGTTAGAATCAAGGACATAGTGTTGATGTTATTTTGCTGGATTTTCAAAAAGCATTTGACAAAATCCCGAAAAAGAGATTGTTGCAGAAACTATCTGCCTGTGGAATACAAGGTAAAGTTTTAGAATGGATAGCTGATTTTCTATCAGATAGAAAAATGCGATTTATGGTAAGAAGTGAATATTCTGAATGGTTTGATGTCATTAGTGGTGTTCTGCAAGGATCAGTATTGGGACCTAATCTCTTTTAAATTTATGTAAATTATATACCAGAGACAGTAAATAGTAATGAAAAATTTTTTTGCTGGTGACACCAAAATATTCAGAATATTAAAAAACAAATCTGACTGTGAAATCTTACAAGCTGATTTAGATAACTTAAGTAAGTGGAATAATAGATGGTGCCTACTGTTCAACACTAGTAAATGTAAAAGGATGCATATAGGCAAAGACAATCCAAAATTCGAGTACACCTGTGTCAAATAATTTGACATGGGAGAAACAAGTTGTTGCAGCAACCCAACAAGCTATGGTGGTTTTGCATTCTGTAAAGAGAGCATTTATTCACTTTGACATTGTTTATAATACATATATTAGACCATATCAAGAATATTGCATACATGCATGGTCACCTTATTATGCAAAAGATATGTTAATGCTTGAGAAAGTACAACGCAGTACAACAAAACTGGTAATAGGATTAAAGGAATTTACATATGAGGAAAGATTAACACAACTAAATCTTTATAGACTTGAAGAAAAGAGATTACAAGGAGATTTAATTGAAACTTTTAAGTTGTTAACTGGGAAAGAGAACATAAAACCAGATCAGTTTTTAACATTAATCTAAATAACCTCAGAGGCCACTAAAAAATAAAACAAACTACAATGTATGAAGCTATGCAGATGCCGAATTTTTAGTCAAAGCGTGGTGGATGTTTGGAATTCCTTGTCCAGTAATATTATATCTGCACCCTCTACTAACATTTTTAAAAACAGAATGGATAAAAACTGGGTTAAGATATGGGCAAACTATAAAAGGCTTATCTCTAGCCTTACAAACACTCATTATTTGTAAGTGTAAGTGTAAACTCCCATCTAATAATAACAATTTACAAAAACTGCCATCTGCTATGCCATGGCTATAGCCTATACAAAGCTCAAAGCCTAGGTTAAGGCTACTGTCAAATGGATGCTAAATGTTGAGGCATCGCTATATATACTTACTTACTTAATTCTCTGTATAGCTACTGGCACATAAGGCAGAAACAAGACATCTCCATTTCTGTTTGTCTGCAACTTGTGTGGCAGCCTGACCCCAGCTGAGGTTTTCCTCCTGTTCTCCTCCAGCTTCATTTTGGTCATCCAACCTGCAGGAGAACTGTGGAGGGGGAATTACACTGTATATGATCAACCTCTTATAATAGTGAAAATAAACATTTGAAAACAAATCTTTGGTCAGTAAAACAATAGTACATTTATATTTGAAACACAGTGTATTAGGCTCTACACTGGACATATTTTCCATAGAAATGTAATATTTCACCAAAATGCTATTTGTCGGTGGGGTTCTTAATCCTGTCAAGGAATCTTAATTTTCAGTTGGTAGGCATCAATATTATTAAGTCTGTGTGTCAAATTAATTTTTTTGGAAAATAGTAACAGGGTCTGCTGGTAGCATTTTCTGACTCAAAATATGTGGCTGTGTGTACACATGCTCTCACACACCAAATTTTATTGGTTATTTGTATCTTCAGTTATAACTGCGACAACATACAGACTTTTGTGAAGCAACTCACATATGTATTGCAAGAGCTCAGCATTTGCATATGAAAGGTGACATCAACATATAGTTTTTTTTACATTTTTATTGTTATATGGAAGCAACATTTGAAATTTTTTGGTCATGCATTTATGGGCATGGTATACATTTATGGGCATGATATATGTGAGAATTTTTTATAAGTTTGAGTTGGTGTCACATTTCTTCACACAAATTCAACAGTTGTCAGGGACCATTAAACAACTCTTAGTGAAGCTTTTCATGGTCCTCTGCCTCAGCTTGTAGTGATGTCCAGTTCACAGGTTGGGTCCACTGCTTAATATTGTCAAAGGGTGTTTCTTAGTTAAGTCAAACAGTGAACTATCCGTATCACCTAGTTTTATGTGAAAGATCTTTGCTCATTGAACAGTGTAGGGAAATTAGCACTATGCTACAGTAAATGTATAACTGAAATGCCCACATGTTTTCTCTTAATGACTTACCGTATTCAACCTAATAGATGTACAATGCGCATGACAAAAATTGGGCCATGGAAAATATCAAGGAATCTGTTCTAATAAACGTACACTAAATATTTTTTCTTTAAGCAATAAGGTAACTGTTTAACACTAGTGGTGTCATTTGGTAACTAGTGTAGAATAACTGAAAAGTTGTACCAACTGTTTCACACCATGTGGCAACACTTTTCAGTTGTTCCACACTGGTCAAATTACAATAATTATGGATCCTGCTGATTAAAAAGGGGGTGCAAACTAATTAGAGCATGTACACTTAATAGGTCGAATGTGGTATATTGTTGTTTGGATATTTTATTTAAAACCTCACATCTGGTTGGGACTCCACATAGTGTTACTTGAAAAGCAGCGATTTTTAATTAGAAATGATTTATGTTGTACATTTTCTAACTTCCATTTAACAATTTATGTTATATCCTGATTATTGCCATGGTATTATAACCAAACAGTGATTTTATATCGGAGCTTGCAGCTGCCCATGGAAAATATGCATGTTTGACAACTAGACAGTGGCGAAATGAGATAGCTTTGTATGCAAATAAGAGCACTTTACAAATAACAGTTGATTTTATTTAATATTTTGTTAATTGATGTTAAAGCTATCTATGAAATTGTCATTTCTTCAAACATTTGCGCAAAGAACAAATCCAATAACATCAGTATTTTAACAACAGTTAATGTGTTTCCTGTGTCCGACAATGTAAATGATGTGGATTGTGTATCTATAGCAGGTTACCAGGAGTAAAACTCGAGGCACAACTCAACATTGAGGATTTGAAGTCTCTTCAAGAGGGCTTCATGGTAAGTTGCATTTAAACTAACCATCATTTGTTTGGTTTTGTAGCATTGTTCCCAAGGTTACCATAGGAAAATACTCATTCTCACAGATGATGATTAATCAATTGAACAAATGATCTACTGATTGTGTAAATGCTAGCAGCATGAATATGTTTATAGACAAAATTGAATAATCATGGGGCTCTCAATAAGCCAATGGCATCCTTGTACAATTGCTGTCTGTTTTTTGCTTTCAATGGATTGTTAAAAGATCCATTTTATAAATGTCTGTAATCTCTACAGTGGAGAGAGGTGGTCATTCTCTTTGTATCAGAGAAAAGCAGAGTGCTCTCCAGGCCAAATAGGACAAACCAGATAATTCCGTTTATGCCACATCATGACTCACATGACCATAAATGTGGACTGTGGACATCAAAAATACTGGTGCTACGAAAGTCTTCATTCATTCCTAGATACGCAGATGTTTAAACAGTTATGCTTGTGAAAACAACAGATGGAGTTTTACAGACTGTTTATCACACATTTTCAGTGTCTAGTTTATTTGCCCATCCCCAGATTCCCTCTTTCCACCTCTCCATGTAGAGACAAACAAAATAGGCCAACATAGAGAGACATGCTTTGAATTGCACTCTTTAAGTCCTTATGATTTGCCTACCACCTTGCCTTTTCTAAACAGTACAGATAGGTAAGCCTAACCACACACCTTGGTATGGGCACTTGATTCTCTCGGGAGTCCGTGACTCCTTGTTTAACCACCCAAACTCCTTGTACAGCCCTTGGTGGGAATCCATGTGACTCCCTGCTTTATATGACGATAAATCCAGTGCATCTTGAATCAGCTCCAGGCTGCACTGAGTGGCAATACTCGCTTTTGTTTGATCAGAAATACCTGTGAGCAATGCACAACAGCGCTGCTCTTGGATCCAACGTTCTTTGATTGAAAAAACTAACTAAAACACTAAGAAACCAATCAAGATTTAACAAGATTTGCCATCCAAGCCAAAAGCCCAGATGGCAAGTGGACAAGGAAGCCATTGGCTAATCAAGAGTCCAACAATGTTCATCTACTTATAACCCACCCTCCTGAGATATGTGTCAACCTTGTTTTTAAACATATTCACGCTGCTAGCAGTTACACAATCTGTAGACAATTTGTTCCATTCATTTATTGTTCTCTGTGAGAGCGAGTGCTTCCTGATGTCCAATCTACATTGATCCTTTACTAATTTTACCTCATGTCCTCTAGTTCTGCTATCCTTCTTGAGTGAGAAAAACATATTTCTATCAATATTTTCATACCCATTCAATATCTTAAAAACTTCAATCTGATCTCCTCTTAACCTCCTTGTCTCTAGAGTTGTTAAACCACATTCTTTCAGGCGTTCTTCAAAACTAAGGTCTCTAAGTTCTGGAATCATTTTAGTTGCTCTCCTTTGTATGCGTTCAAGCGTATCTATATCCTACTTACGATATGGTCTTCATGCTTGTATACAGTATTCTAAATGAGGTCTAACTATTGCTTTATAAAGAGGTATAATTAACTTTTTTCCCTTGTATGTTATGTTTCTTATAATCAATCCAAGAATTTGATTACCCTTTGAAGCTCTGAAACTTTCATATCAGCGCTTATTGTAAATCCTTTTCTTTTACAGTAGTACCCAGAACAGTATCTCCCATTTTATAGTTTACATTCAAGTTCCCATGTCCTGTATGTAGGCATTTACATTTCCCAAAATTGAACAGCATCTGCCATTTCTCAGACCATTTCACTAATCTGTCTAGATCGTTTTGTAAATGTTGTTTATCACCATCAGTATTAACCTTTCTAAACAGTTTTGTGTCATCCACAAATTTCAGTACGTTACTTGTTATACTGTCGTCCAAGTCATTGATATATATTAAGAATAATATAGGTCCTAATACTGATCCTCGAGGTACCCCACTCAAAATCCATCTACTACAACTCGTTGTCTTCTGTCAGTCAGCCATTGTTCTATCCAGTCAGTTATGCTATCCCCGATACCATGGGCTTTTAATTTAAATAGCAATCTTTGATGTGGCACTTTGTCCAAATCTTTCTGAAAATCTAAGTAGATAATATCTACTGGCGATCCCACGTCTATCCACTTAGTGATTTCTTCAATAAAAACATAACATATTTGTTAAGCATGAACTCGCTTTAAGGAATCCATGTTGAGATGAATTTAATAATTTATGCTTAACGAGGAAGTCCACTATATGGTCTTTAATTAACCTTTCTAATAATTTACAAATCACTGACGTTAAACTCACTGGTCTGTAATTTTCTGACTTATTTCTCGAACCATTTTTAAATAATGGTATGATGTTTGCTTCTTTCCATTCAAACGGAACAACTCCCTCTTTTAATGACAAGTTGAATACTCTTGCAAGTGGTATACTGATTTGTTCTACTGTTTCCATTAGTAATTTTGGAGGAATCCCATCCACTCCCGATGATTTGTTATCCTTCATTGCCTTTATTTTCTTAGCTACCAATTCTGTAGTTACAACATAGATATAAATAAGATTGTTGGTACTATATATCTATGGTTACAACTAACAGACCTAAATAGTCAGATTTAGCCTCCTGAAATTTAGCATCAGCAACTGATAATGAACTAATATCTTCTTTGGTAAATACTGAACTGAAGTAACCATTTAGGTCGTCCGCCATTAAAAACCCCTGTGATACTATATTTCCAGCACTGTCTTCTAGAGGTCCAACCTTGTCTTGTACGTTTTGTTTACTCCTGACATATGCCTAAAAACTCTTGCTGTCATGTTTTATGTTACATGCTAGTTTTTGCTCATAGCTTCTTTTAGATTGTATGATTTCAGTTGTAGCTGCATTAAGTGCCTCTTTGTAATTTGCATAGTCTTCTTCCTTTCTGGTACGCCTATAAACCCTCCACATAGTTTGTTTTAACACTATTTTTCTAATAGCGTCTTTTGACAAGTGTTTCTTTCTACACCGTTTTCCTTGTTTTTGGAAGGGAACAAATTTATCGATGATACTCTCAATTTCATATTTTAGAATATTCCAACATTCAATTGCGGTCTTATTCATCAGCATGTTATTCCAATTTAGCTTTGCTAAGTATTTTCTCATATCTTTGTAGTTACCTTTGTGGAAGTTTCTCTTGTACGCTTTCTTATTTTTACTTTCTGATTTTATATTGATGTCAAAATGTATTTGATTATGGTCAATGGTTCAAATATTTTTACGTTGTCCACTAATTCTTTTTGTGATGACAAAACTATATCTAATACATTTTCTCCCCTGGTTGGTTCTAGCACGTGCTGAGTAAGAAAGCTATCCTGGATTAAAAATAGAAATTGTTGGTCCTCAATCCCTGTGCTCTCTAGAGAATTCCATTGTATGTGTCCATGGTTAAAATCTCCCATTATGATACAATCCCCTTTACTAACTTCCTTTATAGCGTTTTTATTTTTGTGTTGTCCTCTTCGTTTATGTTTGGACTTCGGTAAACTAATCCAGCAGTTAATTTTGAATTTCCTGAAACAATTTTGCACCAAACAGCTTCATGGCAATCTGCTTCCCTTTCTAGTTTTATTTCATAAGTCTGAGTAGATTCGTTAACATATAAAATAACTCCCCCGCCCCATCTTCCTATTCGATCTTTCCTAAACATTACGTATCCTGTCAGTCCTAATTCAGCATCTGATATATCTGTGTTGGCCCATGATTCAGTTATACCAATTACGTGAGGGTCACTATCTTCTACCATAATGTTTAATTCATTTCCTTGCATTTAAACATACGCATCTATAACCTTTTTCAGAGATGTTTTTCAGATGATTTAATATTGGTTTATCTGCGCTAGTGACCTCTTGTTCTGCTTGAGACACCTCTAGGTAACCCCCCTGCACTTCTAGTTTAAACAATGTTTACTTCCAAAAATATTTGTCATTGTACCCATGTCACTATCTACTGCTGCTGAAAGTTTGTCCGCGAATACTGCCGCCCCCTTTCCACTTAGATGAAGCCCATCCTTCATGTACATATCAGCCCTCCCAACAAAACTTCCCCATAAATCCACAAATCCAACTTCCTCTTCCCTACATAGCTTCTGGACTAACATGTTAATTGCCTCGACAATTTCGATATTTGTGACCCCTCCTGCCCATTACAGGTAAAATCCCTGATAGTATTACCTGCTCAACCCGCGTCTGTTTCAGTGTTCTGACCAACTGCCTATATTTCCTAACTATGGCAGTTGTACCCTCCCTCTCTACGTCATTTGTCCCTACGTGTACTAAAACAGATCCACCCTTACCCGAACCTATGATGTTTTTACCCTCACAGTTATCACCTCTATTTTGGCTCCAGGAAAGGAGACCACCACATCATCTCCCTTGTTTAAGACTCTGTTGGTCTTTCTAACTATCGAATCCCCCACAAACACCCTCGCTCTCTTCCTCACCCCCTCTATCACTGCTGCAGAATAACTCTTCCGTTCGATCCCTTCCATCACATTCTGTCCTGACCCCTTCCCTCCTGTCTCCCCCACTTCCCACTCCTTTGCTCTTGTCTCTCCCACTCCCCTCTCCTTCACTCCGGTTGTTTTCCCTCCCGTCTCCCCCACTCCCTTCTCCTTCCCTCCTGTCTCCCCTACTCCCCTCTCCTTCACTCCGGTTGTCTTCCCTCCCGTCTCCCCCACTCCCTTCTCCTTCCCTCCTGTCTCCCCTACTCCCCTCTCCTTCACTCCGGTTGTCTTCCCTCCCGTTCCTTTCCTTCCTGTCTCCCTACGACCTGTCACCTTCTCTCCTCTCAGCTTCCTCCCAGGCTGAGGTGAGCTCTCCCTAGCATCTCTTGTGTCTTTCCCCACTTTATCGTCTACTGTTCCCCCACCGGAACTACTGGCACAACCCCCCTGTTCCCTTCCCACCATTGCCACAACAAGCAGCTTCAGCTCTTCCAACTCCACCTCTAGTTCCTTCATCTTCATACATCCCCTACACTCAAAACTAAAACTATCTGCCTGGACCTCAGCCCAGGACTTCAATGGCATGACCTATCACTGTTGTAATCTGTCCATTGTATAGTGTATATAGCGCCTCTAGGGAATTTGTTGAAAAAGTACGGACTCTCTAATGTGTCCACAGCCTCCCAAACATGAGCTATTGTACAGTTTTAACCATTGGAAGTTCCCATTTGGAATGTTGGGTCCAGTGGAACATCACTAAATATAATTCTGTATGAGGTCTGACATTGGTTATTTCTATGTGTCACAAAACTGACAAATGCAATTAGGGGAAGTAGATAGTTTTTGTGCCAGTCAATATCCAGGCTGGCTTGCTTCCACAATTAATTTACTGAAACGACATGCTCAATGGCAAAATGAAAGGCCTGTGACTTCTGTTGCACATCGTCTGTCAATAAACCTTTCAGTTCAGACAATGTATTTATTATTGGATGAGGGCTGCAGAATACAGACGCTTTATAGATGATATCCATATATTTAAGATTACATTATGTATGTTCATTCCATAACATTGCATCTGTACTATTACCTCTGCTGTGTACATATATCAGCTCTCATTTGCTGACACAGAACGTTGCTATCTGGGTCAATGCCAATCAGTATTTGAAGGGAACCTGTGTAACAAATTGTATTAGACAGGTTTTAGTGCAGGAAGTTAACCTCTGTCCAGTGGTTCCACCTGAATTGTTTTCAATTTTATGAGCAACCATCTGATAGCATCCATGATGTGTGATAACTTTGGACATATTGGTTGTTAAATGTACAGCGTGGTTTATTGTTTCCTCTTGTTAAATGGATCCTCCCAATGTGTGACGTACCTAAAGCCTGTAATGACAAGTGATGAACAAATGTTGTCTGTCATCTGTGGTTGTTACTTCTACAATCCTTTAATTCTGTGCGATGTGTGTGATCAAATCTTGAATTTCCTCTCAATGACTTGTTTCCATCTCTCTTGCTCTTCTCCAGTTTTCTCCCCCTCTCTGTTGTTGCCTTTTCCAGGTTTCTCTTCACACCATCCATCCACTTTAGTTTTGGTCTTCCTCTTCTCCGACTACCACCCTTTTCTGTTTTCCGTGCTCTCTGTATTAACCTCTCCCCATTCTCTGAATGTGCCCTACTTCCACCATCCATCTCATCTTCTCTACATATTCTATAGATCCATTTGTCTTCTGCACGTGTTTTGTAAATATTAATGCAAATAGGTGAATAAAAATTTGCATTGCGTTTAGATTGATAATTTTTCACTGTTGTTACAATGTATTGAGGTGGACCACTGTATAATAAAAATGAACAAACACAATTTTGTTTCTTACAGCTGGACGGTGAAGGTTACGATAACAAACTGAGTCTGAACCGAGAGCAGTTCTGTGAAGCACTTTCTCTCATCCTCAACAAAGGATCAGTGGAAGAGGTAAAGTAAACGATATAGACAGGAATTTCGGCATGTTGTTTTACTACTATAAAGGCATCTAGATATTGAATGCTACACTGTAGAAGAAACATTTACTTCAATTTATTAAAAAGGATTTTCTTATACCCCGGTACTATTAAGCTGTTAAGCTGGTAGTTAACGTTTCATGAAATGGCACATGTTTTACAAAAATGTGAAAGTGAGATAAAATTGCATGTATTATGTGTATGGCATATCTCTAACAACGTGCCTCCTTTTTCAACTCTCTGATACTCCTGGTCTCGTGGCTTGGCTTGTGTGCATGGTTAAGTAAGAATGTGTGTACGCGGATGCATGCATGCGTGATTGCAGATTCTGCACACAGCTAATGGATTATTTACAAAACAACTTACAGACACAACTACAATAGAAATGCCATTGCTAAATACTGGATTTACTTACATTGGAAATGTTGTACATGATAATTGCATTAACATTATTTATATATGAAAATTTTTAAACTACGTTCCTGAAAGATAATTCCACAAGTGATGGGTTGTAATTGGTATTAAAATATTAATATATGGCCATACTAAGGCACACGTCCAGGTGGAATGCACTCGCAACTTCATTGTAATGGTTCATGATTTGTGTGAATGGACCGCCTGAAACGTAAATGAAGGGAAGGTCCCTTTTATAATTGTTAAAATTATGGCAAGATTAATGCATACTGTTGCAGTCAATTGTCACAATCCATTTACCCAAGACCATTTCTTGGAACCTGATATTTTTCTCGGGTACAACTATTTCTGGTGAAACACCAATGATGGTCAACCACACATAATATTCGCACTCAGCTGTTAGGTAAAAATACATGATGTCTCAGATGACAGTACAAAGATCAAGCGTAGCAGGATTTCTTTTGATAATTCATGTTAAATATTAAATGATAAGTTACTTTTTTTGAGACTTACAAATTTACTGACATTACTCAAAGTTGGTCTTTAGCGAATAAGAATAATATTTATCCAGAACCAGACATGTTTATTCTGGCCAGATACAGTGTAGCAATAATTATTGTGAACAATGAAGAAACTGTGGTACAGTGTGGCACAGAGGTTAGAATGTGGGACTGTCAATCCAGAGGACCAGCGATCAAAGACCACTTGCTGCAGCTTCCATATATATTTTCGTCCAATGTCAGTTGACATTCGTAGCAATTTCGTCACCCAATATGCCAGTGGACTCGACGAGGGGGGTGGAGAATGCAGGAACATGTTCAACAGGGATACCCAGGCTATGGGGAGTGAATCTAATAAAAGGAGATGAAAAAATCATATAAAAGTCAACCAGACTACCAACATTTCAAAAGAAATCAAATTAACATAATGTCAGTTTCATAAGTCATGACCATATGAACACTGCTATTAGATCAGTATGCAGGAAAGTGATCATGAGAAGTGTGGAAAGTGCTTGTGAAAAGTGGGAAAATGCTCATGAAAAAGTGGGGAAATGTTCATGAAAAAGTGGGGAAATGTTCATGAAAAGTGGGACAATTTTCATGAAAAGTGGAAAAATACTCATGAAAAGTGGGGAAGTGCTCATGAAAAGTGGGAAAATGCTCATGAAAAGTGGGAAAATGTTCATGAAATGTGGGAAAATGCTCATGAAAAGTGGGAAAGTGCTTATGAAAAGCAGGAAACACCATCCTCCAATGAACTTTCATCAGTGTTAGCATTTTCCGTAATTTTTCATGTGTTGTTGTTATGGGCTGTCATTTTGATGCTCCGTTTGTATTCGTAGTGAACGCACACATGAGAAAATTTGAAATCACTTGAGACCAATGAAATAACATGTGCCTATGATGGCCTCGCATGCAACAAATATATTGCTTTTACAGTGAGTTTTGTTTATTTTGTAAAATTGCAACAAAAATGGGACATTTCATCCAAAAAGCGGATAAGCGGGATCAATGGAAAAAAGCGGTATTTCCCACTTGAAATCCATAATTTTGACAACTGTGAGAATAGCTAGTTACAGTAACTTAATGTGCGTGTTTGACATTTCACAAATATAACCGTTGGGATAATAAAATAAGATAAGATATCTGCAACAAGGACACCATGGGGCAGTTTGTTCTCTGTATCTCTCAGACCATCTTCCCAGCTTCAGTCGCATCAACTACATGTTTCTTCTGCTGGCCATTTATTTATTTATTAGTCATACTGTTGGATGTCCCAACTGATTATTGACATCTGTTTTGTGGCAGTATATGCAATTGTGTGCTTTATTTGAAGTCTGGGTGATTAGATTGATCCTACATTGCACCAGGGAGACTGCAATTGGTGGTTCTGTTTGTCAGGGTGCTGGGTGAATGCTCTGCAAGGGATCATACATTAATGTAAACCCTTTGAAACTGTCCTGTATGCTTTGATGGAGCCGGAAACTGACATTAAAGCCCTCGATGGTGGAGCAATGGAGTATTTCAGGGGGCTTTGGCTTAATTTTTTTATGTACTCTGTTGTACCACTAAATGGTAGCATGGAAATGGGTGACTAAGGTTGCCCCCCTTTTGTCTGATCTTTGCAAGATCCTTGATATGCCACTGTAAGGTTGTAATGTGTCAAAATTAGTCATCCCACAAATTGTCAATTTTATTAAGATGCACATTATAATGGCTTTTATAATTCCTGAAATATAATCGGGTCAATGTCCTTGAAATAAAATTATGCGGAAAACAATGATTCTACACGATAGAGTGAGTCATTCATTCCTTGGGAGTAGAGATCTACCAGTACTTTATTTCTCTTTCCTTTTATCTCTTTTTATATCAGCATGATTATGGTAAATGATTATGGTAAATGCAGAATAGAGTTGTGAAAAGATTGCTCCCCATCACTGAAGTATTTATTTGCACTGTGTGTGTTCCTTGTAATAAATTATATTTACTAAGGTAGCTCAAACATATGGACATCTACAGTGGTTATATCATAAAGCCGATTATCAACATGATAATATTATATACAGGTGTAGCAGCAGTGTTGCTGAGAATTCCTAAGAATTATCAAATATTCATTTTAATGATTCTGTGATCAAACGAATGTAGGTTTACCTAGTGTTGTTCCGATGATCGATTATGAAAAAATCGATTGGTTTGGCTTTGGCGATGTGATGATCGGTTATGAAATACAAAATCGATTATCGGAGAAAATGTGAAACAAATGCTTGAATAGTTCCGCGGCTCCTCGTGTCACTGGATACGAAATATGGTGTGTCTGACGAATGAAACACGAGAAATACAAAACTACCCGGCCCCTTGACCAAGGGACACTTGTATGGTATGTAGTCTTTAATAACTAGGCCCAACCGATTATATACTCGACAGTTGATCGGTTGGTGCCATCCGATTATAACCGATGATCGATTATGAAATTCCAACTGGGTTTATCTGATTTGTTGGCCATTATGACAACCAGCAAAAATATAGATTATTGTAATATTTCTGGTAGAAATTAAAAACGATGATGAAAAACACTTCTGATTGAATGGGTTTTGATTGGTTGTTATTGTGACTGCAAAGTTGGAATATCTATGTATTTGAAGCACGATATCTCATTATTGTGCAGTTGTGAATACACATTGTTTAGACCTTATGGATTATGTCATACTTTGAGGTTTTGTGTTGAAGTATATCTTGTCCCATTAGTCATGTTGACCTTTGGAAAAACTCATTAGTGTATTTTTTTATTTTTGCAACCTTTGTTGACAGTGGAAGCGTAATGCAGTATTTACAATACTGTCTCACTGTAAATGAGTTTGGCACTATCCTCCAGTATTGTGTTAATGTCACAGGTTATGGCTTTATGTATGTGGACTTTCGTAGATTATTTTGTATAGCAAGTTTGCATTGAAAATTTGTATAAGTTTTACGCATGACAAAACTGTTTTATGTGTAGCCTCAATGGTGCCTAGCATGACACATTGTCAGCCTGCATGCATGTCTGCATTTGTGCGTGCCCGTGGGTGTGTACAATGTAACCCTGAATGTCTTTGTACCATGTTGGTTATTATTTCATGGAGAAGTATTGAGAACATGTGTGATTACCCTGAACATGTGTGATTACCCTGAACATGTGTGATTACACTGAACATGTGTGATTACCCTGAACATATAATACTAACAATGATAATAATAAAATGCCTACATCCTCAGGATTAACTTATGTTATCATCATGGAATACTTTAAATGAACACTGCTTCTATAAAAGCTTACCAAGATATATAAGAATATTAATGCATTAATAAATGTGCATCATGTTGTATCTTGCTGTGTTCACTGTATTTGCTATGTAACTGAGACTATCATCCTGAAATTACAAAAAAAACATCTCACTTTACTGATTGTATTTGCGGAAATTTATCATAATTTTCAACATTCCATACCCCATTTCCTTATGAAACAAACAAGAAAAAATATGTATCTATAAATTGATGTGTTTATGTCACTTTCACTTGGTCTGCTGTCAGGGTTAATTAGGTCACTGCTATACTGGATCTTGCTACAAGTTATAACTGTGTGTCTTCAGTATGGCGAGTTGTTCGACAAGATCGACGTCACGAAAGAGGGGGGCGTGGACTGGGACAAACTTGCCTCACACCTACTGCTCGAGTTCTATGAGAAAGATGACAGGGTGAAGGCCACACAGGTCCCCCAGTGGAAAACCCTCAAATATCTGCCAAGGTCAGTGCATGGTAGTCGTGGTAAAAATGTTGCTTAAAGCCAGGGATCATGTCATAATTATCACATGGTTTTCCCTAGATCATCGCATATACACTTACATATGCAGTTGTGTAGAATAAAACACATAACTAAAAAATGGTAACTTACAATAACTAAACTAAATTATTTATTGATTAAATTAAATATTTAATTCATCAAAGTAGATGCTGCTGGGGGATAATGATGGTGATCATTTTTAAAGATGTGGAAAGCAGTGATTTTGCGTGAGGAAAACATATTCTTGAGAATTGTGGCATTGTATTACGTGCTGTTTAAATATGTCCATCTTTAATTTAATCTTGAATTAATAAATAATATTTTATTAATTAAATCTACAGTTTCATGTAATTAAGGGGGAGTGATGGTGGGATTGAAGTGGGGAGGGGAGAATGAGAGTGAGGTGTAGGGGCATCGGAGAAGGGTGGTGGAGACAGCAGTGAAACAGGACCAGTTAAGGAAGAAGAAGGAAACACAAAAATATGCGAGCAGTGTTGATGCCAGCCTCACCCCAGACTTCAGAGATAAAGAACAGAGCAACATCGTCACAATCAGAAATCATGTATGTTATGCAATGAGGATAGTACTCATTGTTATCCCGGCCATTTCCAAATGTAATCGTATTTATTGTTAATTATAACTTTACAATATAAGAAATGTTGCAGTGATTTGCATAAAATGTCTGATGCATTGACATAGTGCCATCCTTTAGTGTTTACAGGACCTTTAATAGGTCTTTAACATCTTCATAAATTTGACAAAACATAGAGGAAAATACACCAAATTCATGATTTAATTAAAATTATTAACTTGCACAATTTGCTAACTTCCCAGAAGGCAACTGAAGCTCTGTTACTGCAGAGTCCAATGTGTCACACCTCAAAAGTCAGCTTAATTTACTGAAATGATTAACAACTGATACATCGGGCAATTACTATCTCCATGGATTGTTGTTTCATGTCCTTCCCCCTGATCTCCGTCCCTTTTCGAATGTCAGTGAGTTTGTGATTGATTTCAGGATTAGTCAATGCAGATACTCGTATATTTTAGTATTCCTCAAGGAACGACAAATCCGCTGCTTCAGTACCTATCTCGCAGAGTCTTGGGGATATGAGTGGGTCGCATGATTAGTTTGTGTAGATCAGAACGTGGATGTGTTGTCCATGACTTGGACACAGATAAGCTGCCTCTTCTGTTAGACGTCATGGAGAGAAAGAGAGCATAAATAAAATTGAGTTGATGTTGGCAATTTGTCCATGTAAACCATTGGGATCTCACAGATATCCAGCTCAGATGAATGGTTCCTCTTGTACATATATTGGCACACCCGCAACTGCAAATTGTCTCATTCTCTTGTCATCTTCACAATTTAATTAAATTACTTCCCACAGAGTTATAGTTCTTTATGTAGCAACACAGTAATCATGTAGTTGTACCTGATTGCAGATATCATATCACCAGTGGAAACTATGCATTTTAAATTAAACTTAGATATGCATTATTATGTGTACTGAATAATAATAGAGTGAAGAATTGTTTCCATTCAGAAAGACATAGTGTCATTATTGTGGTTATGATAATTTGAAATCATTAAACTATTGCAAACACACAAGCACACATGTGCACACACACTCACATGCGCGTGTGCACATGCACTTGAAAACACACACACATCAAGACAAAGGAAAGTATGTATATATTTATATATATATATATATATATATATATTGGTCGATGGCTCAAGTACACACCAGCTGCCCACTTTGATATTCCACACACTGTGAGTCAGCACGTATTGTCTGAGACATCTGTTAAGTATTTATTAAACCTTTTTCGCAGTCCTGTGGGATCTTCAGTACAGAATATATGACACTGATATGCATCTCTTCAATTGCTCTAATACGTTACTTGTGCCAAACTGATAAGAGCCTAGTATTTGACATAAAACACAGTTTACTGCCTAAGTTGATTTACAGTGTCACCATAACTCAATTTAATGTATATATGTATATGTATATATATAGATATATATATATATATATATATGTATACATATATATATATATATATATATATATATATATATATATATATATATATATATATATATATATATATATATATATATATACACATATACATAATGTTTTTTGCTATATGTATATATATATATATATATATATATATATATATATATATACATATATATATATACATACATATATATACATATATATATATACATATATACATTTAATGTATATATGTATATGTATATATATATATATATATATATATATATATATATATATATACATATATATATATATATATATGTATATATATATATATATATATATATATATATATATATATATATATATATATATATATATATATATATATATATATATATATATATATATATATATATATATATATATATATATATATATGTACATATATATACATATAGCAAAAACATTATATATATGTGTATATATATATATGTGTATATATATATATATATATATATATATATATATATATATATATATATATATATATATACATATACGTATATACATTAAATGGACTTATGGCGACACTGTAAATCAACTGAGGCAGTAAACTGTGTTTTATGTCAAATACTAGGCTTATCAGTTTGGCACAAGTAACGTATTAGAGCAATTTAAGAGATGCATATCAGTGTCGTATATTCTGTACTGAAGATCCCACAGGACTGCGAAAAAGGTTTAATAAATATTTAACAGATGTCTCAGACAATACGTGCTGACTCACAGTGTGTGGAATATCAAAATGGGCAGCTGGTGTGTACTTGAGCCATCGACCAACACGCACCTCGAAGATGTTTGATGTGTGCCGATATGTGCATCCAGCCATCACACCTTTTCTGCAAGGGTAGAATTTATTCAAAAAGTAGTTAATCAGGCCTGCTGCTTGTGCATGCATGTAAGCCAACATTGTTGTGAGAATACCATGACATTAAGCCAAACTAAAATAAACCTTGCTTTTTTGTGTATTTGGTTTTTATTTTCATTCTATGATAGACATCTAAATTTGGATTAGTATTCATCAGACCTGGATAATAAGTTGTTAGTGAAAATTGCATATAAATAGATCATAATGTATGTTTACATTCAGTTGCACACAACCATATGGAGAGACATTAATACCTGTAGAGATCATTGTAATGTTTTTAAATTATCTATCTAAATTATTTTTATTGGTGCTCTGGCCAATCAAATAACACACCATTTTCTTGAACACTCTCATTTTTTAAAATGTGACAGACCTCAGTTAAAGTTAGCGGAACTTGTTTTATTTTTGGGAAAGGTTGAAGTCACTATCAGTTAACGGTGTTCACAGCCAATAGGGTAAGTAAGTGTCCGGAATGGTCAATAAGGCTGAGCCACGGCAGCACTCGGACACACCACTGATGTATCTCATTGGCCAGTCTAACTGTGTTTCCATGACAACTCATTTTATTGCATTCCCTGACGACTATTATGGACAGTGCTGAATGTGATGCTGCTCTATTGCCGTATTTCTAAATGTATTTTGTTTGGCAGCCTGACTACACATTGAATTATACAATCAACTTGCACATGTATGCGTTGCTGAATTGCCACAAATTTTATTTCCATTTTCTGTTATAATCACTTCAACTTCATTCTCATTTGATAGACAGCATTAAGTGTCCCTGCAAGGATGTTCTGGATTTATAGAGCAGTCGCAAAAGTGCACCAGAGACCATCAGAGAAGCTAGGCATATCTTTCTCGAACATTATGCATAGGTTACTTGGTAATGCTGACATTAACATTTGGACCTGGCCATGTAGTCTCATTATGTCGTTTGTGAAGCAATACATAAACAATTTTTAAATGTCATAACCTAACATTAGTTTCTAATAAGGCTGCAATTTTTTGGGAATTTAGTTCATTCCAATACTTGCATGTGTGCACAAACACGTGTTTGTGTATCACATGAATGCATCTTTAAATTTTTAAATGTCATAACCTAACATTAGTTTCTGATGAGGCTACCATTTGGTTGGAATTTAGTTCGTTCCAACATTTGCATGTGTGCACAAACGTGTGTTTGTGTATGACATGAATACATCTGTTAAATATCCCCGGGCAGCTCAGATCATCCGTTTCACAACAACGTGTGTTTGTGTATGACATGAATACATCTGTTAAATATCCCCAGGCAGCTCAGATCATCCATTTCACAACAACGTGTGTTTGTGTATGACATGAATACATCTGTTAAATATCCCCAGGCAGCTCAGATCATCCATTTCACAACAACGTGTGTTTGTGTATGACATGAATACATCTGTTAAATATCCATAGGCAGCTCAGATCATCCGTTTCACAACAACTTATTGTTCCTAAAACTAAACTTAACTTGCGCAAATGTGCTTTCTCTGTCACTGCCCCTAGGGTCTGGGATGAACTCCCCATCACTTTGAAAAACATCTTAAACAATAGCTACCTTCCGATAAAACCCTGTAGACATATTTATTCCAAATTGCATTTCACCATAAATCTTTGGTTGTCCCTCATTCTGATAAATGACTTTTGTGCATCCATGTTCACAATTATGCTTAATGATTCTGTTTTGTTGCATCTCTGAACTCAGGTTCCTGAGAATATAAGCACCATAGAAGTTAATTATTATTATTATGTCAAATATATATGTGTCCTAGTATCCATACATTTTGGTAAAGGACACTTTGTCCCTGGACAGTTGGACTACAGACATTTTGGCAATGGGATGTTTTGGCAATACAACATTTTGGCAGTAAGATGTTTTGGTACAATCATTGAAAATATTCTGGAAAAAATTTGTGGGCAATAGGACATTTTGGTAATATACAGTTTGAATTCATTAAATATAGCTGACAGCTATTACACTGTAAAGGTCATGTAACCTGGTTTATTAAATAAACATTGGGTTGTATCCATCAACATACTATGACTTAGCTTCAACGGCCTCCAACAATAGAGTCAGCTTTGAATGGCTTCACAAATGTCATTAACAAAACAGTACACGTTGCCAAACACTTCTGTCATATGTAATCATGTGTCAATTTATAGTTTGTTTTGTATTTAGCATTTCAATTTATGTTATAAATGCAAATAATGATATATTATACATTTTATGTGATTCAAATCAACAAAATGTATACCTTTATCTACCTACTCTTGTAGCAAAGAATTTTTTATTATTATTTTCAATGATTGTACCAAAATGTCCTATTGCCAAAATGTATGTGGTCCAACTATCCAGGGCCAAAGTGTCCTTTACCAAAATGTCCTGCATTTATGTGTGCTTTACCAAAATGTCCTGCATTTCTGTGTCCTTTACCAAAATGTCCTGCATTTCTGTATCCTTTGCCAAAATGTCCTGCATTTCTGTGTCCTTTATCAAAATGTTCTGCATTTCTGTGTCCCTTACCTGCATTTCTGTGTCTCCAGTTGGTCAACTTTTTTTTGCATGTATTTTGCTTGATGTCTGATGCCATGTGTCAATTTGTATTTCTGTTACATGTTGTCATATCGTAAGAAGGATATAGAGACACTTGAACGCATACAAAGGGGAGCAACTAAAATGATTCCAGAATTTAGAGACCTTAGTTATGAAAGAAAGAATGTGGTTCAACAACTCTAGAGACAAGGAGGTTAAGAGGAGATCAGATTGAAGTTTTTAAGATATTGAATGGGTATGAAAATATTGATAGAAATATGTTTTTCTCACTCAAGAAGGATAGCAGAACTAGAGGACATGAGGTAAAATTAGTAAAGGATCAATGTAGATTGGACATCAGGAAGAATCCGTTCTCACAGAGGACAATAAATGAATGGAACAAATTGTCTACAGATTATGTAACTGCTAGCAGCGTGAATATGTTTAAAAACAAGGTTGACACATATCTCAGGAGGGCGGATTATAAGTAGATGAACATTGTTGGACTCTTGATAAGCCAATGGCTTCCTTGTCCACTTGCCATCTGGGCCTTTGGCTTGGATGGCAAATCTTGTTAAATCTTGTCATTATGTATGTGTATGTCAGTTAGTATGTCTGTTATTGTGTGTCAGTTGTATGTATGTTATAATATATGAGCCAATATGTCAATCTACATATGTGTTTCTGTGTTAATTTGTGTCACATGTCAGTCTATTTATGTATCTGTCTATCAATCAATCCTTATGTCATTACGTGTCAGTATATATTTTGTGTGTTAATGTATCATATATGTCAGTCTGTATATCTTTGTATGTCAGTATACGTTACTGTGTATTATGTCTTTGTCACTATGTGACAATGTCAAATGTGTTAGTTTGTATATCTGTGTCACTGTCGATGTATATATATAACACGTGTGTGGGGATGTCTGTCTTAGTGTTTGTGTTGGTGTCTTTGTCAACAGTTCTCTTTCTGTTCATTTGCTTGTGCCTATGTGTCTGCCTGCGTCCTGTCTGACATGAGAACACATATATCCACCACACAAAGATATAGACCCAATACTAATCTATTCATAAGTCATGGCAATTATCGGTAAAATATGACATACACGTGCATGCATGTATTCATGCCTGCACACTAGCATGCCTGCCAGCAATTATGCCAGCACGCAATAAGACTTTAACAATTACAGCTTCTAAATTATTGATATTTATAACAGCGTTTACTGCCTTGTAATTTGTTAGACATTTGTGTCCATAGCTACGGCACTCTGCAGCTGAGAGATAATCACCCACTATGTCCCTTATGTAGATGTTATTTTCTGAACCTTGAAGGCATTTTAATAGTACCAATCATCTTATCTGCATCATATTTGAAAATTGGCATGCGGGTTGATCACGTATATACTATACATGTTTACTAAGAACTGTATAAAGTAGAAGCAACAATGTTATTTTACATTGTTTGCTCTCTCTTATAGGTGATCAGAAGATGACACCAAATTATTTGTTTCCCTGAACTCATAGTAACAAACACATTTCATGCAGAATATCCTTCAAACCAGATGATATTGACAATACATTCACCATGATAATAATATTGCCCTGTTGTCTCCGTTTATTCCTGGTACAATTTATCTCATCCTCTTTGTGTGTCTTCACCAATTCCTCCATATGGGACTCATCGAAATGAAATTATGTATGAAGGCATGGGGTTGTTTGACACTGGTGTTAAGTGTGGTTTCTGCTGCAGCCCACACAAGGAGGCGATCCAACGAATTGCTTATCTGAAGAACACAAACCGCTACCTCGCCATAAGCAAGGTAAGCTGATCAGTGGCAGCCAGTGTATGGATGATGGGGGTTTGGTGTTACTAAAATTGTTTCTTTCTAGAACTACTGTATCACTAGTCATGTAACAAGATTTAACAAGACTGACAATCAAGGAAAAATGAGATATTCTTCAATTTTGTTTTTAAACATATTCACTCTGCTAGCAATTACACAGTTTGTAAATAATTTGTTACATTCATTTATTGTGAGAATGAGTACTTTCTGATATCTAATCTACACTGTTCTTTCACTAACAGAACCAGTCTGCCAGAAGTCCATTTTTGTCTGCCAGAAGTTCTTGTGCCTATTTGCCTATGCCACCAATGGTGATTGTGGTCCATGCAGGTCTGCTGGAGCTTAATGTGGGGCCACAAATGTTGATGTTGGTCCGCAGGATGATTGTGGATATCACAAAGCTTCATCTTGCTCAACATTGTTCTTTAGCGTATTCATATCAGTCTGTTGAAAACTTTAAAACTTAACACCGATTTGTAATTTCCTAGACCTTTGGTTTTGACGTATCAGTGAGCTTGGGGCCCTAAGGATATTGATGCAGTGGAAGTCTTTGTATTGTATCGTGTCTATGTTGAACCACCACCATTGATGTTGGAAAGCTGTTTATGTGGCACCATTTTCTACATGAAGACACTATTTATGTAGAATGTTGACATGGTCTCATGTTGGTCTACAGGAAGGATGTGTCTCTATGTGGGACCAAGAATTGAAGCTACAAAGGATGCTGAAGACAGGGACGGACAGCTGCCGTTCTCGTGACCTTTGGGTGACCTACTTCACCATTCTACCAAACGTCAATAAAGTTGCTCTTTGTTTCACAAGCAAAGAAATTGGTAAGTCAGCAAATAAAATAGTGCACTTGGCAGGAGAAAAAATTTGTCTCACCACTGAATGTAAAAAAATATTTGTCAGGTCTGTCATATTTTGGAGAAATAATTGTGAAATTTAGTTGTGAAGATATATTTTTAATTAATTCACCTCTGTAATTGATGTTCATGATTTTGTAATAATTGTAACAGAAGTAAGTGTTATTACTAAGTTATGTTGTCTCTGAAATGAAGATATGTTTGATAATATCATCATCAAACCATGTTTTGTTACTTAGATATAGTGTAATGTTTTGTTACTTAGATATATTTTGTTACTTACATATATAAAATGCCACTGAGCACAAAACAATACGCATAAATTGTAACAAATTGAATAGTATTTAAATGGTTGAAATTTTTGAAGAATCAAATGTCTTGAAAATAGTCATGATTAACCAGTTGGGGGTGTAATATTAATACATTGTAATTCACGCCTAATGGCCAGGCCCACGAACAATGATGACTGACCACAGAGAGACTCGGCTCACCTTCTTGGAAGGCCAGTAAGTCAATACACCACAACTGGAAAAGGATTAGGTGGAAGGCTATTAGTTGACATCTTTATCTTGTGGTCGTGGGGGAAGCTCAGCAAGAGGAGTCTACTTAATACGGCACACTCAAGTTGTGGTGCTTTGTGGAAGTGACTGTATGTTCACTCAGAGATGTTTCGTGGTGGCCCTAGGTCATCTGACCACTACTGTTGGACTTCTGAAGTTGACCAGTTATTAATATTAGCAGATCATGATACTATAATTATGAATTCAGTCAGTCTCACATTGTGACCAGATAACTTTTCAGTTACTATAGTAGCACACTGAAACAAAACAGTGATGAAATTGTTAATAATTAATTTTGGTAATGTTTTTGATAATTATGACAAATGTTTCTGTTTGAATAGATGCAGTTAGCGACAATTATTTTAAAATGAACATTCCATTTACATTCCATTCCATTGCACGACAACGTTACATTTACATTCCATTCCATTGCACGATGATGTTACATTTTCAATCCATTCCATTGCATGACGACATTACATTTACATTCCATTCCACTGCACAATGACATTCATAATATTATCATAGGCACAATAAATATGTGTGTTGCTACTATATAAGGTGAATATTTAATTTGTAGAAATAGATAGTTGACAATAAACCCTTCCCATGCCACCTGGTGGAACATAATGGAACGTAAAAATTCAGATATCAAAACCACAGGCCTATGCGTTAAGCAGTGTGATGTCCTTGGAGTTACCTAGTCTTTAAGTTCCATTATAATCCACAAGTAATGGGAATAGTCTATTGTAAAATCTTTCGCCATATTCAAACTAAATAACGTTTCACAAGATTCCGTCCATGTTTCTTGCAGCCCTTTACGACCTCAGCTCAAAGCTTGAGTTCAACTGTCAGTTCAAACTGAAGGGTCTGACGCACACCCCACTGTCTCTGGACTACTGGTAAGTCACTGAACTATTGGTAAGTGATTGAACTGCTGGTAAGTCGCTGAACTACTGGTAAATCATTGGGCTCTAATAAATCACTGGACTACTGGTAAGTTGCTGAACTACTGGTAAATCATTGGGTTCTAATAAATCACTGGACTACTGGTAAGTCACTGAACTACTGATAAGTCATTAGACTACTGGCAAGTCACTGAACTACTGGTAAGTCACTGAACTACTGGTAAGTCATTGAACTGCTGGTAAGTCACTGAACTACTGGTAAATCATTGAACTGCTGGTAAATCACTCAACTACTGGTAAGTCACTGAACTACTGGTAAGTCATCGAACTGCTGGTAAATCACTCAACTACTGGTAAGTCACTGAACTACTGGTAAGTCATTGAACTGCTGGTAAGTCACTGAACTACTGGTAAGTCATTGAACTGCTGGTAAATCACTGAACTACTGGTAAGTCATTGGACTACTGGCAAGTCACTGAACTACTGGTAAGTTACTGAATTACTGGTAAGTCACTGAACTACTGGTAAGCCTCTGAACTTCTGGAGAGCCACTGAACTACTGGTATGTCACTGAACTACTGGAGAGCCACTGAACTACTGGTAAGTGAGTCACTGAACTACTTGTAAATCACTGGCAATAGGCTACTGGTAAACCCAATTCGGATGACACTAGGCTGCTGATGTATCGTATTTCATTGTGATTGTCACTGTACTATTGGTAAATCAAATCTACCTGCCACTTGACATCTGGTAAATCAAAACCTAGTCACTAGATTAATGGTAAATCAAAACCTACCATAAAATTTAGACAGCACAATCATTCTTCTGTCAAACTACCCATAGTTGATTTGTGTCCTGTGTCACAAAACTTGCGATAAATCAAACTGTATTGCCACGAGACTTCTGGTATATCCCACTGAGATGATACTTGTCACTGATTAGTGAAATAATTATATTGTTACACTACAGGTGCATTATCATTTATGTAGCTACCACGAGGCACAATTACATCTAACTGGATTATATCTTCCAGTACCTGTCAAAACTTGTAAATCACATTATAATAAACAACAATATAGTAATAAATGTACAGTTTGGTACTAATGTTTGATTATCCGTATGTATCGAGTTTAGTTTGTCTAAACAAATGTATGGATTTAATAAAGAAAGTATCTTGTTTAAGTTATATTGCAATAGAGATTCATCATTTATTATTATTCTAGAGAGTAGAGACACATACAAAACTAATATGTAACAAAATATGATACTTATAATAACCATATGTAGTACTATACAGAAGTAATACAAATCATGATGGAATAATATTTTCTCTAATTTTTTTCATAATTTAATATGTATGAAAGCATATATTGACAAATAAAATTCAATAAAAAGTGAGCTGAGATGAGAATTCAATTTGTAAAATGACCTCATTGGGAAACATATGATTTTATCACTGTGATGGGCTATGATCTTTATTAGTTGTAACATTAAAACAGTGAACAATTTACAGTATTGCCACCCTATCTACAGTATGTTTGTACTTAGTTTACTCACAGTCATGATATGTCTACAATATTCTCTTACTATGTACTTCTAAATTGTAGTAATTCATGGCTTCATTTTAGCAGTAATCTGTTTTCTGAGCACCCAAGATTTTCAATGGATTACTAAGCCTGTCAATACAGGAATCCATTCGAATTACCACTTTATATGACATCATTTTGTCCACCAACAACATTTCCGTAATGCCCTCTGACCACCCAGGATATGATGTCACTGATTTCATCAGAGGCAGCAAAAGTATACTTCTTTGCTACAAAGGCCCACATCAAAGAGGTTGGCCTAGATGCACTTGGAACCACCATCACGGGAGTGTTGAAGTGCCAATAATTATTCATTGAGCATCTACACTGCTGTATTTTGTGTTTCTTTCTTTTTTATTAAAACTCATTCTTTTCTTTGTCATATGAATTGTTACACAACAGTGACATTTTTAATGTCAGAAGTGTGGTTATTTACTTATCTTTAAAAGTGTTTCATTTTGCATAATCAAATATTTTATTTCCAAAATACCACAGCAGTTGTCGTAATACTGCAATGCACGTTAAACTAGTTACTTTGTGGATCACCAGATTTGTTTCATGGATTACTGAATTTAATACCTTGGTAATCCGCCTGGGTTACCAGACTTTTCTCCTTAACATCTAGCCCTGTAACTGTTAAGATTCTTGAATGAGATTTCTTGATTAATGTATTTCGCAGGTATAACCCCGAGGACACGAATGAGGCTATCCTCTCTTGGGGTGACACGGAGGGCACCGTGAATGCCCTTCACTTCAACACTGCCACCATCTCGCTGTTCGAACGACCTTCAGCAACCACCACAGATAAACAAGGTAATGATAGTAATAATAACCAGTCAGTTAAAATTGCCATTTTCTTATTAACTTTGCAAATAAATAATTTAAATACACTGTATAGTCAATGCACAAGGTTAACACTTATGTTGACCGAAAAGTATTATTAGTCAGATTAGTATAGAAATTACTAATAACTACTCATGATATACACTGTACTCCATATTCCATGATTCTTCATCATTTGTAAATATTTACAGAAAACCTGCATGTTTTGCTGCCTCTATGACACAAACCAATTTGCTTTAGTGATTAAACAGTAAAATATTCAATGCTATTGCTATTACATGGAATCGGGTTTTGGGTTCTTTGCTTATTAATGTTTAAATCACAAATGTACTTTACCTGAAAAGTTAATATAAACCTTGAATATGAATACATTCTATATGCATATATGTTATGCAAATGAACATATATGCATGTACATATGCATGCATAACAATGGATAATTATAATGTTATGAACCTGATAGAAAATAAGTGGGTAGCAGAAACAATCATGTTTTTCCCTCCAGAGGACAGCACACAACTAAACAACATTAATGTTGTTACATCCGTGATCGCCAGGTGGCAGCACTATTTTCTCTTCTTCCAGAAACTTGCCAGAACATTCCACTGAAGAATGTCATCAAACAGATGTACAAGAGTACAAGATACACCAGACACCAGGGCCACACAGAGTGGGTGAGACAAGGTGTGTCACTAGCTTCACAGGGTTATTCACTCAGTGGTTTGTCTCTGGTTTATGGATTTTTTCTTCTGTTTAACCACACCTGCTTTGGTGTTCTGGTTGGCAGCATTTTACGCAGCAAATGTGGACCTTTTTTCAATATTATTTACTTGATGCATTCTCACATTTGTTCTTTTGTGGACTTCCTTACGTCCATTGTTGATAAACTCATTCCATATGAACAAGAACAAGAAAGAACATATGAACTTGTTCATTCCATATAATGTTGAAAGGTTTGAACAAAACCATTTGTTGTGGAAACTTTTTAGCTTCTTTTCAATTGTTTTGTTTGTTTTACATGTTTCAGAGCACTAAAGTGGTGCAAATGTATCATTTCTGTTGACAATTCTTATTTTTGTGTTTATACACCTTGATCACATTTTTGTGATTTTTGAAATGCTGCCCATGCCTTTCCAAAGTTACTAATTACCTTGTGTCATGTTGCATTTAATCACATGAATAATAGACTTGCACTTACACATAAAATTGGCTGTTAACTAATGGTTTATGCAAATAGTTAACTGGTATTAATATTTCAACTCATGAACGACAAATGACAAGTTTCATTCAATCAGCTATGGTTGCCCCGGTCAAATGATTGACATTGTCTGTTGCAATAGGTTGATTGATATGTCTGTTGCAGTGAAGTACTCCCCCCACCTGGAATGTTTCATCAGCTGTTCGACGACCTGTGAGAATTCCCTGGTGGTGGGTTGGTTGGAGAAACACAATAACAGCAACAAAGACATGAAAACGTAAGTTCCTCTTTCTTCCATTTATCTCTAAAATATAATAATAAAAAATTTATATAGTGCTCGATCATCCGAGATAGATATCAGGCACTCTACATGCATACATACATGAATGTAATCATAACTCCAAACTCTATATTAAAAATCATACCAACAATAATTATTCTAAAATGTGGTCCATGACAAAAATAAAAATTAAATAGTTCTACAATAAATACCATGTGATAACATAAAAAATACATATATGTAAAAAGAAAAATAATAAATGCAAAATATGGCAATGATTGTCCAAATCCATCCACTTTGTCTTCGCTTTTCATTAGGAAGTGTAGATTTTGTGGTACTGTGAAATATTCATAAACCAGCACACCAGTCCTGTTGGCCTGCTTGTAAATACAGCTTATACACTAGATGGCAGCACCATTCCTGAGACCCCCAGGAATGTTTGTGGTTCCATCATTTTTATTACATGTTACTTTTCCATGTTACTTTTCTTAGTTTTATTTTCATTCTATTAAACTTTTGTAATACGATTAGATGATTGACGTAATTATCTTTCATTTCTGTCACACATTATCTGCATGTCAAAATTCGCTGCAGTGAACATAGCTAAATGACCTAAAGATCTAAAAAAATTACCAGATTTGTAAAATATCTGCTTACCATAACTGTTGATGGCTATTTTTACAAGACTTTTACAAGATAGTTAATTTTTTTCGATAGAAAGTACATCTAAAGATTATAAATTGTCATTGAAAATCCTAGAAAAGATCTTTTACAATTCAACTTCTTAAATGATCAAATATGTCCCACCACAAGCTGTCAAAATTAACCCACAGGCTTTCTGGGCATTGACAGTGATATGATAATGTTTTTCTGTCATAACATCTTTGACATTATCCAGAATGGTTCTACGCCTCCTCAACCAAAGTGTCTAACTTTGTGCTTCTGGATTGTCTGAAGACATAGCCTTCATTAATCAAGCTTCCATATTTAGTTGGCTAAATAGATTTTTATTCCCTATTCAGTTTAAATTTGTCCTCCCAATAATAGTCTAGTGGAATGTCAAAATGTGGCATTTCTGAAGTTTTCAGTATAATAAACCTGTCGAAATATGTCAAGTTAATTACTAGAACAGAAATGTTAAAGATGCTAAATATGGGATATCATGCATATAATTTGTAGCGCACATATTGTAGCAATAAAATTTGAGTGTTACTAAAATATTGATAATATTGATAATAATACTTGTAAGGAAAAAACCAGAAATGCAAACTGTCTATGGCTTATAAGGACTGAAACCAAGTCACTTTCTTTGTTGATTTCATCAAAGAAAAATGTTGTGCTGTTACAGCTGATTAATGGGAAAGTAATAGGAATTCTGAAATGATCAACTGTTCTAGCTGACCTCCAGATAAACCATGATGACGTTATTCCCTGGCCACAATCTTTGTGGGAGTTCGATTGTGCTTAGTTTTCAGTGTCGCATAATTGCCAAGGCAACTGCACTGGTATGAAACTTTAGGTGTGTGTGTGTGTGTGTGTGCGTGCGTGCGTGCGTGCGTGCGTGCGTGCGTGCATGCGTGCGTGTGTGAGTGCGTGAGTGAGTGAGTGAGTGAGTGAGTGATATATATATATATAATTATGTATGTAAGTATGCGTGCATGCATGCATGCATGCGTGCATGCGTGCCTGCATGCATGCATCCGTGTGTTCATGCGTGGGTGTGTGCGTGCATGCGTGTATGCGTGCATGCATGCATGTGTGTGTGTTGGCCAGTGTGCTGTAGACATAGTGAAACATGGGGTGTTTGCGTAAGGCATGAAAAAGGGAATGATGAAAACAGCTAAATGTAACTGATTTTGCCGAGGATTATGCTTTTGTGTTTAAGTGTTATTATACTGTAGAAAGATGCATGGGAATTATTCACTTGTGAAATGTAATTAATTATGTATTCATGGAAATTACGTGCCTATTAAATGTATAATTAAAAATGTTTTCAACATGTATTTCAATATGTCCAAAGGAAATCTACATCATCATATATATATATATATATATATATATATATATATATATATATATATATATATATATATATATATATATATACCTTGTACATATGTATACATTCTATGTTAAATGTACTAATATTGTTGTCTTCATAATTTTTCATATAATATGTTATGTTTAATGCCTGAGGCTGAGAAAAACCTCTGTGAAGCTAAAATGTGTCTGTTGTGGCTTACCTACATCTCTAGGGATTTGTCTGTGAAACAAGTCACAAAGACGTGAGTGGTGCTGCTATTCTGCAGCTAAGCGCTGTCATTCTTCAGCTAAGGCTTGCATTGTGATCAGCTGTGCACATATTCACCCCACAAATGTGTTTGTCTCCACGAGTTTTGCACATTGTCTTACACTTTGCATGTTGGTCACACCTGCATATATGGTTGCATATAGATATCACAGTTAGAAAGAAATATACAGTGATCAGTAATATATACAGGTGGAAAGACAAGGCATTCTTCATGGGATAACAAGCTGTGTTATCGGTCTCTCAGAAAATATTACATTAAATTACATTAAATATGTTGCGCAGAAATTATCTGACCAAAAAAACATCTGGCATGTATGTGTATTTAAGATATTTCTTAGACACATAACAAGTTTTTTATCATTGGATTGACCACAAATAAATTAGTAGTAGCATGTGAATGAATAAAAGTATATCCCAGTGTGTACATACACAGTCAGCAGTATGAGTAAGGTAGTTTTATGAATAACACAAAACTCATGTAAACTTTGCAGTGCTCTGTATGTAAATGTTGTGCCTCAGAATACTGTTTCCCTGCACCGTGTGTTTGTTTTACATGTAATGTACTGCTGGGGTGTCCCACCCTACCTACATTCTTCCCTCCTTCCCATGAACTTGTGGGACAAACAGGCAAATAACATTGGAAGGAGTTCCCAAGAATAGGGCAGCGACTAGTCTTGCTTATCCAACTCTCGCTCGGCTTTGTGAATCCGCCGAGAAGACAGTCTGGCAGCAGAGGCATGGTCTCGTTGTTATCTACTGTCACCACACCATTCTGTGCAGGCGTTCCCATGAAGCACCAGCAGCCAATCAGCAACACTCTCTCCTCTCTCTCTCTCTCTTTTTCTCAACCCCCTCTGTCTTTCTCCTCCCCCTCTCCTCTCTCTTTCTCCTCTCTCATTATCTTTCTTTCTCTTTATCCTCCCCTCTTTCTCCTCTCTCTTTCTCCTCCCATTTCTCTCTCACCCTCTCTTTCTCCTCTCCTCTCTCTCCTCTCTATCCTCCCTTATTTCTCTCCTCTCTTTCTCTTCCCCCTCTCTCTCTTTCTCCTCCCTATATCCTCTCTTTCTCACCCCCTCTCTTTCTCCTCCCCTCTCACTCTCTCCTCTCTCTTTCTCCTCCCCTCTCTCACTCTCTCTTTCTCCTCCCCTCTCTCTAATTCTCTCTCCATCTGTTTTATGTAATTCACCTTCGACTTAGCCATAACATAGATGACCCAAAAAGAGCTAATCTCACAAGTACATTGCATCAGTATGAAAATTGGCTGTCCTAACAACTGTTATTTATGATTAAATAAGATTAAATAATATAATGACATTGTTTATGACGATATTGTTGATGCAGATTTTGATCTTGTCTGACACTTATGCATCTATATGTGGCTGAGATACCCACCTTAACAGAACTGACCTTGCCACAAGTGGTACTGGCCGTGCCACAGATGGTTCTATTGAAGAAGCAATGCCACAGGTGTCTGTCAACAGATCCCTGCAATCCTCTAGCTTTGGCTTGCCACCATTAATCCTGAATGCTGGAGATGAACTCGGACATTTGCTTTGAGTCAGTGATCCTTATTGTACTTTTCCTTTTATGATGGATCATTCTGCCACTGTAGATGTATGGTGCACCATTCATCACCGGCTCCCAAGTCTGCCGCATTCACTGATGCTTGCAAGGAGTTTGTCCATCCATGATGCTTATGTCAAGTTCCACTCCTTGGATGTGTCTTTCCTTAGTCTCTTTTATAGGGTTTAATCTACCAACTCCATTTTCAATGGCATTGAGGTTCCTTTTGATCAGGTATTTGGTTTCAACGATTGCTGCCAAGTGCTTCACAGTTGAGCTATGTTCCTCCGAGTTCTTTTTTGTTTGTTGCCTCTGTTGATATTTCCAGTCGATCCACATCAGGATGTACAAAATTCCCACACAAATGGTATTCTCTTTTAAATTTTTAAACTCATTGTTTCAACTGGATGGAGTAGTTCACCTTAGGAATCGTCAGAAGGAAATGTTAAGGCCATCCCAATTCAGAGTAAGAAGTGTACTTTTAAACAAGGCTGCTTTGTCAGTCACGAAGCTGCTACATCCAGACATTGTCTCACTGACACCAAAAACTATCCTTATATCCTCAGGTGGCTATGTGTGGTCTGGGCTGTTATATGGAGTGAAACCTGGACAGTAAATAAGTGTATGGAGGACAGATTAGCAGCCACACAATTATGATTCCACAGAAGAATACAAGATGTTTCTTGGACAAAGCTCAGAAATAAAAAATTCAGATTGAAAAACATGATTGAAGGAAAAATGGGTTGACACAAAGCTCAAAGCAGGCAAATAATGAAATACATGAATAGTATAAACACATGACTTGCAAGACCAGCCAATGACACCCAGTTGCTGACAAATGCAAATGACAGAACTGTGTGGAAAGAAGAAGAAGATGGTTGCATAAAGAATATAATTATGATGAACTCCTAACTAATCACCTGTTCCCATGATGAGAGATGAGAATTGTAGTATGGTTATTATTTCAGGAGGTGGCCATTTTGTTTGTGGACAACCATTAGAGGTTGGGCCCATTAGGCTCCTGCAACCAAATAACAGATAAAGACCCATGTTTTCTTGCACCAATACAATTCTCATACTGTAAGCAGTTTGTAAACTGTATAATTTGCTGTAGGTTGGATAACAGCATTTCAATCAGGAACAGGTCGGTTTTATATTTACTCTAAATGTACAATAATGTGTTGTTGTAAATATGTTTGTTTAATTTCAAGCTGAATACTGAACACATTAGAAGTATGAAATCATGAAATGAAAAATGGCTACAGCATTACATATTGTAAATCATTGGAGTGTACTGATTCACTGTACATTAATAACACATATACTTATTCAGTGTACTTAAGTAATACACCAAATGATGGAAATTATGTGCAAATTCAGTGTAAATAGTTCACAATCCAAGTGATTGAAGTGTACAAATTCAATGTAAAAGTGATTGAAGTGTACAAATTCAATGTAAAAGTGATGGAAGTGTACAAATTCAATGTAAAAGTGATGGAAGTGTACTGCTTCAGTGTACATATATATATATATACAACATATTAGGTGGACATATGTGTTCGCTGCTGTCAATCAACATATATATATATATATATATATATATATATATATAGATATATATATATATATATAGATATATATATATATATATATATATATATACAACAGTATTGGGTGAACGTATGTGTTCCCTGCTGTCAATCAACATAATGTCGCATTTGACAATTTTGGGTTTTTAATTTATCAGAGCAGCCTTGTAAAATCTTCAACATCTTTTGTAGGCTGTATGTTATAATCTGATAATTGTACTACCAAGGTATTCATCGTTTAAACTTTTCAGTGAATGTTGGTGCGTCCTAGGTTACACTGGTAAAAACATGTCATTTTTGACCAGATAATCATCCTTTTTGCTGCCAATTTTACTGACATGTACTGCTGAACTTAATTTTACAAAGTAGCACAAAGCGTGAAAAATGTATATTTTTAGCCAATCGGCAATATTGTGACTTCAAGCACCTGTGGTATGAATTTAGAAATGCAACAGTTGGTCAGTTAGGACAATAGAGGACACATGTTGATTCAATGTGCCTTAAGAAACACATTAAGTCAACACAATGTCTAATGTGCTTTAATGGAAGATCAAATGATAATAAAGTACCGTTTTTTGTTGTTCTGTCATGATCATGCAAGATGCATGCACTATCATCCTACCTAACGATGACACTTTGTCATTTCCGAACTGTCAATTAAAATGTGACAAATGTCACATTAAGAATGTACAGACACTATGATCTAGTGACCCTTGTCTGTCTTGTCTGCGCAAAATTATAAGACTGTCATTTATGCAATTTGTTATTTATGCAATTTGTCCAAATGTTGTGTTTAGTGTCAACAGCTATTAAGAATGATAGGCAAATGGTAACATTCATAATTTGTTTGCAATGCATGAAGCCAATTAGAACAGTTACATAACCAGCTGCCAAGGAGAACATAAAGTGGATTACTGTGATTGGTCAACATTATGCTGCTACCTATAATGCCACGTGCTGGCAAAATAATTGTTATGTTGAACTGCATGCAAGAAAAACATGAAGACCAGCCCAATGCTGCCGAGTGAATCTTGTATTGGCACTGTCTGCATTTCGTCGTTGGTCTGGCAGCATCCTGCACGAGTCTTCACTAAGCTGATTTCAGGCAGTTGCACAAAGGGCATTAGATTATGAAACACCTCCCCGAGAGGGGAATCCTTGCCATGTGCTGTCTCCTGGGTCATTCAGCCGAGCTCATAAGTACAGGGAGCAGCTGCTGGGAGCACTTATTAATTCACGAGATTGGATTAGATGGGCAGGGTCATTGGTGTTTAGCAAGCTGGCTTCTGGCCCGTGGTAAAGTGCCACACTTATAAATATTTCATCGTGAAATGCACATCATGCCGACATGAATGGGGACTGACAGATGTGATGGATCTCCACTGTGATGTGATATAATGTCCATTGTTTTGATGTTTTGAGTGGTGTGTTTGACATCTAACCTTTGTGGTTTATTGGTGGTCACTGTTACACTACTTTGGTTTCCTACTCATCAATCTGTGCACAGTTTGTCAGGTGCACGGGCAATGTATGTAATGTATACGAGCAAACTCTGCATCAGTTTATGAGTAAGCTTTCTACTGGGAAATCAAACTGCCAACAACAGCTCTCTTCTCTCTCTCCCGTCATGCATCTATTAAGTCTCATTAGGCCAGTGTTTCGGAGATATATTCTAAATTTTATCCAGCATAGTTCTCTCTGTTTAAGTGAGACACTTGGTAAATTGATTTGATATATCCAGTGATTATCAACAGGTATCCCACAATGCCATATTATTTGTTTATGCACACTAACTGACACTTTGCTGTGTTTGATTGCTACAGTTTGCTACAGTAAAAATTGCCATTCCCATCACATTATTTGTGTGCACGTACAATTTGTTTACAGTTTTGCGTTTCCTTTCAATGTGTATATTATTTGAGATTAACATACCGTGGAACCCTGTTAATCCAGACACGTTGGTACCAGTTTTTGTGTCCGCATTAACAAGTTTTCCAGATAAATTAATCATGCAGTTAACAGGGTATTGGCATTTCAAAATTCCGTTCCCATCAAATGATGTCCGAATGCCGAGGTTTCCAGATTATCGGCATCCGAGGTTCCACTGTATATAATTTATGCATAGTTCAACTTTGAAATGTTCTGGTAAAAGAACTGTTATAAAGAAATGATTTTAGTCATAGAATAAATGTCATTTTATAAATGAGTATTGTCCCAGTGAAAATTATTCATTGCTAATATTTTTTTATCACACTTAGCATTCCTCTTCATTGAACATAAATAATTGACATGGAATATAATATTGCATTGTATAAAACATTGCTATTTAAAAAAAAATTAACGTGCATTTTGCTTTTTGTTTCATGTTGAAATAAAGTGACTAGTTAATATAACACGTATAATTAGCTGCTGTGTTTTTTATTTTACTGCAGAACAAAATTCAACATTTCCCAAGGTGTCAATGCCTTTGATTATGACGAGATACTCAACTTGATAGGTAGGCATGAACCTGAATTAATCAGTTGTTAAATGAAGCTAATTGACTGCATGTAAGAGCAATTAAGAATAATGATTGAGAATGTTTGTCCTTGAGGGTGCTACTTCGTCATATGTCTCTATTCTCATTCATTGTGCTACATTTTTGTTGAATGTGCATAATGGACTTGGGTTCTAATCAGTGGTTCAAATGTGCATATTGGACTTAGGTACTAATGCAGCTGCTTTTGCAATTAAAAGAAGTGACATCAGAGCCTGTCTTAGTGACTCCTTGTCACTAACTTTGTGTCACTGACTCTGTGCCACTGACTCTGTCACTGACTCTGTCACTGACTCTGTGTCATTGACTCTGTGTCACTGACTGTATCACTGGCTCTGTGTCATTGACTCTGTCACTGACTATGTGTCAGTATTTCTCTGTCACTAACTCTGTGCCATTGACTTAAGATTATTTACATATGAGTTATTTCAAATATTTGTATTAATTTCTTTGCTCCTCACAATCATAATAACAGTTAATGTAGATTATGGTACTATTGTTCATATTATGAATTTATGATATCATTGTGTGTTGTAGTTAAACTTGTATTTCTTATGCAGCTACGGCTGGTGTGAACCATCACGTCTGTCTGTGGAATCCATACGTTGTATCCAAACCAAATGGGGTAAGAGTCTTTAAACATATTGTTCGACTTGTTATTATGTAAGTTTGCATTTTATAAAATAATATGTTTCTTGTCCGTTTTTTGGTTGTGTACACGTGTTGATTTTGCTTTTGATAGACACAACAATTTACATTCAACATTTATGGGCCATTCACAATTATCAATGTTAACCTATTTCCGGATTGAAAAACTGATATAACAATGTTATGACACAGTGCATGTATAGAACATGCAATAATAACTATCACAATATGTTTACAAACATTTATCTCTGATAAATGTCTTAAAGCTTCACATTTTTCTAACAACTTCATGGTGTCATATTGATAATTGTTTTCCATGAAGTTGTGAATTTCCAAGATATAAAGATATGAGAAAATACTTAGCAAAGCTAGATTGGAATAACATGCTGAGGAATAAGACTGCAATTGAATGTTGGAACATTCTAAAATATGAAAAAAAGGAAAATGGTCTAGAAAGAAACACTTGTCAAAAGAAGCTATAGTGTATCAGAAAAATAGTGTACAACCAAACTATGCGGAGGCTGAAGACTACACAAATTACAAAGAGACACTTAATGCAGCTACAACTGAAATTAGAAAATCTAAAAGAAGTTATGAGCAGAAATTAGCAGGTAACAGAAAACATGACAGCAAGAGTTTTTATGCATATGTTAGGAGTAAGCGAAACATACAAAACAAGGTTGGACCTTTAGAAGGCAACGCTGGAAATATAATATCACAAGGTTTTTTAATGGTGGAAGACCTGAATGGTTACTTGAGTTCAGTTATTATTAGTTCATTACCAGGTCCAGATGCAAAATTTTAGGAGGCTGAATCTGACTATTTAGGGCAATTGTAATTGCAGAAATTGTAGTTAAGTAAATAAAGGCAATGAAGGACAATAAATCACCTGGAGTGGATGGAATTCTGCCAAAACTACTCATGGAAATAATAGAACAAATTAATACATCACTTGCAGTGTTCAACTTGTCATTAAAAGAGGGAGTGGTTCTTTTTGAATGGAAAGAAGCAAACATCATACCATTATTTAAAAGTGTGGTATCCTGTGCTTGGGACTGTTCAAAGTACTTTACCTTTCACCCCCTGGTCGACGTGTTCATTCCAATGCCATTTAGACTTCTCTGGGAGCATTAAGCCACACCGCAATTGCTGCGCATAGACTATTCGTTCACATTTCCACCTCTGTCTATAGCAAGGTACTCATTTATACAGCTGAGTGAACTGTGGCAAAGTGGGATGAATGAAATTGCCAAAGCTTTGAAACAGCAGCGAGAGGATTTGAACCCGGGTTCTCTCAACTGAGATCCCAGTGTTTTAACCACTCCGCTACCACACCCCAATAAGTCAGAGAATTACAGACCAGTGAGTTTAACATCAGTGATTTGTAAATTAGGCATAAATGATTAAATCCACCTCAACATGGATTCCTAAAAGCGAGGTCATGCTTAACAAATATGTTATGTTTTTTTGAAGAAATCACTAAGTGGATAGATGAGGGATCACCAGTAGATATTATCTACTTAGATTTTCAGAAAGCTTCCGACAAAGTGCCACATCAAAGATTACTACTTGAATTAAAAGGGGATGACATAATCGACAGGATAGAAAAATGACTGTTATAGCAGATGTGGATGTGTCAAACTGGAAATCAGTTCTGAATGGGGTACCAAAATGATCAATATTAGGACCTTTGTTATTCTTATATATCAACGACTTTGATGATAATATAACATGCAAGGTACTGAAATTTGTGGATGACACAAAAGTTTTTAGAAAAGTAAAAAAGTATGGTTATAAACAATGTTTTCAAAATGATCTAGACTAATTAGTTAAATGATCTGAAAAATGACATGTTTTTCAATTTTGGGGAAAGTAATTACCTAGACACAGGACATGGGAATGTGGATGTAAACTGTAAAATGGGAGATACTGTTCTAGGTACTGCCATAAAAGAAAAGTATGAAAGTTTCAGTGCAATGTGGTATTGCAGCTTCAAAGAGTAATCAAATGTTTGGGTTGATTAGGAGAAATATAACATATAAGGAAAAAGCAATAGTTAGGCCTCATTTAGAATACTGTATACAAGCTTGGATACCATATCGTAATAAGGATATAGATACGCTAGAACGAATACAGAAGAGAGCAACTAGTGTCAGTGTTAGGACCTATAATATTTGAAGATGATATAAGCATCTTTGAAGATGATGTGAGCAGGCAAGTTATCAAATTTACAAATGATACAAAGTATTTTTTAAATATAAACAAGTGTAGAACTTAGTAAAGATGTAGTCAGATTAGTTAAATGGCCTTAAAAATTGCAGATGTTATTAAATTTGGGGTGAAAGTAAAATCTTGCAAATAGGATAAATGGGAATGATTTGGGATTACAATTTGTAGTGAAAATGTAACATATAAAATTTATTATATAAGATGACAGGTGTGACATGTTGTTGATGTGGCAAATCCTTGTGTCAGTTCGGTGACATTGGTTGGACACGTCATTGTCGTCACATGAAATGTGTCACCTTGTGGTTTACATTTTATTTACCTTTGTAATATTCTTCAGATGTTGTGTCAAATCACGTCTTGTAGTGGCACAGCAGTCAGTGCTGACACATATCAAATGTGACCATGATCTTGTGACATTCAGATATCCCTAATGTCATGTTGTGTTTGCCATTCATCATAGTGACATCAAAGTAAATCTCAAGTGACCTTACCCTTATCATGTTGAAGGCAGCATGTCATTGTGGCGCATGACACACAATATCATGTGACATAGGTATATAATATCATGTGATATTGCTAAATAATATCATGTGATATTACTATTATATTAACTTGTGTGACAACCTGAGACTGTATCCACAGCACAAACTACACTGAGCAACGCGTATGATGAAATGCAGGAGAAGCATTATCATGACATTCTCAGAGCATTTGACAGTTGCGAGTTGACTAATGCCTGGAAGTTAGTAAAACAACTTTCGGGAGACAAATAAAAAGCCATCTTCATACAAGGGGAAGATCGTTTGGATGCTTAGAAAACTCACTTCAAACAACTGCTCTGTTCAGATGATATGAGCACATCCAACCATCCAGTCAATCCAATCTATGAGACCCCAACATTGATACAGACATTTTCTCACTAGCAGATGTCAACATTGCTTGGCAAACTTGGCAAAGCCCCAGGACTGGATGGCATCTCCATTGAAGTGTGGCGACTACCCAAGTTAAGGAAAGATTTTGTGAAGTTCTGCAATGAAACATACTTAGGGAATAGATCTACATCTTCACATATTCTTTCTCTCATCAAGGAAATGAGAAACCGCCAGAAAGAGGCTGCCATTATTTTCATTGATTTCAAAAAAGACTTTGACTTAGTAGACAGAAACAAACTGTTCTGGATTCTATATGCATATGGCAACCCAAAGAAGATTGTCAAAGCCATACAGATAATGTATAAAAACACTTCTGCAGTTGTACTCACTCCAGAAAGGGAAACTACAATTTTTAAGATTAACACAGGAGTTCTCCAAGGAGACCCTCTCACCCCATACCTGTTCATCATAGTCTTGGAATAAGCTCTAAGAACTGTGATTGATGACAGAGAAGGTCTAACTCTCACTAGACGCCAAAGCACCAGACATCCAGTCTGCCATCTTTCTGATCTTGATTATGCCGATGACATCGCCCTTTTTGCAGACATGATAAAAGAAGCAGAACTTTTACTTCATAAAATGGAAAGTGCTTCCAAATCTTTTGGACTATTTCTCTATTCAAACAAAACGAAATACATGCACATCAACCCATCTGCAGACTCACCAAGCTGAAAATTTTCAATGGTCGAACCGATAATGATATATGGATGTGATTCATGGTCGCTAACATAAACAATAGAACGTGCACTGGATGGCATACAAGAATGCTGTGTAAAACTCTTAAACGTGTCATGGCGAAATCACATGACCAACCAAGAACTGTACTGTGGATTACCACCATCGTGAAACAATGGCGTCTTCGTCTGGCTGGTTATATGATACATCATAACGAAGTAACCAACAAAGTCCTGCTCTGGAAGCCTGATGGTCCTCAGCAAAGAGGTCGAACAACAACTCTGCAAAACATCCTAGAGAAAGAGATGAATCTCAGAGGGACGAATTTACTAATTGCAATGAAGAACCAAAACCATTGGAAGGAAATCATCATGTCACCACGTTAAGTGGATGACAGAAGTAAGTAAGACATTGTTAAAATAATAATAATGTGACATTGTTATCATATGATGTGGTATTGGTATACAATCTTGTGACATTACTACATAATCTCACATATGACATTGCTGCATAATCACATGTGACATTGTTATATAATCTCATGTGACATTATTAAATAATATCATGTGACATCATTGCATTACGTCATGCAGCTTTGTTATATAATATTGTGTGACATCAATTGTCAAATAATGTCACATGACATTGTTAAATGTCACATGACGTTGTATAATCTAATGTGACGTCACATAATCCCATGTGACACTGTACATCAGGTGTTGCGAGGACACATGGCCAGTGTCATCCTGGTCCAGTTCAACAAGCCCCGCAGTCAGCTCATCAGTTTCTCCAAGGACAAAGTTCTCCGTATCTGGGATGTGCAGCTACAAGTATGCATCCAGCGACTTGCAGGAATGTTCCCCAAGTCACCAGAAGGTAGCCTGTCTTTGTATTATTACATTTAAATGCTCTCCTGTTTGAAATCAGTGATTCATGCCTGTTTGAAAAACTATCCATTCTACGAATTTGTATATATCTTTTTTAAGTAACCAAGTAATAAAAAAAAATTATATTTGATAATTAGTCAAACCATGTGATGTTCATGCCACAACACTACCATCTACAGGATTATATAATAGTATTTTTTCTGCATAATTCTGTATTTGCTATGGTTGTACAAATGCAAATATTTATTGATGAGTTATTTTGGATTCTGTGTCATCCTTCCCAGGAGAGACACAAGCTCCTATAGTGCATCTTGGAGGTCTGTCCCTGCTAAATAGACTGAAAACAAACACTTGTCACATCAAATAAGATTCAATGATAATAATGTTCTGCGCAACACAGTGCATATGAATGTGTTGTTGACAGAGTTAACGTCCTACCTCAATTCATTTTTTTGCTCGTCTCTTAAGAATTATATCATGAAAAATCAAACCTAAATAATATAGACCACAACATGCTAGCTCATTTGTACGAATATGTTATTTAGCTTTGGTGAAATCATCAGACAAACTATTAAATTATTTTTCACTGGATCCAGTCAAAATTTTGCTAAAAGGTCAAAATTGGTCACAACTTACCCCATCTAACAATCAAATCCATGATTTTAACAAAAGTGCAAGCTCTTTTCTGCAAGAATAACTACAACTGTTCAGGCATCAAACTGATTCATGATGGGTTCAATGAATTGAGGAGGGAGCTTTAAGATATTTGAATGTCCTCTGATGTCATCCCGGATGTGTCCACCTGGCCGTGTGTTTGTTGGAGGCAGACCTGCTGTCCTGTTGTCTCAACTGTTGACACTCGACTTGGGATCGATTTACATTTACATCTAAAGTTCAGTGAATAAAAAAAGATAATATTTCAACACTATTATATATACATTGGTGTCACATAAAGTGTGTGTTAAATAAAATAAGAACCCATGTGGTTTAATGGAGGTTTTAAAGACGTTTTTCAAAGATGTCCCTCCAACAAGCTCCAGGTGACAAGTTGACAAGGAATTCATTGGTGGCTTATCAAGAGTCCAACATTTATCTATGTTTGACCTGCCCATTTGATATATTTGTCAATTTAAAAAAAATTATTCACTCAGCTAACATTTACACAAACAGTAAATAATTTGTTCCATTTATGTATTGTCATATGTGACCATGAATCATTTCTAACATCCTCTCTACCCTGTTCCTATACTAATGCTACTTTGTGCCTTCTAAGCTTTCCATTAAATATAAAAAAATACTTCTATGAATATTTTCATAACCATTTTATATTTTAGAAACTTCTATTCTTCTGATCTCCTCTTAATCTACTTGTTTCTAAAGTTGTTAACTCACTTCCTTCTAGATGCTTTTCATAACTAAGGTCTCTCAATTATGGAATCAGCTTGGTTGCTCTCCGTTGTATTCGTTCCAGCTTGTATATGTTCTTAACTTGTCAAAGGCCTCCAAATACAAATATGATTCCATTGTTGTGTGTGGCCGTTCACCATGATTCCTTGTTGTGTGTGGCCGTTCACCATGATTCCTTGTTGTGTGTGGCCGTTCACCATGATTCCTTGTTGTGTGTGGCCGTTCACCATGATTCCTTGTTGTGTGTGGCCGTTCACCATGACTCCTTGTTGTGTGTGGCCGTTCACCATGATTCCTTGTTGTGTGTGGCCGTTCACCATGATTCCTTGTTGTGTGTGGCCGTTCACCATGATTCCTCCCACTTTCATGCCGCTATCATGAAGACCACCATATTAATGTAAAGAAAAACCATAAAAAAACGATTGAGAACCCACTAGTGCAGCTGCACTGCTGGGAAGTGATTAAATCTGCAGTCAACTGCACAGACTCACAGAAGAATGCATCTGCCTGACTCCTCACTTTAGCTGCTGGCTTTCAGAATATAAACTAGCTGTTTAGCAACTCCTTGGTGTGCAACACGCACTGCCTGGGGAGTTGGCCCAGCTGCACAGTCACATAGTCACATTTGGTGGAGAATGACTCGAGACGCGTGGTGTGGGTGAAACAGCTCATGCAATCACCATCCAAATGATTCCTATTTTCATAATAACGGCTGTGCTGAATTTTCAAGCAGTATGTTTTGTACTCAAACATGTGGAGTGTTATGAATTCGTACATTGTTATTTTTTTAGAAATTGGGTGTTATAAAATGTTTTTTATGTATGAAATGTTTGCTCACTGATCGTCTTCTAGACATAGATACATTGTAATATTGGAACTGTGTACAATCCTTTTAGCTTTTTCACAAGCTATTTCAACAGCAAAATGACCATTGATTCCTTGTTTGCAAACATTATGTAAATTGCTCTGTGTATCGCTCTGTGTAAGTCATAGCAGTACACTAAAAAATACTTCTCTGTGAAAAGCCACATGTCCTTCCAAATACTGTAATAACAACCTGAATTAACTGATTAAAGTTCAGTTACCTTTCAGAGCCCCTAAATGTATGCCCAATGGAACTATTATAACCCTCTTGGTCACACCTTCGGTGTCAAACTGAACCGTTCTCTGGTGTTGGTGGTTGTCACATGACAGCAGTTCCATGAAGATCGCTGGAAGGTTGTATCACCCATTTCTGTTCATCACTGGATGCCTTTCGCATATTTCTATGGCTTTGCTGCCCTCTGCACCATAAGTTTTCTCTCTCGCTTCAGTTTGATGCTTAAGAAGTGACAAAGAGGTTCATGAAAACTCCATCAAGCATAATAAATTGTAAAAGTTTATTCATTTAAATGTATCATAGTCTGGTGACAACTTACAACTTGTTACAATTTCAGTGAACAGTGTGCTGTTCTTTGATGAGAAGACCAGTCGCCTCTTCCTCACCTTCAACTATCAGCTGACCATGCTGGAGATGAGGCCCGAGATTACAGACCGTGTCATGAGTCACGATAAGCCAGTGGTGGCAGCACTGTACAACTCTCTCTACAACCAGGTTGGTGCCGCGGTGGTCATCTTATATCATTTGATCACTGCTAATTTTTTTGTTGTTGAACATAATTATCCATCTGCTAATTTTTTGTTGAACGTAATAATCTATTGTTGCAAATTGTTCTCGTTGGTATTGTCACTGTCCAACTCTCTACAACCAGGTTGGTTCTGTGGTGGCCATCTTGTATCATTTGATAACAGTAATTTAATTTTTTGTTGAACATAATAATCCTGCAAGGATGGTCACTGCAAATTGTACTCATTGGTATTGCAATTCTTGGTTTCGAATGCACAGATTTGCAAAGCCACCTATGGTAAAGACTGAGTTCTCAACATGCTTGGTGAACTGTGTTTTACCAATACTGTGATTGAATAGCTTGACAGTTTTCCTGTATTCCTGGAAGATTGTGTTCATTGCTCCTTTTATTTTGTTTAGTTTCAAACAAGTCTCTTTTAACAATACAAATAATGTAGATGTCTCTATACATGAACAATTAAAAGGCAATGTAGTGCATTTTTGCCAAAACACATTCATCACCCCAAAAATATTAATTAATAGGTGCATCAAGCATCTCCTTATATATGGGACATCAACTATTAAGTCTTCAAAAATAAAAGCAAATATAAATCCACGATTATTAGCTTTACAAAACGTCCTGCAAAAAAATTGCTTTGGAAATAATTTTTTTAGACTTTCAAATTTGGCATGAATACTTGACACAGTTAAAAATAGTGGTTAATGATGTATGTACCACATCAAAATGTAGGTATTAAAGAAATTAGTTGTTTCCAGCCATTTTCAACATCTAGCTCAGCCTGTCCTGATGTTCCTTCCTTCACTGCACTGATGCAGACTCATCTGACAGGACAACACGTCACATTCACCATTGTTACACGCACCATCTATGAAATGTTATACTATCATATGGGAGATACCTCTGGGCAGCAATGTTGAAATTCATCATTTGCGTAGTTGCTCATCGTTCACAGTGGAAAATTGTGGACATCTCTGACAATATCACTGAGTACTTGAAATGTGTATTTAGTAGACTTGATCTGTTTGATGTGGTTATATGCAGGGAGGGTTAATTATCTGGAGAGTTGTTGCCATGGGTAACCACCATGAGCAAAGTTAGTGTTCAAGTGCATGTGAGAGGTCGGATTATGCCTAAAAATACTGATATTTTTCTGAGAACTACCACAGTGTTTCTGCTTTCAGCAATATATGTAGAACAATAAGGTTTTCTTTATTGTTCACTGTAAATATTGCACTTTCCCATAGTGCTTAAAATAGGCAAATGTTAAACCAACTCTATCTGTTCTTCGTTTATTTTTATTTATTAATATAATGTTCTTGATACTAAAATAAATATGTTTAAGACATAGTCTGCCAAAACTTGTTTAATAAGCTGTTTTGCATTTTGACCAAAATGGCTTTAATCCAGTTTTTGGCTGTTAAAAACCAAATGATGCCAACAACTTCAAATATAACTATACGATATATAGAAACCTAGTACGATATTATATGTATTAACAAATTTAACCATATACACTAAACAGGTCACCTTTTTCAGCGAGGTGTACATTTGTAAACATTGAACTGTTGAATTCAAAATTGCTTCAACTTCATTTATACACATTTGGGAGATCAGTTATGTTGTTGTAATTTATAAACGTCTGTGATTTTGTTTGGATTAAAACACTGGCTGGATTATAATTGAAGATATGTGTAAAGGCATAACGAATACGTTCTGAATAAACCCAATAGTTTAAAATATGATAATAATGAGTTTTATTCAATGTATTTCACTAAATGTCCAGCACATTTGTTTTTCAACATCACAGAGGTTGTATGTTTGCTCCAGGTGATCAGTGTATGCCAAGGGGGGTGTCTGATCATCTGGATGGTTGACAGTGGGCAGAAGGTGAAGACTTTCAACAATGCCCACGGCAATGCAGAAGTAACCAGTCTAGCCCAGGACCCAAGTGAGACCCGCATATTCACCGGTGGCAGCGACGGGACCATCAAGGTATGCATTCACTAGCTGGGGACCATTGATGCCCGACTGTGTGCCGACTCTTAAAATGTCTTAAAAGATCTTAGAACAGATCTTGCATTTTAAAGGCCTTGAAAAGGCTTTATAAGTTGAAATAACATAATTATGATGATTATGGAAAGGAGTGTAATGGTATAATTATAATGTAATGATATATTATATAATTATGGCTTGTTTTATATCATCTAGTATCATGTTAGTGTGCATGAATGCTGTAGGTGTGGGACTTCAATGGTCATTGTTACCACTCCCTGCACTGTGCTCCGGAGGGTCAACCCACTGACCTCGGTCAGATCCTTGTCCTCAAGAGAAGCATCGTTGTTGTAGGCTGGGCCAAGTAAGTATCCTTACTCACTCACTCACTCACTCACTCACTCACTCACTCACTTACTCAGCCACCCACCCATTCATGCTGATTTATTCTTTATCATTGTTTGTTTTACAGTGACTTAAATGTCATTGTTATAATATAATGATATATATATATATATATATATATATATATATATATATATATATATATATATATAATTGGTCAGACTTTCTCCAGCATGAGTTAGAGTTTTTCTTCTCTAGAGTTATTGAGTCCATGACAAGTTACACATTTACCCCCTGTGTGGGGTCTCTTACCCCCTGGCATAGACACCAGGGAAGGGACCAATGGCTATATATTATTAGGCAATGTGGTGTGAATGAAATTATCCAAATTTCGAAACAGCAGCAGTTGGACTTGAAGCTCAGTCCCTATTGATTGTCTTGCATTCTACTGCCAAGATCCCCCTCCCTATACTACTTTTCATGTGTAGTTTTCTAATTAGCCAAGTATATCCTGAAACTATGATACTTGAAATACAACCTAGGAAACATTGTTACTGGGTAAATAAGTGAGGAAATATTACAGGAATGTGTCACCACTGGTTATGCAATAAATTAATTTTATAGAGTACTGCATAGATGAAGGCATTTCTGTAGCAGTATTTAACTTACCATGTCATTGACATGTTGAAATGTTAACGATTAACGCATGCATTTTCATTCAATTATATTTGTATTTAGTATATATGTTGGGTAAATAAAGTATAATTATTATTATACATAGGCATTCTCACAACTGTAAATATGAGTTTAATCTAGTGCCAGACAGTGGATGCTCTGTTTCAGTTATGTTACGTTATCCACAGGTACATTACCGTGTTCAGGAGCCAGTACTTCAAGGAGTTCCACATTGAGGCTGCGGACTGGAAGGGAAGCCAGGTAAGGCATCTACTAGGGACACACATATGAAGCTCCTATGATCCCATCTGGCTCACTGTTTTTTTTTACAATCAGTATAATATCTAATTGTTTAGCCAGAAATACTACCACTCATGATTATAGTATTACATTGTATTAATATAACAATTTATTGTTATCTCTGATTCCTGCAATTTATTCTATGATGATATTGCTTCTGAATGCCGTCATGGTAAAAATGTTGACAGATGAAATAAAATTAAGATGATAAATGTAGATAAATGAGAAAGATTCATGAACAACGAAAACATACTCCAAGATGGAGGTTCAAGAATTGCAAAAATCCAAGACATAAATTGACAAAACCATAATTAATTAACTTACCCTTGTTGAACCAAAAACTTCTGGAGCAAGATTGTGGAGTACAGTGACCATTGAATCAGCCAATGAGATAATGAACGACTATTTCCCTTTACTGGGCTGACAGAAACATGGAGAGCCTAAAACTGAAATGTCAACACAGAGGGTGAAGATCATTGAAATATGAATCATTTCCAGTGACACTCAAATAGACCAAAAGATGGAAGGAATAAATTAGCGAAAGGCAAAATCCAGTGACAAGTGAGATTCATCCAACAAATCAGATTGTCTTGTGAAGAAACTAGACCACTGCCACAGTTCAAAGAAAATGAAAAATCTGAGGGCTTTGAAGGCATAGAGAGCTTTTGACTAAAGATGGATCATCTGTTTAAATGTACTTTATTGATTATCTGTTTCCCTCTAGGTCCACACGGATGACATTCTCTCCCTGGCCTTCTCTCCCCCGAGTACGCTGGCGTCTGGTGCCTATGATGGCGAACTCATCATCTGGAACAACAACTCGGAGCAGGCTTCCAAACGCCTGCTGCAAAGATCAAAACACCAGACCAGTCAGAGACCAACAGAGGCAAGCAAGCTTTTGGTTCTTGTGTGTTATGTCATATGAGCTAGACTCCAAACAGGTAATATGGCAGTTTATATATTAGTAGGTTTACAGATTGAGACCACCAGCTCTATGAGTGCATGACAGGTTACACATTTACCCTGTTTGTGGGATATTTTACTTCTTCTGACTTTAGACACCATGTGGAAGGAACCCTTGGCTTTTACTGTCCCTTCCAAAAGACACAGGCAAAGTGGAGTGAATGAAATTGTCCAAGTTTCGAAACGGGAGTAAGTGGACTTGAACTGCGGTCCTCTTGATCGACAGTCCAGTGCTCACTGCTGAGCTACAGCACCTCCTTTTTCCAGTGACTGCGTATAAACATGCCTGGTGCAGCTGGTTACAGACAGCTTAGTAACAGTAACATCAACATTTGTGTAACACTTACTTATTAACAGAAACATCAACATCTGTGTAACATTTACTTAGTAACAGTAACTTCAACATTTGTGTAACACTTAGTAATATAAACGTCAACATTTGTGTAATACTTACTTAGTAACAGTAACATCAACATTTGTGTAACATTTATTTAGTAACAGTAGCATCAACATTCGTGTAACACTTACTTGGTAACAGAGACATCAACATTTATGTAACACTTACATAGTAACAGTAACATCAACATTTGTATAACACTTACTTAGTAACAGTAACATCAACATTTGTGTAACACTTAGTAATGGAAACATCAACATTTGTGTAACACTTACTTAGTAACAGTAACATCAACATTTGTGCAACCCTTACTTAGTAACAGTAACATCAACATTTGTGTAACACTTACTTAGTAACAGTAACATCAACATTTGTGTAACACTTAGTAACAGAAACATCAACATTTGTGTAACACTTACTTAGTAACAGTAGCATCAACATTTGTGCAACATTTACTTAGTAACAGCAACATCAACTTTTGTGTAACACTTACTAAGTAACAGTAACATCAACATTTGTGTAACATTTGTCACTTTTAGATTTAGAGAAACCATCAGCAAAGATCACTAGGCTTTTATTAACTGAATGGTCCTGGCGATGTCATGGTATTTGACAGCACCGTAATCCCTCAGGAAGGTCCCATGGTATGACAAGGTTGTCTATCTGTGAAAGTTCATAGAGTCGTCACTGGCAACATCAGATATTTATACAGACCCATAAAATATATGTATAATGTAAACGTAAAATAAATTCTAGTACAATTTGTAGAATGTTCTGTTATGCAGTAAACAATGTTTTGTACCAGATGAGTAACCAGCATGATATAGTTTATAGCCAGCAGAAGTCATGTCGACCTGGACGAACCATCATCTTTCCCATCGTCGGATATGAAAAACTGCCGTGAGATAGTTTGTGTGCTATATACTTGTTATATGCGTAGCATTTGAAAGAAGGTTGCTCTTATGCCCTTCATTGACATCTACATTGATAGTGGGAAGAACCAGGGTAATCTCATCAGCAGCCTCCGTCGGTCGGGAAAAAACGTGGAAAGAAAGAAAGAAAGAAACAAAAAAGACTTGTGTGATATAGCCATACGTGTCTGTTACTTTAATCCATTCACTGTGTGATTGCTACACTACAGGCAGCTGAGACAACCCGGGTTCGGAATCGATCCAGTGCTACTTCCAGGGACAGTTCTGGAAGCACAGATGAAACGGTAATTTAAACCAGAAGACACCTCTGCCCCCTAATTCAGAGCAACTGAAAGTTTCAAAGAAATTATTACACCATATTAATGATGCAGCATTACTGTGGGAATATCACTATGAAGTAGAACATATCTCGCTGTACTATTGATTGACTTAGTAGATCGGGAAACTCCATGGATATATATGTGATACGTTCAGAACAACATTGTTGATCTAAAAAAAAAATTTTAATGCAATTTTCAAAGAATTCACCTTGGCACTATATTTAGAAGTACATGTGGTACAATTTGGGATATCTCAAAACATGGTCATTATGACAAGACGATCCAATTGTAAAATATTTTGTGCCTGATACATTACCTGACGTATGCATGTAAGGAAACAAATTCATTATAGATACCACTCTTATTTACTTATTTATTATTTGAACATAAGAACTAGGGCACAATCTGAGGTTGCAGATTTAAACAATGAGAATGCACCAAATGGAAATTAAATTACACGTTTTCAAAATCATTTATCCATTTTCCTTTGAGATGTTAAAAATGGGATTTATTCAACTGCTTTACCAAAATTCTCATGTCAGAATAAAATGTTTATCTGGTTTAAAATAGGTTTTTTCACTCAGAGATTGCAAAAACTACACAAAATGATGGCTAGTGTTGATGTTCAATGGCAGTAATACTTCTTATTACCTAGGTTCTCCCCTACATGATTAGTGTAATTCTTAACTAAACATCAACTGTTACATTTTCTAGGATGGTCATGCGGTAACAAGACTGCATTTTCTCGAAGCTCGCAAGGGGAACTCTGCTGCCGGTGGTGCCAACCTGGTGTCATGCGGAGGAAACGGTTGGCTTCGTTTCTGGAGTACCACCCATCAAACACTACTTTCCGAGTTTGTGGCGCATGTTCAAGGTCAGTCCATGATGAAACTAAAATCATAGCCAGGCTGCTATGGTAAAAAATCAATAATGGTGGTGAACCAAAAATCAATGATATGTCTGGGGCACAGCTCCTTTGTCTAAAAATGTGTAAAAAATAGTCTTAGTATGCTCCCTTTGGGAGTCCTGGCCTGATAGTGCTGGACATTTTCGCAATAGCACATGAATAATGTGTATCTGCAATAGAAACATATTTGTTTTACTATGATGGCTTGCATTATCTTCTGTATGAAATATTAATCACAATTGCGAAATTGCTGTGACACGGCACAGAAATGCTGCCTGATGACACCGTTGTGTTATGGTGACACTTTGGTGACACTTGCAAAAGCACTGAGAATGTTGTTGGTGACGCTATTGTCAAGGATGGATCCCAGAGTTAACTTTAGGTGTGTGGTTAGGACTCAGTAGAGTAGGCTGTAACAGTTACTAGGCAAGTCTGTATCATTGGTGTAGTTAACATTTAAAAACAAATTTAAAGGTCAGATTAAATGATGTGGATTCAATGTCGAGGGGATCGACAACTTGACGATATGTCTGTAGCTCTACTGCTCTATTCATATGAAAGAAGAAGTGTCAACGTTGAATGTCTTAAACTCGGTCATGCATCCAACTTTCTCTACAGCCTTGCTGTTGCAGTGATGCCTAAGCAGACCTTGTGCTTGGTCCCAGTTGTCAGATGTCATCAGCAAAGTCATTGGGCACTTTTACTAGGAAAGAGGCATCTCACATTGTCACTCTTTGTGACAATTATTTTGTGGTGTGGTTCCAGTGGGAAGCATCATCATGAGCGTCGATGTGTTATGTCACTGGTTGGTGACGGGGGACGTCGACGGTTTGATGAAAGTTTGGGACATCTCCGAGTACTGTCTCCACGCTGTCGAAAAGACAATGACGGCCCCACCACGTAAATATATTATCAGCTTCATTATCGAAATACTTTTCCTAAGTTAACTTTTTTTTCAATTCGTTTTGTGTTATTCTTTTTACACAACGTTGTTCATTTTAATATTTAATTCAAAAATGATTAGTAATTTATTATCTAAATGATTTTATCGTTTCGTCACTTTTAAAATTTATTCTATAATTTAATATTTAAATTTTTACCTTGTGTTTTTTCAATTAATTTTGTGTTATTCTTTTTACCCAATGATTTACATTTTAATAGGTTAATTTCAAATGTGATTGCTAATTTATGAATATACATATTTCATTGTTTTAAAAATGAGTTTATGATTTATTATTTTAATTTTGATCACCAGTTCCTTAACTGGTTATGCTTCACTTCAGTTGTTCCAGAGTAGTTTGTCTCCTGTTGGAGGGAAATGTCTACACTGTATGGGAGTTGACATAGCAACTGCGACATGACCAATCAGGCGGAAACTTAGGGAGAAGGCTTAGGGAGAAGGCTTAAGGAGAAGGCTGTCTACTACAGTGTCTAGCCATATCTGGTCCCTGGTCAATACTCTCACCACTTCCATGGCAGATACACTTTCACCACAGTCACATATTTTTAATTTCTTTGTGGCGTCAACACCTGTCTTAAGTGACTGCTCAATGGATGGTCAAAAAGTGGTATCTTTGTACAGGTGGTTTCTTCATTACAGGTTGTATCTTAATATAGGTGGTCTCTTAATACAGGTGGTCTCTTAATATAGGTGGTCTCAATATAGGTGGTCTCATAATACAGGTGGTATCTTAATACAGGTTGTACTTCAGGAAGTGTAGACTGTGGTCTTTAATGACAGGTGGTCTTTTAATGCAGGTGATCATTTCAGCAAGTTTGACTATTGCTCAGTGATGTCACTGAACACTGACATTACTGTGAGTTTATTAGTTCCTAGTGATGTTACTGCCAACAGTGTATCACTGTGAGGTCTCTCTCATTATTTTCCAGTGACATCAGTGAAACAATTTTTTCAAGAAAACATCATTTGAATCAGTTTCCGACTACTCGTTAATCACTTCTGCCAATTCTACCAACTGGGCAATAATTACTTCTGGTGCGTAGTGTCATGTGCACTTTGTGTGTTGTTTTATTGCCTGTACACTCATGCCCTCCCTGATGATTAGCCACATTGATCATCTACCATCACAGTTCTCCACATAGACACACAGAATATAGAGACTAAGCATCAAGGCCCAGAGAACACAGACAGTGTTGGTATTTAAAAAAAAAGCCCCTTGTCTTTTTTTTACATTTGAATTTATTGATTTCAAATATGGTTAATAATTTAATAATAAAATTATTTTATAGTGTTATCATCCATTTAAAATGTGTTCAATAGTTTAACTAAAGTCACCAATATTGTTATAATTTCTTGGACAGTGTTCACATATTAAGCTGTGGTTTAGTAAACAGTTACCACGCATCTAATCAGCCTATATCTTCTGTGACTAAGTCAAGATTTTGATAGTTTTGCAGATCATTGTAATGTTTTCATGGTTTTCATAGTTGTTTATGCAGCTATCAAATTGTGGAGTGAATAAATAAAATCTTAATAAAAATATTTGCAGGACCCTTCCAGTTTCAACAAAAATGTAGAAAACAGTGATGAATAATCTTTAAACCTTAGTGATTTTAATGGCTATCAGGCATGCCATAGTTAATTATGAATATCACAACACAGAAACACACAGTTTATCATGATCATAACGTCTTCTTCTTCTTCGGTAGTCTTCAACTTATCCATCTCCATCTTTCCAAGTTTTACATTACTCATTTAAACAAAACTAAAAAATAAGTCAACTGATTGTTTTTTGTTTGTTGACAGCGATGTTGTCACAGCTCCTCATTTGGTTGTTTTATCAATGTTGTCACAGTTCCTCATTTGGTTGTTTTATCAATGTTGTCACAGTTCCTCATTTGGTTGTTTTATCAATGTTGTCAGTTCCTCATTTGGTTGTGTTATCAATGTTGTCACAGTTCCTCATTTGGTTGTTTTATCAATGTTGTCAGTTCCTCATTTGGTTGTTTTATCGATGTTGTCACAGTTCCTCATTTGGTTGTTTTAGCAGTGTCGTCATGATTTCTTATTTGGTTGTTTTAGCAATGTTGTCTCAGTTCCAACCACATTCTGACATGGTCAGCAGCATAGAACTGTGCGAACGCAATGAACGCACTCTCGTTCTCTCGAGCTCGACTGACTGCAGTGTGGCTTTGTGTGATATCTACGGCAATAAAATTGGAGTTTTTGGTCAGGTGAGTTTCACAGAAGCTGAATGCCATGTTTTGATTTTTACAAAATATTTGTACACTGTTGAATGCTGCAGTGTACATATTGTTTGATTATGTTAGAAAGTCTGTCTACCAGTAATTGTTAAGACTAACTGATACATGTATGAGGAAGAAGTATGTAAGATGTTGTCAACCCTTTCTAAGAATGTTTTATTTATTTTATGTATGTACATGTATATAATATATGTATGCATATTATATAGTAATTTGTATAAATACATATTCAGAGAGTTCAGCTAACAGTAAAGAAGTGTTGTGTTGTGTCACAAATTGGTTGCATTAGTATTATTATTGAAGCCATATTTTTGGTTATAATATGGAAGTCTGTTATATAATTAATATGTTAACAATATTAATGATGATTATGATTAGTGATTATTATTAATGGTAACCTGAACATTATTACTAATGATGACATTGTATATGTGCACAGGAGGTTCATTGGAAGATAGATCCCTACACTCCTAATTCGGAGCTTGACGACGGAAGCGATGAGGTTGGTAACTGTTTATTGAGCCTTTGTTTCACTGGTTATTTTGTTTCTTTTGGTTTTTCCAATTTTGCACATTAATATTTCTATCTTCACATAAACATAGCCTGTTAATATGGAAATGTACATTTAGACAAATGTTACATATTATTGTTAAATACTGTTAATTCTTCCGAGCAACAGTTCCAACAGGTGTGACAGAGTGTTTTAATGATCAATCGTTAATTGCATTATGTTTAATGTGTAAACACAAACGTATTTGTTGGATTTTCAAAGCACACAAAATATCAGAAAAAACTGTTGGCTTGAATCAGTGCATAATTGTACGTTTTAGCTATTGTCTACATTAAGTGTTTTTTAATTAGAAGCATACTATTAATTTAATTGCAGGATAATATTGATAATAAAATATCACTTCATTAAAAGCTGATTAGCTGTTTATGTTTTGCTAATTAAGGAACAAGTTTATATACAAAGGTTATTGTATTTGTGCAGGGAGTTATGACTGTGAACAGATAAAAATGTTATGTTGATATCGTATTCATGATGATGATGATGATAATGATGATTGGTGGCAAACATTTTAAATATATAATATAACATCATCATTATGATGTTGACAATTGTGTTAATAGACAAACATATAAACATGATGATGATTATGATAATGTATTGATTTGTTTTTGTAATATTGACATGGCCAACCAACATATAAATATATGTTTAACCATAAGTTATGTGTGTGCAAAACTGTGCATTGAATAAATCTTCTTGTTGGCCAATTCATCAACTGACAACTGCAGTATGTTTAATAGAAAATACATTTCAGCCTTGGTATTTTATGACAAACTGACTTGATATTACAGTTATTGTTATTCTCGATGTCATTTTATCAAGTTGCAACTGCAGCAACATTACATCACTTGATTATCATAATGATATGTTCTGGGAGAGTCAGGTTAAGAATGAGCAGCTGTTGAAGGCATTACCAACGTCTCAAGTATGCATTGCATAATTCAACATACAGTGTATTAACAATTTGATGCCTGATTGGCAGCCCTCAATCAATTTTAAGTAAGAAGCTGTTAATTCATGAAATACTTAATAATAAGTAGAGTCTCACAACATGGGAATCTCTCAAGAAATGTCTACTGGTCACGTGTTTCCATAACTGTTTTTTACTAATCATTATTAACATGCTAATTAACTTTAAATTATTCCGGAATATGTTGACTTTGTAATTACCTCTCCTGTTTGGTCAAAACACGAGAGCATGAGATTATGAGAACATTGCCACTCTGTAATTACTACTGATGTCATTGTTGTCACTACATGCATTGTTCCATAGCAACCGCCATCACAGTCTCCTCAGGATGTTGAGCCTCAGCACCCTGCACAGGTAGCATGTAGCATCTTGCTACCTCCAAAGAGTAGCTTCATGTCACCTCCACTCCAAGTTTTCTACTTTAGTTCTACTTACTTCAGTTCTCCTATCTATTTAATAACATAGATTTTGCTACTCTTCCTGCTGCCGTAATGCGCCTATTTTGGTTGATAGAGGTAAATTATGGGAGTTTGATGGAACTTCCCAACAGGGGGCAACATTACCCTTTATTTTCTTTGTTTGATGTCTGACTGGCTTGGTGTTGTTAAAAGCATGTAGGATGTGTACAGCAGAATGTCATTCATGGTAGCATTTTTGCTTGCCTGTTTAATTCCTTGCTTGCTAAATGCATAAATTACTAATTTTATTTTTGTTTTGCTATGTCTGTTTATTGCTGTCTACTCTTTGACAAGATACTACATATCACTCTACTATTCAGCTGCTAATAAACTTACATTCTTTTCACCATAGCATTATATATTAATATTTTATTTACACTGACATAGTATTTAGACATTTTATAATCATAGTTGTAATATAGAAAACAGTTATTTCTGTCATATATTATTAAACTATACAGTGGTTTATAATTACATCAATAATGCCGGTAACTTCTTATGGTATTTTAACAGCTCTGGAGGACTTGATAACAGTTCACATTAACTTGAGCTATTTCGTTTGAGTTGATAGCAGAGTAAAACTAAACTACTCATTGTAGGCAGTTTTAACATTCCTTAGACATGCTAATGAAGTAATACTCCAAAGTGAAACTGATGTTGTGTTTGAGTGTACATGTTTCCATGTGATGAAATGTTACAAACAAGCACACTTTAGACACCATTATGCTTGCTGCATACCATGGCCCAGGGGTTTCTTGCTCAAAGAAAACTACACCTCATCATCCCTTTACTTGCCAGAAACATAATAAATATAAAATGTAATGTTAAAGAAGGCAAAACAAATAAAGTCCTTCATCAGCTATAGAGCCCATGCGAAGCAATATCCTGGATCCTCCCGGCAAGCCAGCAGCATCAGCATGTGACACTTCTTTGACGTGACACTTGACATGACACCAGACATGTTCTTCTGATGATGCTGTTCAGAAGTTTTGCCAATCTGCTTTGGTGTCAGACATCCATAGATGGCTTTGTGTGGAGAGTCTGGAGACATGGTTTAATATGGGTTGTGGAGACTGTGTGTGTTTGTATCTTAAGATTTCTTCAACAAGTTCCCTACAGCCAACTGCATGTTTAATGTTGTGGAGACTGTGTGGGTTTGTATCTTAAGACTTCTTCAACAAGTTCCCTACAGCCAACTGCATGTTTAATGTTGTGGAGACTGTGTGGGTTTGTATCTTAAGACTTCTTCAACAAGTTCCCTACAGCCAACTGCATGTTTAATGTTGTGGAGACTGTGTGGGTTTGTATCTTAAGACTTCTTCAACAAGTTCCCTACAGCCAACTGCATGTTTAATAATACGTTTTACGTTGTGCCATATAAACTGGCATTGTGACCTGTTGTCTTCATCTACACAGAACAAGAACATCGTACAATCCTTAGCAAGATGTTGCATGTACTCAGGGTGCATATTATTTGAATATTTGCTGGCGTCTAATTGTTTTGTCTGCTTTTACCGTATGTTGTTGTAGTATTGTTGTTGGTGTTGTTGAACTATTAACTATTTGCTACGAATTTATGTTATAATTGCATTAATGGGTTTAATATTATAAGAAGTTGTCAGAAAGGCTTCGAGTTTGATTTGTTGAGAGTTTGTTAACTAACACAAACTGTAAAATCGTCGATGTGAAAAACATGCAAACATTTAATTGCAATGTATGTATCAAATATCATAAGAGGAAATGACATGAGACGTGTGCTAATGACAACAGGGAATATAACATATTTATAACAATAAATGTATTTATTCCATATATTAATAAAACAACAACACTGTAAGAAACTTTAATGTTTATTAAATTTAATTTGTAAAACAACCATGTTATGTAACTGACATGCAAACAGTTATTGTAAAACTGCTAATGTTATACACTTTTGCATGAAAATGACTTTACCGTTGTATTCCTTTAATTAATTACCTTTCTCATATATGTTGATGTCGTAAAACAGTACCAAGTGAATATCACTAGATTCTACAATGAAGAATATACAAACCAATATATAAACCAACATAAGACCATTTTTTCTCAGACAGTTAACATATATACTTTTTGTATTGTCATATTTACACCACCAACTTACAACATAGGTGCTCACACTTGTCAATAGAACTCCTAATCTATAATCAATAATTTCTTACCAAATTAATTTATATCATATGATAATAGAATATCCTATATATCATAATGTTCATGTGACACTATAAATATAAATTATTAGTTCGCTAACAGGCAGCTATTTTGAAAATCAAGTAACCTTGCAATACCCTTGTGCCGTGATCACCATTAGTGTGCATTCGTTCTATGCAGTTGACCGATGACGACCAGGCTGAGATTGAGGCCGAAGGGGACAGCCACTGGGAGCCAGACGAGAGAGCTGTCAGTGACCCAGACTATCGTCTCAACACATGGGAACACACATGTCTCGGTGAGGATTCTTGCCACTTTGAAAACCACAAAACTCTCACCAAATTGCAAGTTTTCTGTGCAATGCAGAGCCCAGAAATGACCTTCGCCACAGTTATTATAAAATAATACATATAATTAGACACTTGCCATTTTTTTATGAAATATATTTTTATGTAAATGGGGTCAAAATAGTTCTTGTTCTGTCTTGTTTAGTGTTCAGGATTTCTAAATGGCGATTTTTAGATTACATGCAAGAAGAATTCTGAGGATTGTCCATAGTTTATTGCAATAAATTATTTCTATTTCACAGTTTCACTGATTCCTAACTGCTTGCAGGGAAGGGGTACCAGGAAATGAAGGTACGCAAGAGGGCAAGAAGGCAACCAGAAATCATACAAGACCTTCCCTACCTGCATTGGGAAAGAACTGGGCAGCCACCACTAGGCCCATATGGTGTAAGTGAGAAGATCGTTTACCTTTTTAACATCAAGAGTCAAAATCAATATACTTGGGATTTCTAAGAGCCACTTGTAATGATGTAATTTAATATCGAAGAGCAAAGTGACACAAGTCTGAGGACATATGACAACGCACTTAGATAATACCATTCTATTAAGTAAATATGTATAATTGGAAGCAAATCTTGATTTACTTGTTATTGCTCTCCTCGTTTTCCCTGTAGTCCCGGGTGAGGCTGGCACCAACACCGGTCATCGATTTATGTTTCCCCTTCTTCTTCATGACTAGTTCTGTTTTACTACCATCTCCACTAATCATCTCCACTCCCCCTTCCCTCGCCCTCATTCTCCACTCCCTCCCACTCCCACTAAATCTCTTATAACGTAGTCCTCCCATCTCAGTCAGATTTACATTGCAAATAAATGACAACGTTGTGTCATGTCATGTATTCGAAAGCTCTAAATGTAGGTAATAAATATATATTATAATCACATCTTTTCAGGCCTTGTCCACAACAGATCTGTCTGACGTTGACAGACTGCAAAAACCAGATTTCATCAACAATCCGCAAAACTATTTCTCTGCAAACATTGAAACAACCATGAAAAATCAAGAACAACTACGCACCAAGCATCCATCCCTTGCAGAAAGTGAGTATGTGCTCGTCTGTATGCACTGATTAATGTAATAATAACTGATGGGCAGATGGATACTAGCTGTATTTTCCTATGTAAGTCCATGTTCAGATCGTTAGGTTGGCACACATTTGTTGATGTCTGCAACAGTCGATTTCCCACTAGACGTATCCGTTCAAGATGATGAGTAATTGACAAAGATGAAACTGTCTAACAGCAGTAGGTTTCCAAATGTCTGCACACATGATCTTGCACCACAGTTCTATTTGTAATATGGTTAATCCTGTCTTTCACCCAGTATCACACAACCTGTTTGCTTCATGTGGAAACGTGTACAGATTATGTTACCAACTACTTTCGGATTCCTCCTCCGTCTGATGGTTTATTTTGATGTGGTTTTCTCCATTCTGTACTTACCAGACTGGCTCGTTTGATCACTTGGAGCATTAGGCTATCAACAAAAGTTCTCCACTGTGTCTTGTTTTGTACCATGCATCTTCGTGAGTTCACTCCAGGTGTAGCCCATGTTCGTAATTTTCGCTTCAAGGTCTGTCCACCAGATGTTTCTAGACCGTCCTCTTTTTTCTTCCCTTGGGAGTTCCATGTGAGTGATTGTCTGGTGATGCTGGAAGGAGATTTTCTTTGTTGGTGACCAGTTCTTTTCCACAGGAAGCTACATAGTTCGTTCCCATTCTGTAAATGCTAGATTATTGATCCTGTCTCGCTGTACATCCTTTACCTTCCACATCTCTTTCTCTCTTGCGCCGTGGGCAGCTGTCACCATGTGACTTCATTTCAGCTAGACAAACATTAAAGTTGATGGCAGGAAATCAAAAAGACCCCTGCCAGCATAATCCATGATTGAGACCACAGTTGTGTCTATGATAAACATTTAAAATGGCCACATTTGATGTGGCAGGTACTGGCAGTGCCCCACCTTTATATGCTTGTAACTGTCACTTTGTCGTTATTGATTAAATGTAATATAATAATTTGGTCTGCTGCCAGCAGTCCATCTGTAATTGCTGCATTGCCTGCATGAGGATTGGTGTGGTCTTTTTTATAGTCATTTACTGGAAGCCATGACAGGCAAATAAGCTTAATTATATCTGGGTTGAGCCTTTGATAACTTACCCACAGGGTTGTTTTTGTAGACTTAGTTTTTGTTTCTTCTGTGTGTTGTTCTACTGACAATGTTGTTTGCTGTCTGTGTGACTGTTTGTTGAATTGACCTTCCCTGTCTTCCTATGTGTGGACTATATTTAGTGGTGCCTATTCATATATAGTTCTACTCAGTAGCAGCACTGTCATACCTGTGGTTATCGTTTGGTTGAGCAATTTGCTCCTTAATGGTGTCCAGACTTGTATGTTGTGAAAACATAAGATACAATGACATGGCTTGTAGTCTTATTCCTTCGTACACATTTATTTGCAGTAGCTTTACTGTGTACATTTACTTACTGATTTAATAAAGCTGGTCTGATTTAATAAAGCTCATTTTATTACAGCTTTGAATGCAGCATTTGATGAGAAGACACTATTTCCCAAGTATATCCTCGACTACGAAGCCAAGATGAAACATTTCCATGCCAAGACCATCAGTGAAACGCCGTCGGTATGTGGTTTGTCTGAGCACATTGATGTTATGGCAAAATAAACGATTTTACATTAAGAATTACTTCAGTACTGTAATTTATCAATCTCCATAGTTCTGCTTGATAGCTTTGTGCGTGTCATACGTCATCCACTATCATTAGGCCAACATTAAACATGGTGGATAAAACATTGGTGACTAAGCCTGGTCTGAGTAGGAGTCTCCCTGACCCGTAATTATTTTTTATAGTAATCCTGTACATAATATACAGAGTATAAAGTATACATGTGTATGTTTTCTGATTGTATGAAATTTTCATTGTATACATGGATGTATATATGCATGTATATGTTTACAGTGTATGCATATGTATATATAAATCAATTAGGTTATACAGGAAATTGCATTCTTAATTATTTAACTTATTAACTAACTTTTTCTACTTTATTTGTCTTGTTATTGTCACTATGGGTTTAATAAAGTACAACGTCAACGCCACTGACTCTCTTACTTCTGCTAACAAATCTGCATGAATGATTGAGCTGTGTTTATTTGGTTACACACAAGTTGCAACATCATTACAGGAAATAAGGACAAAATAAAGTGCGGTGTAATGCAGGAGATTCTCTAGAAACCCCACTGGAGTTATTACGAGAACCACCTATAATACTGAGCAATAGTAATCATTAAAATAAAATAATACAGCATATTTTCGGTTATTTTATGATAGATTAAATTCCAAGTGATACAATGAAAATGCATAATATCTGTTCAGTTTAACGCGTGGCATACAGTTAAATGAACAGTACAACTTCTATATAATAACATAATAGAACGAGAATGTTAATGGTGTTGCAGAGAAAGTCCATAAAGTCTGTAGCAGGAGTTGCCAGCGTCGGCAAAATGGCAAGCTTCAGTGGACCTTCGTCAGTGGTTACCACCCAGACGCTCACCCGCAGCAAGACGCTCAAGTCAATGCAAGGATCCATGAAAGACCTGCAATAGATATCTACGCTGCTGAATGTGATATCATAACAGTGATATCAGGGTCATTGAATTGCATCACTGATGTAAGGCATATAAAAGTTCTTTCACAGATGTCGTTGATGTAGAAATGCCTGGTATTTAGGTTGTTAAACGTTGATAATGAGAAGTTGAGTAGCAGATCATGTAATACGTTAGTAACATCATGTCATTGTCATATAGAAAATCATGTATGAGATGTAACTGTTCTCAGATGGTCTAGTTAATAAACATTATCTCTAGAACGTACTAAAGTTGTGAAGTGATGGTTAAAATATCGTAGACGTGGGTAGCACCAAACACGCTTTGCTGATAGTGATAATGTGAAATGTTATACATATGTACTTGTAGTAATACAACATGCACTGGTAGTAGTACAACATGTACTTGTAGTAGTACAACATGCACTTGTAGTAGTATAACATGCCCTGTTATGAAATAACAGTATCATATTGATAGAAAATATATATTGCTAATTATAACGGTTTTTAGACAGAGAGGTTTAATGTTAATTACTGGGTATGTTGTTTATATACGTCACGGTACTGTGATAGATAATGTGTGTGTGTGTGTGTGTGTGTGTGTGTGTGTGTGTGTGTGTGTGTGCGTGCGTGCGTGCGTGCGTGCGTGCGTGCGTGCGTGCGTGCGTGCGTGCGTGCGTGCGTGCGTGCGTGCGTGCGTGCGTGCGTGCGTGCGTGCGTGCGTGCGTGCGTGCGTGCGTGCGTGCGTGCGTGCGTGCGTGCGTGCGTGCGTGCGTGCGTGCGTGCGTGCGTGCGTGCGTGCGTGCGTGCGTGCGTGCGTGCGTGTGACCTGGCATGCTGTCTTCCTGATCGTCTCCTTCCGTGAAGTAGTTGCCATACCATTGTTAACATGGTCCATTGTGAGTTCATGAACCAGCCCACCATCACTTATTTCTGTTTGATATACAGTACGTATACCTCAGGTGGTATACAGTCTTCATTATATTTATAAGTTATTATGTTTTATATTAATATATAAATATCATGCATCATTGCCCATCTTATTTGCTATGTAACTTATTTATCACACAACACTATTAACTAGACATGCTTACCGAATGCTACCGAGTAGTGTATATATTGGTAGTACAGCTTATTGTCTTACTTACTTTTTGTATGGAAATGTGCCAACTGACAAACATATGTATAGCCTGCATGTTAACACCGACGAAATTAGGTTTCCTTTTTCGTCATCATTAAATTTATGTGGTGTGAAAAGAGGAATGATTGCAGATTACTATTGAAACTCTTGCGTAAAAGTCATCAGCGATCAATTGTAATTTGTTGTTTTCATGTCACAAAGTTACAAGTTAAAGTTAACTTTACATAGACACTGTACCATTCTGTTTATCTTTGTAGATTGAAACTTGCCGTCTGCTTCCATATGTTTTTAAATGTATATGGCGTAATTTTTTTTACGACATTGCAAGATTGAGTATACATGCATAACATTACTTAATCAATGCCAGTGTTAAGATATACCTAACCCTAACAAATACTAACAAAATATCAATTACCGTGGCACGTTAAGCAAAAATTTAAGTTCAAGACATGCGTGAATGAAATGCAAAGATATTAAAATGAAAGGTACAAATATGTGTGTTGTTACAGTTTCATTCTAGATACATATCAGTATTATTCTTGGTGTACAGAAACCTTTGGCACCTTCATATACATAGTACCCTGTATCTTCGTCGTCGTCTATCTCAGCTAGACGCTACTGTCATGCATACTTGTTTGCAAATCACAAACTGTCAAGTCAATAACCAAGTCAATGACCAAGTCAACTCTCGAGTTATCTATCTAAATTTAAGTCGTTAGTCATGAAAATGGGCGACTTGGGTTAGTCCCTACGACTCAAGTCAACAAGTCTGTCCCACGGACAAAAGCACTCCCAAACAACAGGTGTGTATGACAGATATACGTGGACAAAGCTAGCAGATCACCGAGGCCAGACTCAACAGCATAATAACCACTTGAATGTCACCACACGACGAAAAGTGAACACAAAACCAGCAAGGGCCATAACTTCATGGCGAGAGACACAATACTGGCCTTGTCAGGAAATGCGTAAGAAGCAGCTCGGTCTCCAATGAGACGGTGATCCTACCGCGATTTACGTGGAACATGTGACAATCAAAACGGTCACATGACACCAGCGATTGTACGTATCCAAAATGGGGTAACGCTTAATAAATCTATTTTTTACCAGCTACACGCGCATGGTTTCCACACACAAATCTAAATTAAGTAATCAAAAGGACTTGGACTTCTAGAAGATCTAAGCAAAGATTAATCCTGGGGCTGATCTCCACAAGAGCTTTAAAATAAGAGTTGGCTGCACCCCCCCCCGCCAACATAGATTTCTTTATGTTATGTTAACGTAAAGTTACTGAGCGCATAACTGTATGTCGGTGTGACCAGTCGACTAGTCACACCGACATACATGGATGTTGACCCATAACTGTCAGAAGACGACTCCGATATGGAGTGACGTATGGTCCATGAAGCAGTGTGTCAGTTTGTGAACTTCAATAGAGAACCTTTAAAATTATGTTGTATTTTAAATATTTTTTTATCGTTATCATAATATTTGTGACTTGCCAAAAGTTCTACTTACATTAACATAATTGTGACGTCAGTAAATGCATTTTATAATTATGCATTTAGATGTTATAAAGATAACTATGTTGTATTATTAAATATATGTTAGCCAGAAATGTAATCACACAGAAAGTCGTTTACATTAACACAACGTGAACTATGCCCACTCTGAAAAGTCTTTGTGGTTTTGTTCGATAAGGGGGTAGGGCTACTGATATGTCTATATAATTTTTCAAACAACAGATAGCAATTATGCGCTCAGTAAGTTGAAGTAATTGACCATATAAACATAGACACCAGGTCTATTGATATGAAATTTCATATAAGGCATGATGTTATTGTTACGTGTGTGATTCCGTCTAACGTATATTGACTGAAAAACAGTGTATGCCATACCATACATGGGCCAAAAGTTGAATTTGTACACCTGATTGATGTTTTAAAAAAATGTTGCACTAAGTTATGAACAACTACGTCAGATCATAAGATGATTAACAAATAAATGGTTGACTTAGAGCATATTGTGCGACGATTTGTCATTTTCTCGATTTAGAGGGTAGGGGTATATAAATGAAGATATCTTCATTAATATTGAATATATCTCACCAATAGTTTTTTTTTCTAAATGATAGTACATGTATATGGGAACGTACCGATATGAAATTATCTGGTATGTATATATATATACTATGGGTGTGAGTCTGGAACAAACGAAAACACTAAGGATATATATTTTACTTATGCATCTACCCGTGAATTTATAACAAGATTCAAGTTAAATTATTTAATGTATACCTATGGCATATTTTGTGATTTCAGCTATTTCTGAGAATTTTTGCCACAGTTCTCATGATAAATGTCGTTTTTCTAATAGAACGGACACCTAACATTTTTGGTTGATGTTTGGAAATTATTAGTTTATAGTTCAATTAAAAAGAAAATATCAAGAAACCTATGTTGGTCCTAAATCCTAAATTTCCAGAACATGCCTAGGACTAGATGGCTACGGCGCACCTTATGGTCAATTACAGGGGTAACGGCTGCAGGCACACCCGCAGTATTTACGAATGTTTAAATTATGCTGAAGATTAAAGATTGTTGGGTTGCATAAAAAGATATGTCAAGATTTAACAAGATTTAACAAGATTTGCCATCCAAGCCAAAGGCCCAGATGGCAAGTGGACAAGGAAGCCATTGGCTTATCGAGAGTCCAACAATGTTCATCTACTTATAACCCGCCCTCCTGAGATATGTGTCAACCTTGTTTTTAAACATATTCACGCTGCTAGCAGTTACACAATCTGTAGACAATTTGTTCCATTCATTTATTGTCCTCTGTGAGAACGAGTGCTTCCCGATGTCCAATCTACATTGATCCTTTACTAATTTTACCTCATGTCCTCTAGTTCTGCTATCCTTCTTGAGTGAGAAAAACATATTTCTATCAATATTGTCATACCCATTCAATATCTTAAAAACTTCAATCTGATCTCCTCTTAACCTCCTTGTCTCTAGAGTTGTTAAACCACATTCTTTCAGGCGTTCTTCATAACTAATGTCTCTAAGTTCTGGAATAATTTTAGTTGCTCTCCTTTGTATGCGTTCAAGCGTATCTATATCCTGCTTACGATATGGTCTCCATGCTTGTATACAGTATTCTATATGAGGTCTAACTATTGCTTTATAAAGAGGTATAATTAACTTTTTTCCCTTGTATGTTATGTTTCTTCTAATCAATCCAAGAATTTGATTACCCTTTGAAGCAATACCACACTGCTCTGAAACTTTCATATCAGCGCTTATTGTAACTCCTAAGTCCTTTTCTTTTACAGTAGTACCCAGAACAGTATCTCCCATTTTATAGTTTACATTCAAGTTTCCATGTCCTGTATGTAGGCATTTACATTTCCCAAAATTGAACAGCATCTGCCATTTCTCAGACCATTTCACTAATCTGTCTAGATCGTTTTGTAAATGTTGTTTATCACCATCAGTATTAACCTTTCTAAACAGTTTTGTGTCATCCGCAAATTTCAGTACGTTACTTGTTATACTGTCGTCCAAGTCATTGATATATATTAAGAATAATATAGGTCCTAATACTGATCCTTGAGGTACCCCACTCAAAACCTTCTCAAAATCTAAGTAGATAATATCTACTGGCGATCCCACGTCTATCCACTTAGTGATTTCTTCCAAAAAACATAACATATTTGTTAAGCATGACCTCGCTTTAAGGAATCCATGTTGAGATGAATTTAATCATTTATGCTTAACGAGGAAGTCCACCATATGGTCTTTAATTAACCTTTCTAATAATTTACAAATCACTGACGTTAAACTCACTGGTCTGTAATTCTCTGACTTATTTCTCGAACCCTTTTTAAATAATGGCATGATGTTTGCTTCTTTCCATTCAAATGGAACAACTCCCTCTTTTAATGACAAGTTGAATACTCTTGCAAGTGGTATACTGATTTGTTCTACTGTTTCCATTAGTAATTTTGGAGGAATCCCATCCACTCCCGGTGATTTGTTATCCTTCATTGCCTTTATTTTCTTAGCTACCAATTCTGGAGTTACAACTAACGGACCTAAATAGTCAGATTTAGACCCCTGAAATGTCGTCTATATAATAAAGTAGGTTGTGAACGCTTCGTGAAACCGGCAGTTGTATGTGATTTTTGTGGCGCTAAGATGTCATTGCCATTGGAGCATGGAATCATAAGCTCTTACCTTTTCTCCCGTGCAACTCCGATCAACGGGACTAGTACTGAATAAAGCTGTCGTGAGTCGCGACGATAACGTAATCTTTACGTCATTAGACAATCGCAACCCACGTGACATCATCGTCAAAATGCATGAAATCACGTCATCGCATTGACGCTTTGCCTCGGGTAGGCCTAAGAGGGTAAACCATAAATGACTGTTAACATCAATGTTGTGTTCTTGTTATTACAAGTAACAAATTCGAAAGAAGCGAGGGCGATTGATGCCAATTCCCGAATTGGAATGGATGGACATGTAATTGGTATGTTTAATTACTTTTTCAATTACATCTTAAACTCAACTCTTTAACTCACATTATGCAGTACAATTAATCAATAATATGTTTCGTATAACATATTTGTTTGCCATTAAGTATCATAATATGTATAAATTATGTATAGCTACTCTCAAAATAGATACTATTTTTGGCGTTGAGTATGTCTATGACTATGGTTGCTCTGTTCATATTCACACTCATTGTTACTTATTGGTATTATATTTGATGTTGAATTGTTGTGGTTGGTGAGGAATTGGAACGTATATGTTGTAATTGACGTCAAGTCTGGACGTAACACAACTATCCAATAGGAACGTAGACTGCCATAACACACGGGTCAACGTTTATTTTACACTGGTTTTCGTTTACATTAAAAGGTTAGTCAAAAAGCGACTTCCAAATGTCCTGTTTGTAGATGTATGCTTTTTGCAATACTAGTTTCCTGCATAATTATGTTAATACAACATGTGTCCATCTTAAGGAAATACGACCATATCGTAAATCACGAGTAGCAATTGCCATAAAATCGCAAATTTCCCGCAGGTATGACAACTCACTTTAGATTAGTGAGGCAGCTTCGCTGCACTTGCTTTCTCGGCGAAATTCCGGGCGATCAATGCACGTGACCCAATTTCACGTGACATGTCCGAGTTGGTTGCATCGTAGCACAAATGAATGGTAATGTATTGCTATTATTAGATAAGCACGAATATAAATGGACCAAAGACATGTTGTGTCAACAGAATAAATAGAGAATGTGCATAATTTATTTGTTAAAGGTGCTTAATCAGTTCGATTTTTTTGCTAGTCTCATTTCAAATTAATTTTGTGAAAAACCAAACCTACCTAGTATCCACTGGCACTGCAACATGCCTGCTCATTTGTGCAACTTTTGTATGTAGTTTTTTTTTTAAATCATCAGGCAAACTATTAAATTAGTTAATGCTTGTTCAAGCATTAACTGAAGTAAGAATCGATTCTCGCAATTTAGGCTCACATTGGATCAATGTTAAATTATTATGCTACACATGTATATTATTCATATCTCTCTCCCCCCCCCAACTGCAACAGCTTCTGCAACGCCACTGATATTTGATAAGTGCGCTGAAGCAAGTCATTTAGGGTTATAACTGAAATGGAGGCACCCTCTTATATGCCTACATACAATTATGTTAGACTATCCGATCATTCGAACACAATATTTCTAGGAAGTATGTAACCACGTTTCAACTTGTGCGCGAAACGATTTCCTCACTAATCTATTCTGAGTTAATAATTTCTGCTGGAAAATCTACTTTATCCATGGTTCGTACGGAGACGTTTGTCTTGAATACAGACATCCCACACCACGCTGTCGCGTCCTTATTAGTCTGTAGATCGCATGGATAGCAGCTCATTGGTCTTCATCTGATATCACAACAACTAACAAATGCTCTTGTACATTTGCCGTTGTGATATTAGTCGTGCCGCAGAATTAATGGCATTTGCCGTCTGCCGTACGGCGACGAACTTCTGTAGAAATCCTGCAGGAATGTAATGCACTGTGTCCCAGAGGAACGGCTTGAAGTGCGCGCGTGCTGCTTATAGATTTTATTCTCTGCAACTGGGGATAGGGAAACTGGCAGCAGGAATGGAAGATATGGCATCTGGAATTAAGCTACAAATCATGGTGGAGTATTTTCATGCGCAGTTGTTAATTAAAATGTGCAATGTTTTATTGATTTATCTTCATATATTGTTTGTAAGTGAACTTGAACCATTCTGGAAGTGATTAGAAGCTTAGAAGGATCGAAATAAAATTGAAAATATAGATAACGTTCGTTATGCTGATGATAATGTATTTATGCTTAAAAATATAGAACATGTGACATAGTGTTTGCTGAAGAAAGTGAAAGGGAGGAATATTCATAAATAACAAAAAATCAGTGCATTGGTTTCAATGAAAGCAACACAAACGAGCTGCAACATAAACGATATTAGTTTTTGCTCTCCTCCTTTTCCCTGTAGTCCTGGATGAGGCTGGCACCGATACCGGTCGTCGATTCCCCCCCCCCTCTTCTTCATAACTAGTCCCGTTTTACTACCGTCTCCACCAATCTTCTCCACTCCCCTCTATCCCTCGCCCTCATTCTCCAATCCCTTCCCACTCCCACTAAATCTCTCTGCACACAGACCTCCCACCTCAGTGTCGGTCTTCCTCTTCTCCTTCTACCATCCACACCAAGTGCATCCGCTCTCTTCGTCAATCGTACACTTTCCATTCTTTCCACATGTCCAGCCAACTTTAGCCTCGCCAGCTTCCTTGTAAGACTCTCTCTCTATCTCTCTCTCTCTCTCTCTCTCTCTCTCTCTCTCTCTCTCTCTCTCTCTCTCTCTCTCTCTCTCTCTCTCTCTCTCTCTCTCTCTCACACACACACACACACACACACACACACACACACACACACACACACACACACACACACACACACACACACACACACACACACACACACACACACACACACACACACACGCACACACACACACCAACTTCCTCCCTGAACTCCTCCATTCTTCGTTTGTCGATTCTTTTCACTCCACAATTCTTCGCACCCAGTTATTCCCATAAACTTTCAGTCTCTGTTGTTGTTTTTCTGCCATCGCCATGGTCTCTCTAGGCCGCATAGGTATGCTGGTATTATGCATGAGTTAAGAACCTTTCGAGATATGTGTCTATCACCCATCACCCCTTCCACTTTCCTCCACGCACTCGTCCCAGCTTGTATTCTCTTGCGAATTTCCGACTCCGTGCTGCCGTCCCCACAAACCGCTCCACCCAGATATACAAAGCTGTTTCGTTGGTTCAGTTTCTTCCCATCCAGTCTTATGTCAAGATCGTTTTTCTGCTGCCCGACACAAAGCACCTCCATCATCTCTATGCCTACTCTCAATCCATGTTTGCCAAAGATTTCCTTCCATTCTACCAACCGCTCTTGAAGGTCTGCCTCACTGTCCGCTACTACTGCCATCGGCGTTATAGCAACTTGCGGAGAACGTCCCTTGTACTCGCTTTCCTGCTGATCACCTCCACTACCACCAACAGCGGGCTAAGGGCACTCTCCTGTCTCAGGCCGTCGTCCACCCTGAATTCCTCCAATATTCCCGGTCCGCACATTAACTTTTGTCTCTTCATATGTGCCTTCGACCATCCTCACTTCCGCCTCTGGGACACCCATCCACCTCAACGTGACCGTGACCATATAACTCGGAACGGTGTCGTATACCTGTTCAAGGTCTATGAATCTCATAGCCATATTCCCCTGTCCCTGCAGTTTCTTTTCCATCAGTTGTCTCAGAGTGGACATACCATCCGCCGTACCATTTTACACTCCACTATCCTCCTTATCCTTCCATCCAGAATCCTCTAACATCTTCAGAACGTGACTCAGCAACGTAATACCTCGGTATCTTCCAGGGCCGTGAACATCTCCCTTTCTTTCCATACAGGGACTATCAACCCCGCCCGCCACTCCTCTGGTATTTTCAACTCTCTCATGCAGGTATGTAACAATCGCTTTGTCCACCTAACCCCAACACGTTTAGCCATTACCAGCCTCTCCACTCGCACTTCATCAACAACTGTCTCTCGGCCTCTCTTCATCTTCTTCATTGCTCTCTGTACATCTGCATCCCCAATGTTTTCCAGCTTCTCTTTGCCTTCTACTGCACTTGGTAGTTCTAGTTTGCTGTTTTCTCTTGGGTTCAGCAGCTCCTTGAAATACTCCTCCCAGATCTGTAATACATCTTTCCTCTCAGTGACTAGCTTCACATTCTTGTCTTTGATTACTGATCCAGTTTTTACATCTTTGCTGTCCTCGTCCCTCTCTTGTGCCATCTTATATATCAACTTCTTTCCGCAGGCCTCATCTAACTTTCTGTATAGTTCCTCCTCCACTTCCCTCTCTGTATTGTCCACGGCTCTACTGGCCGCCTTCTTCTGTCCGTACAGTTGCTGTAATGTTATATTCGGTTGTTCCCCATTCTCCTTCATCACTTATATCATCTTCCATATTTCTCTCTTTTCTCCGATTGCTTTTGCTACTTCTGCCATCCACCAAGTTTTGTTTTTCCTTCTTGACGACGATCCCCTTTTCCAGACGTTCTGCCACACAGCTACTCTGCTACGCCAACAAAAGCATCTTTGAAAGCCTTCCATTCTTCTTCCATATTAGAGTCAATATTAAACGAGTAGAATCTTTAAATTTTATTTGGCAATTTTGTAACATCAGCAAGATATCAACTTAAACCAATAAAGTTAAATGAATATATTTACGCTAGGTGGCATCACCTAAAACGTAAATCTTGCTACAGATCGCGTGATGATGACACAAACATTTCGAGCAATTACACAGCTGTGTTGCAACAGAACAGGGCGGTACAGTTTACCTTGCTATTTTTATTATTGTTCTCTGTACTGTCAGAGTTTTAAAACAAACACTACGGGAGTGTGTAGAGACTAACTGCCAATGTAGGAATTATTTTGTGTGGCCATTCGGATTGGGAATAACGAAGGCTCTCAAGAGTGACCAGTGTCACTGTAAGCATGATCTTCAGCAGAACACAGAACACACCTTTCCGTTCCTTGAGTGTAGGGGTTTATTAACAGAGAACTATGCCTGAATAGAGCCTTTTTTAATCGACAGTGACAACATTTTCAGATGCCACTGACCGTTGATGAATCATACATACATACATACATACATACATACATACATACATACATACATACATACATACATACATACATAATATGCAAATACACACGTGTGTATGTGCGTGCGTACGTACGTACGTACGTGAGTGCGTGCGTGCGGGTTGCCATACTGTATTTGATCCTAATTATTAGTTGAGAGTGAAATGCAATCATTATTTTATATAAGGATATATGTTATCGTAGTCAGCCAATGTTCTCCAGAGATCCCACAGGGAAAACGAGTCGAGGGTAGGGTATACCACAGTGTTGGGTTTGCACTGAATAACACTGAAACATGTGTGTTTTCTTCTTCAGTATCCAGTGTGTTAATCCAAACAGCCGCTTCTGGGGCTAACATGTAATGAATACAGCTACATCTCGTAATGGACAAAATATAAATCCGGTCCATTCTCAAATGACATTTTAAGCACCCACGCACACAGTTGCCTTACGTTGCTTTATATACAAGCGTAAGAGACGGCGGCCAATGTTTTAATGTATGTTCTGTTTAGGCTTTTGACGATGTAGTTCAAACACTGTCTAAATTGATTTATCTGGTGTCGCGCGGGGCTAAGGATAAATATTTTAATGGGTTTGCCAGAACTCCATTCTGGCAACGTTGCCTTTTAGCGAGCGAGGGAGCATGTATACAGTGGTGTCCTTTTATCTGGATCTACTGCCCCCGCTAATGTCCAATATAATATTCGCTTTCGCTGATGACAGCCAAAACTTCCGGCGCAACAAGACAACAGCACGTGGAAAGGACGGAATACATATCATAATGGAATCAGTACATTGAATAGGATGGACGGAATACATATCATAATGGGATCAGTACATAGAATAGAATGGACGGAATACATATCATAAAGGAATCAGTACATTGTAGTTTAAGTAAACAAAATTAGTACTTGTACTGGTACTTAGGTATATTTGCAAAAAATCAAAGGTACTTCCGCGGGTACTAAGTACAAAAGTACTTAAATGTTCCGGTACTTTTCAAATTCTCCTTTGCAAATTTGGAATTGTTACAAAGAAAACGTAACAGCACTACATGTGACCTATAAAATTAGGAAACCCTTTGGGCTGAACACAAGGCGTGGATAAACGATGGGTTTGTTCAGGTGAGGAGGCCTCCTCTCTCACACAAAGGAAATTAATAGACAGGTGCCCTTAATTGGCCAATCTCTGAAAATAAACTTTGCGCAGTGAGGAAGACACTGAGATAAAGTGTTAATGGTCTGGCATACCGGTATTTGCTTAGTAGGAAAGACATGTTGTTGTGTTGGCAGAATGAACTGATTCGACAACATGTCATGTAGTATGAAGTTATGAACTACACAGTCTATGAACATACGTTACTAGAATACTAGCATAGGAACCACATAGGAAATAAGTCTACTTTGACGTGCTTTTATCTGGATCTGAATGTATACTCAGCAAAGTCCCGCAAGGACATTACGCAGAGATAACTATGTGACTGGTCAACGTGGTCATGTGCCCTATGCACGTGTGCTTGATGTGCTTTTTCACTGTATAGGCCTACTGTCTTGTATTGTGGTCCTCACAGCCCGGTCTGCTGGAGTCTGCGTCGGAACACATCCACCTACTCAACGAGTTAAGTGCTATCCTCTGCATTGTTTTATATATGATACTGTTTTGCATTGTCAATCATGTATTCAATTTTCCCGAAAAACAATCAATCAATCAATCAATCAAGCAGTATTCTGATTTGGTATATGAAGTAGTCTGTGTATTATTATACGTGCAATGTTATGTTTTGTCATTTGCCAATGTCTGTACTCAAATACTTATATGATAAAATAAATATGTAACGTGATATATTATTTTATTTTATTTTTATTTTCACAATTTATTTCAGTTTAAACTTTCCTGTAACAATACGCAGAGTACTTCCCTCACAAACAATATTATCCACATCATATCTTTTTACAACCCAGTCCCTGCTCCCTAATACAAATGGGCTAAGTCCACCAAAAGTACTGTTACTTGTACTTAAATACGTTTGAAATGTACTTGTACTGGGCTTTAGTATTTTTCCTAAAACTATGTTGTACTGTACTTAAGTACATTTCAGTGTCAATGAAAAATATTGTACTGGTACTTAAGTACATTTCAGTGTATTTCTGCCCAAAAAAATGGAATATAAACTTTCTTCATTCAGGTGCACTTAGCGGTACCGTCTAACAAGTAACATTTTCATGGACACTAATGCTGACGCATATTCAGTCTGTTTGCATAATTTTTTTCATTCTTAAATAGACTGTGGGGTGTTCAAATAAAAGAAGATACAGGGTATGTACATACCACGTATTGCCGCGCTCTGATTTTTCGGTAAAACAAATGCATGTTCACAATGAAACTTTTGATTAAATCTTCATCTAACAGTTTGTGCGTTAGGCTATATATCCTAAATTAATCGCCATGACTTACGCATGTTATTCATTTTCTGCGTGCCCTCGTATTTTTACGTGTAATTCAACAATTGCAAACAGGACACATCAAATAAGACCTTTTAAAATGCAAATTGTGAATATGTGCGGAAGCGGCAGCAATTTCCAACTCGTGAGATGACCGTGGACTTCATATGAAGCATGAGTTAAAGAAAGTGCAGCGACCAAACAGCTGCTTCCGCAGCGAAAACAGCTTTGTCTAACACCGACACCTTGTTTTTTTCGCACGTTAACGATGTCTTCGTCGTATCCATCAGCGAGCCATCTATAATTCATACGGCTGTCTCAGTGCTTCTGCTAATGCGTGTCAACGTCGCCGCCAGAAAGGTTCATTTGACGTTGCTGCTCGTCCAAACGTCGTTTCATTTCCAGATTTCCCGGACATCCTGTTTATGCAACAACTGTCAAGATTTAACAAGATATTTAACAAGGTGGTCAACCAATGGACCAGACGGTATGCGGACATGGAAGGTATTGGCTTATCGAAAGACCACACTATGAAATCAGTGCGCAGTCCTCTCTGTCAGATACTCTAAATGTTCCGCAAAAAACACACAATGCATGTACACACGGCTAACAACTACACAGTCAGATTTCTTCCAATCTTTCGTCGCCGTTTGTGAAAACTACGACCAGCATGGGCATCCGCCGGTGAATCTGGATTTTTGTACAAACATTCAAGTCTTTTTATAGCGGGTAGATTGTTTACCATGTGTGTGAAATATATCAACTTTCTATGTGTTAACTAATTACATACAATGATATAATAAATGTGTATTGAAAGTGGACATTTGAGTAAATGCAAAGGTTTCTGGCGGAAATTAGATAACGGATGTTAACCCAAAAAAAAGCTCTCCCTGGAAAAATTCCTGCGGACGCTCTAACGGTGATATTAACCCATAGGCACTCTACGACTTGTTATCTCGTTGGTGGTTTGGGCTTCACTGTTCTCTCCCGGGCGTCACTGGCTTTGCCTCATTAGTGCGTAATTCGGACCGTCTCTCGCCCGTCTCGTGTATCACCGGTTTTGTCTATGGGCATCGACCATGCCTCTAACGTCACCGGTCTTTCTACTCCGTGATTTTGCCTAATCAGTGGCTTTGCTTCTCCGCTAATCCATATCCAGTGTCAGTGTTTCATGTTGTCTTTGTCTTTTGTGATTTTGACCACCCATGGATCAATCTCAAATTCTAATTTTCTTTGTTGGTACCGTTTGGTTGCCAGCGGGGTTGGCGTCGACCGAAGCAGTAAATGATGCACACGTAGTGATGTATCTTTCAAGCTGCATCGCATTAATCATAATGATTCACACGTTGACAAATAGACTACTTCTACGAAATATGTTCATCGCTATATACAGTGCATATTATGTTTCGGTCTGCAGTCACCATGATCTATGTGCACTTTCCATCCACTTTCCATCCACTTGCCGGTTATGTGTAATCGACTCAACAATGCGTGATTGTTTCAGCAGGCATACAATGTTCTCATTTAAAGGTATCCTTTACGTAAATTAGGCACGCATTACAGCTGTCGAAACTATATGTAATTGGTGAAGGTGAAAAAGTTGAGATTGTTTTTGCTTTCCAAGACACGATTAAATATATAGACCCTAGCATTAGTTAAACTTAAGGAAGGCAGTAGAACCAGAGGACACGAACCAGCATTAGTTAAAATTCCTTCCTCAACTGATTTAGCCTATCGCGAATCCAGTTCGTTGATGTCCAAAAATATAGTGCGTAAATAATTTAAGTAATTTATACCCTGCTGATGCTTAATGGCAGAACCCTGAGCTCGTTTGCTTCAGGAACACAAAATGAGTGATTGTCGGTAAAGGTCATTTAATAATTGTACCAACAGAAAATAATATGAATCAATGAAAAGGTAGCTTGGCAGCTAGCACAAACATGCTCACCAAGAAAAATGCAATAAAATACAATATATATATATATATATATATATATATATATATATATATATATATATATATATATATATATATCAAATGAGATATCGCTTAGTTGCCAATACAAAGTTGCTCATTGAGAAACAATTATTAAATAACAAAAATAGAAGTAGCAAAGGTGGGGCGGTCCTTTGTCCCACAACATAAACATAGCATATCATCATCATAACAATGTTGTACAACGATCAACTAACCAGTCAAATATGCATCTAAAATTAAAGGTTATGTACTACAATCCCCATTGGGATTCTCATGAAAGACAAAATTCAAGCACAATTCAATTGTAAAAAAATTGTCGTACAGCATACGTATTACTGACCAAGATATTGTGTATACAAATGAATACAAACTATACGCACTAAAACCTTCTAAAAACCCTATTGGAAAATTATACATGAAGGAAAGCGTTAACGCACAATGGTGATTGTTTAGCACAACCAAATTAGGAACTATCGGGAGTTGAATGTATACATACACTACAGAATCATAACATGGTAAGCAACACGTGAACAATGGAGGTAGACAGGGGAGGTTGGTGGGAAGAAAAACTTCCAATGTGATGGCTCTGCAAAATACGTCTAACGTGGCTCAGAGTTCCAACACAAAGGGAATGACTCTCGTTCACCCCGTGATCACCTAGCGTCATTTGACCACGAACCGTTTCGCGTACTACGGACTGTTTCCCGGGTTGTGGACTGAAGATCACAGACTAACACTACCGCAACAACTAAAGCAGTCATTTTCACCTCACATTGTATAAACACTATTTTGACATGTGTAAAAATATTCATATCCGCAGTCAATTTAATAAAAAAGTGTGTATGTTTGTTCAAATCTTCAAAAGAATTTACTTTAGTCATTACATCTGGAAAGGCTCAAAATATAGGATATCCAAAAACGGTAAAAACTTTGCGGGGTCGAGGCCGATCAGATCATAAACGTGATTTCCATCCTCTCGCCGATCACATGACAAAGTTACGAGATTTTACCAAGGGCGAAATTTGTGAGTTTTAAACTTTTTCATTTTCACTGCAATCGATACGCGACCAAACAGCAAATATTTTAATAGTTCATCTGATGGAAATGTTGGTAAATGTAAAGATTTATGTAGACATTTCTGGTCGAAATTAAATGACGGATATTACCACAAGGAAATTACCCTATAGTTCTAGAAAAATCATGTGGACGCCCTTGTAACCAGCAGTGCTACCAAAGGCCAGGCATTTGAAAACTGGAAATAAAAAGTTCAATGTAAGTGTGCTGTTTGTAGGCTAAACCCACTATATTGAACATTTATGGCATTTACATAGGCAAGAGTAACAGCCGGGGGAATAATATATGAATTCCGTCATCATATATTACCCATGGGGTATTGTCCGGGGGTAACGTCGGATGGGTAATGCCCGGGTGGGGGTAATATCCAGGGGGATAAGTCCTAGAATCGTGTAATAAATAGTAAATATGTCAATTAAAAGGGAGTAAACGTGTTTTATAAAACAGCTACGTTTACGTTGCCATACACCCGGCTTTTGTCCTGTTTCACGGTGTAAAGCAAAACCTAGTTTATATATCTGCGAATAGTAATGTAAGGATTTCATAGTCTGTAAGGATTTCATACTTATATATAATTGCATTGACAGTTCCAAATTCCATGACATTTAAATCGCACATGCATAGTCCACGGTGATACCACATATAATTGCACTAGATATCTTTCGAATGAACGTTGCGCTGTTCGGTTATTTGGACGTAATGCTGCTTTGAAATATATATATATATATATATAAACAATGCAACGACATGATGGTATATACCAAATAAGTATATTTAAAACCATGGGAAAATCTATGATATGTGTGCGTGGTAGTACAGTTATCATTATATATCTGGGGCAAACGTGCATCGTTTAATACAAAACAATGCAATACATTAAAATACTTTTGTTTCGCTAAAATCCTCCGGAAACCCAAGCTGAGCAGCGAAAAAGAAAACAAAAGGGTTAAACGGTTTTTATTGGCGAACAATTCCAGGCTGTCGTAAAACCGTTGGATCGCTGATGAGCTATGGAGGATAACTTATTTTAAACAGATTGGTTCTTAGGTGACGGCAATTTTCTTTCTATTCCTTGCCGACTTAACTCTAACAGGGAACGGGTTCCGAAAGGTTGGCGCGGCAAACGAGAAAGCTCTAGTTCCAGCGTTTGTCTTCGGGCGTTTCACGTAAAATGTACACTTTTGCCAAAATGCACTTTCCCTTGCTGTATATATACACAACATATTGTGTAATATCAATTCAATGCGATTATCGTGCAGTGGCTATAGTAAGGACCCTACACGCCTAATTTCATGAAAATTCATCGAATTTATATCAAGGAAAATTCGCATAGTATTCTGTGTTGTCACGTTTCTTAGTCCGTCTTTAGTTTTGTTAGTATTAAAACCTGCACTGCAACAATGTGATGCAAGTTAACCAGCAATAGCCAATTGTGTTCAAATGCTCATCAATCTGTGAGCTAAACGTTACAAATGTGGTGCAAATTGGAGTAGTAGGTACGGCATAGAGTAATTTATTTAATAATTTATTTAATGGTGCATTTTCCGTAAAATAATTTAAATTTCCTCACCAAAAAGACCCCCATCAATATTACTAATAATGAATTTCGACTGATGAAAATGTAGCAATAAAATATATTAGACATCTCAAGTCCAAGCCAACAAGTGTCTAGGTTTACATTATGTGGCCATCATAAACTGATGCGTGTCATTTTCTGTTGAAACCCACATATCCAATGCCAAATAGTAATAAATACGTGGTTAGTACACATTAATATATGATATTAATGTTGGATTGTTTTGTATGCTTATGTCGTCTCCAGAACAACATCAAACAACATATATGTATACATGACTGTGTGTTATGTCGTTGCATAGGCTTTGGCTGTGTCAATGTAGACGGGTATAATATTAATGTCTATAGAAGGCATATGTTAATTAATAAGTTTTACGCAAGTATAACTTAACTATAAAATAGCTTTATTGGCTAGTATCGCCTATACAATAAAATGGTAACTAATTCGAACTGTGTTAAAAAACAATTAATAGTAATGTTTTTTTTAATTAATTATTGTTAATGGGGTCAAAATAAATGTTCTTGTTCTTGTTCGACCATCAACTATATAGTCAACTTCCATCGATTGAATAATATACATGTAACATTGAGAAATAAAAAAAGTTTTTGCACGCGTTAAACCGATGTTCTGGGGATGACATTTGTTTAACGCACTTGTTATAACTATGGTAAACATATTTAATGCATTTACAGCTATGTTGACATGTCAGTAAAACATAGCAATGCGCTTAGCCTGTTGTGTCAATGTGTTTAGCTAATATTGGAAAATAATTAGGTTAGTTGAGAATTTCAGATAATTTCCATTTGTTTTTTAACGTCATCAGAAGCTTGAATGCCAGCAAATGTGAATTATAAGATAATATATTACAAATTTCAGTAAATTAAAAAAAAATATTTAGTAACTTTTATTCCGTGTTATTGTAGAGTTAATGATTTTAATATGGAACAGTTACCACACAAGCATATCATGCGTTAAACTAATGTCTTCTCCGGCATTTGGGCATTACAGTTATAATACGATATCTTACAATTATGGTCGATGTTTTGAATACATTTGAATGTCTGGTGAAATATCAAGATAACGTAACAATGTATCGTGCCTGTTTCGTCAGTGCATTTAGTTAATATGAAAACATATTGAGTTTAATTAATATTTTTATATATAACGTTCATCTAGTTTTCAATGTTTTAGGAAGCCCGTGTGTTGGAATATTGGGTGTAAACCCGGAAATATACGCGTGTAGCGTATTTACATGCGCTGCGCACTCCTACAAGAAACCTATCATTTAGTAGAAACCCCTCAGTGCTAGCGTTAAGTCTGCATGAAAAAAAATAACGAAAAAAAAATAATAATAAATATATGTGTGTGTGTGTGTGTGTGTGTGTGTGTGTGTGTGTGTGTGTGTGTGTGTGTGTGTGTGTGTGTGTGAGTGAGTGAGTGAGTGAGTGAGTGAGTGAGTGAGTGAGTGAGTGAGTGAGTGAGTGAGAGAGAGTGCGTGCGTGCGTGCGTGTGTGTGTGTAATAACGTCCCGACGTCATCTGTCACCCACCGTTTTGTCCTCGCTTATCCTACTTACCTCCTCGTTCAACTATTAGTGACTTAACCAATGGTAAACCGATTTGAGATTACCTAGTCCTGTGCTTTGACACACTGCTCAGCTCGGTTTCTCGGGGATTTTGGCGCAATGGATTTTTTTCTTGTTTTGTTCAGTGCTGCAATTATGTATAAAAATAATTAACACATACCTCATGCCATAATGGTACATTATATGTCAAAGAAATGTCCTCTCCAGATTGCTAATTTTACAGCTTAACTATGAAGCCAATTTTAGGAAATATGTGTAAAGTCATGCCTCTAAAATGTTAGTGTCAATGTAATATTATCTATAGTATTGTGAAATAACAAGAGCAATTAGAATAATTTGGTGACATAATGAGAATATGGAGAAGGTCAGGAATGTGATAAAAGCAGCAACAACACGTTTGGGAAACATGCTGTCTAAAATTGTCATTGTTATCAAAGGTAACTCCGTGCGGAGGCATTTGGTATGAAAATCTGGCTTAACATATGTGTCGAAAGACACAATAAAGTTTGCCACGTTGGTGTTGTGTACAAGTAATGGGAAACTCTGTTTTAT